>CM042754.1:16582921-16592921 GCA_022496165.2 Catalaphyllia jardinei
ATCGTGTGAACGCGAGTGCATTTCGTGATTTATGGGCACGAGTGATGTTTTGAAAGTTCTCAAAATTGCACGAGCCGTAGGCAAGTGCAATTTGAGAACTTTCAAAACATCACGAGTGACCATAAATCACGAAATGCACGAGCAGGTTCATACTATTTTTTATTTATTATATTCTCTACTCTCAGGTTCGTACTCAAACCCGTCTTTAGTACGGATTTCTGTGTAGAAGAATTGTAATATTTTATCGAGTTGTTCGTGCTCAACGATGTTTTGGTTTGACAAAGCAAACCGACTGTCAGCCATTTTTTTTCACTTTGGTGTTCAAATTTGGCGCTTCCCTGGTGTTTCCATAACAACTTCCGTATTGCACTCTATAACCTGGATTGCACTCTATAACCTATTTATGCATTCGCCATTGGCCAATCAGAAGCAAAATATTTTGTTGAGTATATATATGATAAAAAGTCATATTCCTCAATGTAGAGACCTAGATTACCTTGACTTTTTGTAAAAGCTCAGTACTGTTATCTTTTTCAACTGGTAAGATAGGTAGTATTGCATTTTTTTTTTCATTTAGTCATCATAATAAGGTAGTGTATCCGAATAGAGATTTCTGTAAACTAATCAGGGATAAATCATGTATTTTTTCAGGGTTACTGAATTAGGTTGATTATTTTCAAAAAAAAAAATTGCTGAACAACAACAAAAAAAAAAATCAAGAAAGACAGTGCACAAAAACAAGGCCCAAAGAAGGAATTACAGTAGAGTGCAAAAGTAGATTACCACCTCGTGAGATGAGAATCTCATCTTGCAAGACTCTCAAGAATCAAGAATCACAAGAATCTCATCTCAAGAGATGAGACTTTCGTCTCACAAGAAACAACTAACAGTTTTCAATTCAAAAGTGAGTTCAAAAGACATGCTCGCTTATGTAAATTCACTGCTTTACTGACACTTTACTCATCAATTATTCAAGCAGTTTCACAAATGTCTTGATTTGAGATTGAAAAAAATGTTTCAGTTCAGTTTCTTCATTTGCGATGATAGTATTGTAAGTAATGTTAAGTTTTCACCTCACATTTATGTAAAGTCAACATGCTGCAATGACATAATTAAAGCGACCGCCAAATGCAAGTTTTTCATCACTTTCATTTAAGTTTTTTCGTTTTTAAGTTACAGTTGGATCTCTTTTGAAGCGGCATGTAAAAGAATAGCCAGTAAAACCACGTCACAAGAAATTGATTGTTTTCTTTTCAAGCAGTTTGCCTGCAATTTACTAATAAACATACGCTTCAATGGTTCTTGCGAGACCAGACTCGTTTTGCAAGGTGAGACTCTTGTCTTGCGAGAAACAAGACGAGAGGCGGCAACCTACTTTTGAGCAGTACTGTATACTGATCAAACAAGAAAGAAGTTACTGCAGAACCTGAAGATGAAGCAGCCCCCTCCCCTACTAGTTACTTCATGCATTTATCTTAGTTTCCTTCCTGCATGTTTGGCCAAATATTTTGATATTCCTATCTTCTATACATGTGTATTTGATGACAATTTTTTCTCTCCTTTACGTGTTTATTGTAAGCACCTTCACAAGATGGTGTATATGGAGAACAGATCTTTCCTCCCCAACGACCATGCTCTCCGCAATGATGTTCAAAGGTTTCCATGCAGAGCAGGGGGAAACAAATCATGTGCATCTTCAAAACCCGTGACCCCAGCCTACAAGGAACTGGTAGAAAAACATGCTATCTATGATCAAGCCAAATCTAACACTGAAAGGGCATTTCTTGCAAAGTCATATGGGTGCAAAGGTAGGTATGCTTTCATGAGGCTACCAAATCATGACCGCACCACACTAGTACACCCTGATGCAATGCACACCATCACCAATGTCATCACCACTCTGGTGGGGCTGCTATCAGCTAATGCCAATATCAACCAGGTGCTCCTTGAAGAGGAAGAGTTTGGGCGGAGAGAATGGCACCTTGATGTGCAGACAGTAAAAGGTATGGACATAAACATATTTGTAGGATTTTTAGATTATTTTAGGGTGGTTTTCATGACAGTATGTTGCACTGATTGTAAACAAACTCTGCAGCAGCATTAGCAGTAGCAGTAGCAACAATGGAAGGAGCAACAGCAGTAGTAGTAGTAGCAGCAGCAGCAGCAGCAGCAGCAGTGGTTATTACAAGTTTCACTGTAATGGTACTGTTAAACAATTATTTGTGGAAGGCGAAATAACCATTGGTGAATATTCACTAAGACAAAGTTGAGGTGAATATTCACCAATGTTCACTTCGCCCTCAGCAAATAATTGTTTAACAGTACCATTACAGTGAAACTTGTATTAACAACTGTTGTGGCTGCTGCCACTACACTACTACTGCTGCTGCTGCTCCTTCCATTGTTGCTACAGAGCTGAACAAAGAGAATTAAGGATTAAAACATTGAAAGAGATGCAATAATTGCCCCTTTGCATACACGTATGCAGCTGTACTTTTAATAATGAACTTGCATGTTAATCAATTTACTTGTAAAGTTGGGCAGTAAAACAAACAAGCGAAACACTACGAAAAATATATTCATCTGGTACCTTTGTTGTATCCTTGTTGACTTCATTCACAGTTGTTATGATGATGTAAGAATGAGTAGCTTTAATTTGAAGAGAAATAAGTTAGGTCAATCGATCTGACCTGCTGGCGATCAACACAACAACTGTGTTTAATTCTTCATGATGTCTTGAATATGAGTTCTTGAAAGCATTTTTGTTCCCTGGGCAATAGCAGTGATTTCAAAAATTCTCCACCCTTTCAAATGTACTTGGAGTGATGTCTTCCAAAAAAATGAAAAATTAATTCAGCAACTGTCTGCCATGTTTACTTGCGTGGACAGCAACGGTGGCAAGCTTAGTAACCAAGCTCAGAAATGTTATATAAGGAGCTGCTCAACCAATCAGATTGCTGGAGAGTCTTTGTTCAGCTCTGAAATTATACTGATTTACTAGGCAGCTGAACATCTTGGCTGTTTGAATTTTTTACAAAAATTATGGCTTTGTGCTCTTTAGTTGTGTTTAGTTACCATATTTTGATTCAGATACACCAGGAGAGAAACAAACAGCGAAAATGGGGGCTGGTGGAGCTCCAAAGAGAAAGAAGAAGAAGCAGAATAAAGGTGTGATGCTCACATCCAGATCATGCACAACATACAACACGACAGATTTTTGTTTAATTACAAATCATGACGTAAAAACAACAGTGACTGATTTCCTTGGAAAGAAGGGGTTTCAATAAAAGCCGGTTACTACCGGTCTACCGGCGCCTGTAAGACCTCTTGCTGCCATCTGTTTCAATTTCATTAATGAAAATGAAAATGATCTTCTTGGTTATCACGTGACATCAGAAAATACTAAAATCAAAAATTTCAAGTTTTTACCTTGATCAGGTAAAAGTCATTGTTAAACTTATATCTGCTGGCCTGTCTTCAGCTCAGTAGACTGCTTTGTTTTGAAAATGGAACATGTTTTTTTCACAACGTGTGACATCGGCATTGCTTCTGGGAAACATGTTACGTGCACGAAAGTATCGATTAGCCTTATGTTTTTGAGAAGTGCCTATGTGAATGTTTTCAAGTTTAACAAAGAGAATAAACGTTTTGAGAGAGCCAAAGTAAACTCCAGATGTTTCCACTGGTTTCCAGCGACTTGTTTGAGTCTCTCAGACGGGCTCCAACATGGCGTTGCCATACTAAACACTAATTTTCAGTGATAGCCTTTGCCAAATAACTCCAGTTCGAAATATCGCACATCACCGAAATTTTGGCACGTTATTTATATATTACTCTTCTATGATATTTCAATTTTTGGTAAGCGATTTTATTTTTCACTTGCGTCATAATTAAGTTTACTTGCATGACGTGTTAATTTAGGTCATTGGTTTTTTTTTCTTGGAAAAGAAAGTTAATCACAAGAAAACTAATTTACCTAACATTTAGGTAAAAAGACCAAGCAAGATGATGAAGTTGAGACACCAGTTAAATTTTGCTTTGCACCAGATGGAATTGCAGAAGCTAACAAAAGGGCCAGTAGTGTCACAGTACCTGTAGGATTTGGTTACAACCGTCAAACGTTTTCACATCTCAGAAAATGAAATCCCATGATTGGCTTCAGGTAGGAGTCAGTAACTGAAGGAGTTGGTTGAAAATCTTGCTAACTATTAGTGTCTTGATTTTGAATGATTTTTTTTTTCAGAAGTGCCTTAATTTTTGCATGTGGTTTTCAATTAATAGAAGACTACCCTATAATCTTTTCCACTGGTTTGCTCTTCGTTTTCAAGAAATGTATGCAAAAAACTCAGTTTTCCTTGCAGCATCTTTTGGAGATCTTCTACTGCACAAGAAACAAAAGAAATCTCTTGTTATAGGAGGTATCACTGGTTTAATTTGCTCTTCGTTTTTAAGAAAATAAAAATGTATGCAAATTACCTTGACTTTTCCTTGCAGTATCCTTAAGAGATATTTTGTTGCACAAGAAACCAAAGATATCTTTTGTTCTAGGAAGTATCATTTTAAGTTAAGTCCTAGTTGATGGTGCAAGCAAGTAATGCGCTGCACAGGCTTTGAGTGGCATGTGCTTTATTCCCAACCAGTATCGATTTCATTGTTGTGATTCTTTGATTTGACTGCTGAGTATAATTGCAACTTTTTGTTAAACCTAGCTAGGCCAATGTCTAAACATGGAGTACATTGTCATCTGGAAACCATGTACTAACTGGCACTTTAAACTCTCCCTGTATAATGAAACATATATTTATGTGCTCCAGATGTCCACACATAAGTATTTTTAACAAATAACCTTGTGCACATTTTGTTGTGACAGTTTCTTAAGAGCAACATATTCAAATACTGCATCCTTGGTCTGCTACCACAGCCCCAAGAAGCCACTCTTTGCAGGTTCCTAGATGCTATAAGCATGCTTTTGAGAGAGGAACAGTCAGTGCCAAACCTTGACAGCCTGGAACTCAAGCTAAATGAGGCAATGGCCCTTATGGAGAGAGATTTCCCTTGTGTCATACAGGTACCATTTTTAGTTAAGGGTCAGTGGTATAACTGTGATAAAACACAACAGACATTTAAAGGCATGAGGGAAATGTAGAAAACACAAGCTGCAGGTGAGTGTTCATTTCTTGAGTGTTCTCTAGAACACTGAAGATGCTATATATAGAGGTAATGTGGAAAAAACAGTAAAACACACTTTTTCTATGTTTTATGCTCGATTATGGATGCACTTGGGAGGTTTGCTAACGGGTATCACCTTGTGCGACTCTTACGCTTCTTTCATGCTTTCATCCTGTGTGCATCCATTTAACAATTAGATTATTTGCTCTTGATTTCTATCACGTGACAGTTGACAAGGGTGCAGCCCGAGTCAACTATCACACATAGAAATCAAGAGTGAATAATCTAATAATTGTTTTAGTATAAATCTACTAGTCATTCAAAACTTTATCTAAAGCCTCTTTACAGACACTTCAAAAACACAAAGCAGCCCTCAGCTCACGCTGCTACGCTACTCACTATCTAGCACAGAATAGAACACGAGTAGCATAGCCAATCAGAGGACGTCATTCATGATAGAACGCTAGTAGATTTATACTAAAACAAAATAGTGCATGCTATGGTGTTTACCATCTGTGAAAAAGAGCATGGGTTTTCGACCAATCAGAGTGCATGCTGGGTCCTATATTATGAAACTAAATATTGTTAACTAGCCCTCAATAATTGTCCTGTTTTAGTCTACTGTAGACTGTTGCATCTTTGGGCCTTACCGCCTACATGTTGTCAAGGAACTTGTTAGCCACATTTAGTGGGATATGAAAGAACTTTTACCATAAATTTATCTGGTGATCTTTTCTCCAAAAGCACGTTTGAATTAACTTTTTTCAAGAATTTAACACAAAGGTTGATAGAAATTATTTTTCATCTTTTCCTCCCTAGGATATATCCCTTCATCTCCTTCACCACATTGTTGACGGAATACGGGTCACTGGTCCTGTTCAAGGAATGTGGATGTTTCCATATGAAAGGTGGGTGAACTCATTTAAGGGAGCGAGCAGTTAACAGTAGCTATTTCTTTGCCATATATATTATGGTGGTTTGCATACTTTTTTTAGGTAGCATCCATTTTAGGTCAGACAACATGCAGTTATCACCTCTATCATAAATGGTTTATTCATGCCAACTTCAATTGATGGATCCCTTGTCAGCCTAAGAGTAAGAAAACTCTGCAATTGGCCTAAACAGCACTGTGATTAACTAAAGGGCACACTTGTGAGCCTATGTAGCACTTGTTAGCCTGGCTGCGTAAGTTGACTTACAAATAGCTTTTACAAAGTAAGGAGAATTAGAAGTATACACATTTATTTATAAATCATTTGCATGACTGATGTTCATGGCATCAAAGCATAATTATTATATTGTTTCACCTTGCTGCTTTTGTCTCCTCACTGGTAAAGGTTCAACTCATGGATAGCTAGGAGGGTCGCTAGTAGGAGATATCCCGAAGCAACTGTCATGGAAACATACCGTGTAAGTCCTGTTTATTATTTTTTAATTTAATTTGCAAAATCATAGTTAATTGAAATTGAGGCCTTTGCAGGTGTTACCAGGCTCTTGATTTTATTTATAACAAATGTCCAAGGAATTTGCAATATGCCAAACTGATGCAATGAATGCCTCTTACTCAGATTTATGAGTGGTGCTGTTACGCTATTACATGAAAATCTCTGGGAGGTTACCTGATGAGCTCACATACTGTCCTGAATGTTGTGGAAGAGGTAATGTTTATAAAGAGGTAATGTTTTGTTGATGAGCTCCTTTGATTGCATAGCTGTTGCACGTCCCCTATTTCCCTATGGTCTGCATACCAGAGACAGCCTGTCTTCCATTATTTTTTGCAAGAAACTTATTCTGTGTTGGGAAAGTCAAATGAATATAATTTTGATGTAAACACAATTCGCAATTCAGAGTGTGCAGATGATCATTTACCGCTTACACTGACAAATACTGAAATGTACAGTTTCTAACCCATATGTCCTAAATCAGCAAATCAGAACACGTGCAATCTAACATGCAATGATCAAAGACTGATCAAAAACTCAATGCATGGTACAACTCTGCTCAGAAATTTTTCCCCTTTCAATACATGTAATTATTCTTAATCACAATCAATGAACTTTTTCCCTCGGCAGAATATTGAACAAAACCTAAAAGGAATATACATGAGGAAACATTTAGTAATGTAGCACAAAACATCTAACCTCTTAAAATAATTTTTTAATTGCTAATATTGCTAACATTCTTACTAAATTCTTAATGCTTATGCTTATATTTAACCTGATAATTGACAACCTGCAATGCTTAGTCCTAACTCTTTGCACATCTGGGACTGGTAAAAAAGAGAGAAGGGGTTCCATGTGAGGTTATACCAGCATCTTCAATTTGTTGCTGGTGTGAGGCAGTTCAAGTCTGCCAAGTTCCAGATAAACAGTACTGGGCTGTGCTACCGTTATTATAACTCTGTTTACACATGTTGGCTCTTAAAAAATGTATGCGACTGTTGCATAATTATTATTTTAACCTTAAAAATTATAATTCTGCTGGCTCAAGCAACAGTTATATGCATCACAGACAGGTAAGTACTGTATGCATGTATTCATACTTATGTTCTGGACTGTGTGCTTCCCAATGATCCATTTCATCTCACAGTAAGTATTGGTTTGAAACAGATGTGATTAATTTACAATCCTATTGAGAGAATATTACTCACCATGTCAATGGAAATACGGCTCCCAAATATAGCACTGCTGATGTAACTGAGAACATCACACAGCTTGCAATCTGCAGTCACAAAATGCAAACAGGATATTCAGGTTTAAATGGATTATTTTTTATTTACACTGCAAAGTATACCACAATGCACTTACATGTCTCTCTTGAAACCTTTCAGATGACATGACCGATGATAGTGCTGAGATTACATCTGAAGAAGACATCACTGGAACCACCGATGTGTGCATTGTCAGAAGAGACAAAGGGCAAACCCACCCTTTGAACCTGCTTGGTGAACTGCCAGAATTAATGGCTCTATACCGCTCCAAGTACCCCAAGTTTGCTCGCTTGGAAGCAGTGTATGAGGCAGAAAAACACTGTGCCAGACTTACCAGGAAGTTGTCTGCCTTTCCACCCATGTGTTCCTGGCAACCAGAATCCCACCACCTCTCCCCTGAAGAAGCCCAAACGTTGCAAGGGGGAGATGCTTGTGTGAACAAGTATCACCTCGTTCATATTGCAAACAAGGGAGCTTCCTGGGTATTGAGAGCAGAAGAGCTGGAGGCTGAGAAGAGGGAAGGAACATACACAAAGTCATCTTTTGTTTCTTTGGAAGTTGTAGGAGCCACCACACCATCCTTTGGAAGAGTACAACACTTCTTCCAGCATACCTTTGCTGGCCAATGCCATGACTTTGCTGTTGTTAACCTTTATGGCAGACCTCAGCAAGATGCAAGGAGCAAGCTGTGGTATGTTCCAACCACAGGTGTTGCCGGAAGAAGTGTTGTTGAAGTCAGTGAGCTCTCCAAACCACTTGTCACAGCACCTGATGCTGACAAACTGTGGTTTCTTAATTTCATTTAATGTGTACCGTCACCATTTTTTAAAATACCTCTTTTTCAGAACCGTCCCAACAAAGTTAATGTTATTTAAAGTGACCTCAATTGCATGTCACAACTAGCCTGTCTGTCATAAAATTTGTGGACTTTAAAGGGTTCTTTTCAGAACCATTGTAGCAGATCATAAAAAGCAGTGACACAGTTGCACCTGTCTTACTAGAGCTCTTGTGAGTTATGTTCCAGCTGGATCTTATTTCCTCAAACTGCTGGAGAACAGTGCAGTAAGACCATTCTGCTAAGACTGATACATAACTAGACGGAGTTGTAACATCATTTAAAACACCAATGTTTCTGCTATATGTTTTTAGTGTCCATCAACTCCATGTACATGTATTTGTAACTTTCAGTGTCTGCATGCAAGCCAAGTGTCCATCAGGCTGGCACTTATCTCCAGTTTTAGTAGCATAAAATGACTAGGAGTATTTCTACTCCCCCATTGATGGGATGCTAGTCCATCACAGGGTTACCCAAAATTACCCCTAGCAATAAATATGCCAGAACCCATTTATATACGTGGATGGAGACAGGCACTGTGAGAGTAAAGTGTCTTGCCCAAGAACACAACACAATGTCTCAGGCCAGGGCTCGAATCTGGGCTGCTAGATCCAGAGGTGAGTGCACTTCAACTCATAACACAGGAAACTACAGAAGAAACCCCAAACAACATCTAAGTGGTATGGAAGAGGAAGATCATGGGGACAAAATTTGAGCATCACCTCTTTTGGCTTCTTGCGGGAGGGGAATGCATGGTTAATTTTTTCTTTTCCTTTGCTGGTGCAAAGGCATAACAATCGGTGCATTTTCAACTGTGTTTTGAATACAGATTGCAGATTTAATGCAGCTCTCAGGACTTCAGAAAACAAGTAAAATAACATTACTTCAAAGCTGGATTTGATTTAAACTACCTTTGATAAAATTGCCTACAAAGCTGTTAGCAAAAATAACATTCTGAGTATGTTTTAATTTTACAATAACTGTATAATTTCTCGCATGTTGGTTTGCTCATTTTTATCATCAATAAGAGTACAGAGGGATAAAATTTTGATTTATGCAAGCTTCCAAGTTCAACTTTCAACTGTGAGAACTGTCCACTTTTTAACCAATGAGATTTTATGGACTTTTAACAGTAGGAAATCAAAAAGCAAGAAAAGCTATTGACAATGTTCACATCATCTCAAGTAAAATTCACCTATCTGTGTTTACGGCAAAGTTTAGGGCCTCTTTTCCGTTCATTTATTCCTTGCATTTGACCATTTTTGGGGTCTTGTTATTGCAAAAAC
>CM042754.1:16603420-16620920 GCA_022496165.2 Catalaphyllia jardinei
ACTTTCTACCATGAATCACAGCGTTATCGGTCAAAAGTTTTCTGATCGCGACTAGTTTTTTCGCTGTGATGACGGCGTGATCACACCGTGATCACAGTCAAACGTTTCTTGCCACGACTACTAAAGTTTTTTCTGTGATCACGGTTGTATCACCCATAAATGTAATAAAAACCATAAATGTAATACCAACCATAAATGTAATAAAAATTGACCATAAATGTAATACTAACCATAAATGTAATAACTTTTAACCACAAATGTAATAAATCCACAAACCATAAATGTAATAAAATTTGCCCATAAATGTAATAAACTGAACAACCATAAATGTAATAAGACTTCACCATAAATGTAATAAACTGGCTACGACTTCATGTCAAGGGGCCACAAACTTGCCACTCTCATTCTTCGTGAAATTGACTTGAAATTTGATAATAAATAGGTGACAGGCCTGCGCGACTCCCATTCACGTGTAATAGCCAGGTAGAGCTTAGCTCGTACGAGTATATCTTTTAATGATCGGCCCCTTCTGTATGAAACAATGGGAGATCTTTGAATATTTCGCTAAGCAATAATCATGTGTTTTCAGGAGGACATTTTGGCAGAGTAGAGCCGTTACTGTTAATATGTCTGTCTGGCTTCCGCTGTTATCCGCGTGTAATTTGCAGAGTTTGACAGCTCTGTTTTTTTGCCAGTTTTTTATCTCTAGGCTCATTAATATTGCAAGATATGGTTTAGGCTCTCTCAAATATTAGCTCTGGAGAGACAAAGTTTGAAATATTCCTGTGAGCATGTACGATACTTGCATTTCGTGTTACTATGCCGGGCCCGGCTGTTTGATAAACTGTTGCAAGTTATGCTGTTTCTTATCACGGATGTCATATTTATCTTTGTCCGGCTTCGCCAGAGGAAAGCTGTAAACCTGTGTCAGAGAGACGTTCTTTTGTATCATGCATAGAATTCAGCTGGTTCTTTGTCCTTCCAGTTTTTTCGTTCTGGTACTGACAATGCAACTGTTATCGCGCAAGTCTGTGGACTGTTTTGCGTGTTGTTTATGATATTGCGTGGTCTCATTCAGGCAAAAGCTCTGAAATAAATTCTTCGCTGATAATTGTTCAACCAGTTGTACATTGTCGTCAACATTACTTTTTTGCGATGTATTCAGGTTTTCTTGAGACCGTTTATAGTCTCTCTTTTGCTTGGAGGCTCGTAGCCTTGTAGTTCAGGCAATACCGCGGTTTCGATCCTTCTGGATCTCGTCAGTTGCCGATAAGGCGAGCGATAGAGACCAATGCTCGGTATCACTCGGTCGAAGGCCTGATTTTTGCAGCTTTTATACTCGATCGGCGGATCGAAAGTTCTTAAATTGGCGCAAGTTGGCTCATCCTCGGTGAAAAGAACCGGGAAACTCACACAAAACAAAAGAACAAAGAACAGCAAATTAAAACAAAAGGTCCAAAACAAAGAAAATGTCACAAGTCCTTAACTTAACATTTTAGCGTGTATTTATAGTTGCTTTTGAAGAAAACTTGGCGAGGGTGACAGAAAATTGGGAACTGATATTTTTAAAACATAAACAATGCAAGCAAGTAATAGGCGAGAAAGTAGAGAAAATAGTTAATGAAGTTTTCCATGAACGCGATAACAGAGTGTGCCACTACAACGACTATTTATGACAAGCTATTTGTCACTTATTGAACTACTTTTTCGCGCCTTCCATTCACACGTTCTAAATAAAAACTCGATTGTTCTCGTGTCAGTAAAACGAATAGAGAAGGCACGTTCTAACAGACTCTCAATTCATTCCACGTGATGAGATATCAGAAGCTATCACAATTGGCTGGAGTTCGTTTCTGAAGATGTTTCTTGCTTTCAAGTTGATGTGTTTGCTTATCGTGGTGTCGCTTTGTGTCATGATCTCTACTGCAAATGGCGAAAATCAAGGAAATCGCCAGATGTCAGCTGTGAATGATGCCGTTTACGACACGCTCGTCGAACTTACAAAAGGCGAATTTGATGTGCCAGTCAAGCAAAGGTCTGCACAACAGAAAGCGTCCTGCGTAAGATTTTGGAGAAATAAATCGAAGTTTAGCATCCAGAAAGTGAAAGGAGAGGAAAAGCTGTTTTTTGACGGGAAGGCGGTCATGAAAAAGTCTGCGCTGCGAGATGTTGTCAGAAAGGAATTTAAACATTGCAAGGGTATTGGAGCAAGAAAACTAAAGCACCGACTAAAGAAGAGGTTTGAAGGGGTTAGCGAGCCGCAGCTCCAACAAGTTTTATCTAGAAGCAAGGCTAATCAAAAGGTGAACGCACGTTTTACCAACAGGGCCATTTCACGAACAATCCGTGCTCGCGCAGTGCAGGTAAGATTGCATTTTGTCATGTAAATCAAGTTATATACTGAAAACCAGTTACAGAGCAGACCGGCAGAATTAAGTTCAGCTCATCGCCGTTCGCGAGCAAAATGTCGGCTATTACAAACTAGCTACGTTAAACGAATTAAATCTCTCTTGCGTGCCATATAATAAACATCTCCAGATTAACCGAGCTTAGTCGGTCTGTATAGGAGAATCTTGACCTCGGCCCTATGTACAGAGCTCGGTCAAGATTCTCCCATACGGACCTCCTGCTCGGTTAATAAGAGCTAAATATAGGAACTATCTAAAATCCAACGAGCGTGAGTGGTATAACTGTTTTATAATAAACAACAAAAGAAATACCTGAAATTGGGTGCGATCATTGCGAAAATATACCACACAAGCTGAATAATTATCTGACCAAAACGTTATTTATGTGTGAAAAATGGTCAGGAATTTTAAAATCTCTCGTGCTGGCTGCTCAGAGGTGAATAATACTTGCTAATCACCTCCGAGTTAACCAATCAGAGCGCGCGAAAAGCACTATTCAGTTGTGTGGTATATGCTGAGAGCTTTTATTACACGGCTACATGTAGCTCCGTGAGAGGGCAAAATGAACCAAATCGCGCGCTGTGATTGGCTACCTGAGCTGGCAAGATGGAGCTATCTTGCCCGCTCGGGACAACCCGGCGTGCCTCGCAAGCAAAAAATTTCCCGAAAGCCATATAATAATTCCAAGCTTGTTCGGTCAAGATGTCTGGATGTTGGCCTCGATCTCGATCAAAATTAAGGATTCGTAATATAGCATAGGCAATTCTTTTTATGATCTTGAACACTCCCAGTTTTAACATGAATTTTCTGAGTATTTCAGAATTTTTAGTGCGAACGAGTTCAGAGATATGGAGGTAAATCATACTGACCAAACAAGAACATGTCCTAACTTGCAAGTAAAATGTCACCTGTGACCGCATTGCTATCACTGCTGTTACCCATTTCGTTTGCACGAAAACGATCATGTAGTGTTTTCAAAACAATACGGCTCCACTAGTCACGTAAACGGCTGAAAACAGTGAAACCACATCGATTTAAAAAACGGTTAAGCTTAACGGTTTAGAATTTACTAACAAACACATGCAAACATCACATCCTCTTGTTTTTGGCATGCCAAAATAGCTCCTGACACCACTTTTTATTTTTCCTTCTAGGTACGCCATCAGATTGACCTTGTAGACATGCAGCGTGCGTCGGCAAAACTGCATGGAAGTACATTTCAGTACATCTTGACAGTACAGGACATTTTTAGTCGGTACATATGGTTACGCCCTCTTACTGGAAAGGGAAGCAAGCAGGTGGCAAAAGAGCTTGAAGAACTTTACTCTGAGGTTGGCCCACCAAAAGTTTTGCAATGTGATAATGGAGGAGAGTTCAAGAAAGCAGTTGAGCACTTGTGTCGAAAACTAGAAGTGAAGATAATAAGAAGCTCACCGTACCATCCCCAATCACAGGGCAAAGTGGAACGATCACACCGCACGTTGCGCAAGAAAATTATGTATGACCTTGGACATATGTCAAAAGTTGGAGTGAACTGGGTTTCCCAGCTAAGAGAGTATCAGAAAATCCTCAATGAAGAACCAATGGATGTCCTCGGTAGTCAGTCGCCATTCGAAGTTTTTTACGGAAGAGAGGCAAATGCGGTAACACAAAGAGTCCCTGGGGGCCTTTGTTGCAAAGAGGGAAGCTCATCCAAACATGCAAATGTTTTACCCAAGGACAATGATTTTACAAAACAAAGTGATCAAACTACAAGAATAAGAGCCAAAGCGAAGGAAGCAGACAAGGTTTGGGATGAACGATACATTCAACGAAGAATGAAAAACAATCCTTCTTCAAAATACTATGTTGGAGAAACTGTTCTGATCCGTTTTCCGTTTTCCAAAAAAAGTCGGACTGCGCCAAAACGTCGTTTTGTATTAGAAGGAAAAATCATTAAGAGAAATTTACGAAATGCAAAATACAAAATATCATTTGAGAACCCAAAGACGAAAAGGCATCAGTGTACTTGGATATCAGTGGAAGATATCACAAGTTTAACAGTTGAAAAAGAAAAACGCCGGAAAGATCTTGCTAGGGAAAGGCTAAAGAACAAGAGAAAGAATCTAAATAAAAAGGAGCGCAAATCTAGTCATCGCAAAAAATATTATATTCCTCTGGAACGCAATGACCAGCATGAAGCATTTAGGTATCAGGGCTTTGCTATTTCGTTTAACCCTGCTGGAGATGGTAACTGCCAGTTCGCAGCCGTAGCTCATGCTTTGCAAGATTTCGGGATCTACAGGTCTAATGAAACACTTCGGCGCGAGGTCGTTCAGTATTTATCAGACAATCCCAATGCCGCGGATGGAAGTCCTTTAGAGCTATTCGCAGCAATGCCCTGGGCTGAATATCTTAATACAATGGCACAAAATTCGACATATGGTGATAGTTATCTCTTCAGGCCATGGCTAACCTTTACCTTGTAGAGATAATTGTAATTTCTAGTCTTGGTCCTGAGGGAAGAACTGTCATTAGTCCTCAGAACTGTGAACCTGTGGCTCAAGTTCTCCTGGGTCATTTTTCAGAGGATGAAGGTATCCACTATGTCTGCTTGGTCGCTAATAATAGAGTTCATCAAGAGAGCGACGAAAAAACAAGAAAAGAAAACGAAAACATTCTTGAAGATGGTGAAGAAAATGAGCATGAACAAAACGATCATGAAAATGGTATCGAAAATGATGCAGTACTTTCTAACGACGAACAAAACGTTAAAAACTCTGAAAATCAAGGTGAACAGCAACAACAACACCAGCAAGAGGAAGAAAAACAAGAACAACGACAACAAGAACAACATGAAGAAGGACAAGAAGAAGGAGAAGTTGCTGAGGAAGTTAAACAACAACAACAACAACAATCTTTAAACTGGAATCACTGCCAGAGGAGGTCCTCGATATAATAGTAAACCTATCTATGACAGGACATAATCGAACAATTGTTGATACATATAATGCCTTAAGCCACACATCTACCAAATTCAAAAGATTAGTTTCCCGATACATTAAAAGGTTACCGAAAATAAGCGCTAACAGAGACATGCTCCCCGGTCTCCACAGCATGAGACAGATTCTAAAACAGTATGGAAGAGGTAGCGGGCTTGTGATGGCATTAAAAGAAACCATAAACAGTCCTCAGTGGATAAATGCTTGGATAAATCTTCTTTTCACTGGGGTTGCAACATGGATGTATGTAACAGCCATTTTTTGGAAAAAGGGGAAAAAATAGATTTAGCTACTTGCCTTGTACTGTCCGGGACGTGGAACGGAATCAATACGTCTTGGAAATGTAAAAGACTGTTTTCCACATATGCTAAAGTTATTTTCATGATTTATTCGCATTCATCAATAACGGGTATGATGGCAATGCAAACCTGACACTCCAGACAATTTCTTTAATTATTAGTTGCCGGTACACTGTTAACGTTGTAATAAAACGAGTTTTGTTCTATAGAAAGTTGCCTAGTATTTTACCCTAGGATTGCCCATGTGCCTCAAGGGATGTCTAACAAATCTTATCAATATCAATAGTCTAGGACTTTGACCACCTGCCCCACCCAACCAACCTGCAAGTCAGCAATTCTAGCCCGATACTCCTCTCTCTGTTGATTGTTCTGGCTCCAATAGGGATCATCCAACCTCCCCACCCCCCCACCCCCCCATCTTCACCACCTTACCAACTTGCCTGACATTGGCTTAAAAGCCGCAAGGAATTTTGAAAAATTTAAACAGGCGTATTTGCAAAGAATTTTGTCTTGACACAAAGAGAACCTCAAGCTCCTTCAAATTAATGGAATGTCATCATCCCCCAGTACTTTTAATGCTATGGTATATGGACATTTTAATCATACTTTGTGTACTTTCTAAATGTTCACAGTCTCTGGGTTAAAATACTAACTTATTACATTTATGGTGAAGTCTTATTACATTTATAGTTGTTCAGTTTATTACATTTATGGGCAAATTTTATTACATTTATGGTTTGTGGATTTATTACATTTGTGGTTAAAAGTTATTACATTTATGGTTAGTATTACATTTATGGTCAATTTTTATTACATTTATGGTTGGTATTACATTTATGGTTTTTATTACATTTATGGGTGATACACACGGTCAAACATTTGTTGCCACGACTACTAAACCTTTCTTCTGTGATCACGCCGTGATCACAGCGTGATCACAACGTGATCACAGGTCAAAAGTTTTTACCCGTACCCGTGATCACGCATTGTGATCACACCCGTGATCACACCGTGATCACGCCTATATTTTTACTGGGGCGAAAGTTGACTGCTCTTTAGGACAATGAGGACATTAAGTTGGAATTGCTTCGTTGGAAGAGCTCTTGCATTCACAGAGAAACTTTGGGGGAAGAGGTAATTCTTTCCTAGAATTAGCTATGGCGTACGTGTTGAAACAATGAATGATGCTCATTACTGAGACCATGAACGTCTACACCACAGCAACAAGACGCAAGAAGTTGTGGAGTGTATGTAATTAAGGTGGGGTCATGGTATGCTTCCATTATAGATCTGTTATGAACTAAGTGCGGCGCGGCGGGGCTGTACTAGGAGAATATCGGCCCGAGGTCTTGGGCGCAGCGATGTCCTTACAAAAAGACCGAGGGCTAACAGAGTGACTTGATTGGTTGACATTTGTTATTGTTACTGGCCATATGACTGCCCAAATCGAGTAATGCAGTATATTAAATGTGTTTCCAGGTTGCAGAATATCTCATAGAAGGAAAAGAGCCTCAGTTTTCTCAGGTATAGAATGGCAGGGAAATATGTCTTTTTGAACATCATTACTTAGCATAAGACTTGAAATCAATTGAAAGAAAAACCGGGATGCAAGAGCGTGTGTTGAAACACAAGATTAAAGACGTATGCCTCAACAGCCTTAATAATGGACAGACATGTCGATGTTTTTCTGATAACGTAATAAAGCTGAAATTTTTATACAAAGGGTCCTTAATATTTAATCAATTTGATACAAGAAAAGAATGATGGTTGTAGAAGTAGATTCACTCAGTGAGAATTTGGAAAGTAGTACAAAGCCAATTGCAGTGGGTTTGCTGTTGTCAAAGGATCAGAAGTAGTATTATTGGTGCGAAGTGACAAGTATGAAAATGTCCTCTCATTGATTGGCCGATCTGCCGGATATACCGAACTTTAAAAATATCTCATTTGTTGTTGTTGTTCTTCTGATTGGCCTATATGTGGGATAATCCCACTGGTTAAACTGAAAACATTATTACTTAATCTGATTGGTTTACATGTGGAATATCTTGCAGATTTAGACCATATTTTCAGTTTCCATTTTTAAATGGAATAGTGTTGGTTAGTCCAAAGATATGTTTACCCACGTACAATGTTAGGAACAAAGAAAGCCATTATCCTTTGTATTACTTAGAAGTTCTTCTAGCATGTTCAGGAAAATTCTCAGTTCGGGTTAGCCTTTCAATGTGTTAACATCAAGTTTCTTAAAGCTTCTACGTTACAACTCGTGAAATTCCTCAAGCGGACACAGAAGTAAGTTCTTGCATCTTTTGTATTTTTATAGTTCGTTCTACTCTCAGAACAATTGTTTCTAAGTTTCATAGTTTCCTTTAGTTAGTGTAATTATAGTTTTCGTTATATTTACTTCTTAGTTTTTCGAAACCGCTTTGGTTATTGCTTTGTTACACCGCCTGGTTTACCGCTTTGTTATATCGCTTCACTACACATCACTTCCTGTGCAAGTACCGTTTGTTGCAAGGTTTTTGAGCGTCTATGTAACGTCTCAACGCATCGCTTCAATAAACTTTGTCTAAACCAGCTGAAGTTGCGAACTCTAGCTATCCAGGCTATTGTTTCTAAATAATTTGGTTTTATCAACTGAGTTGATAATGTGAATTAGCCACCGTAAAGAGTGTGCACTACAAACCCACAGATTCTCATAGTTATTTGTTGTATTCATCTTCACATCCATCACATGTCAAGAATTCCATTCCTTATTCTCAATTTCTTAGACTTTGTCGCCTTTGTAGTGAAGACTCTGATTTTTCCTTGAAATCAGAAGAAATGTGCGAGTTTTTCGACAAACGTGACTATCCTGCCTCTGTTGTTGAAGCAGGCGATCATCGCGCCCAACAAATTGATCAGCAGTCAGCACTACAAACGTCTCAGAAGGAGAATAACAATAGAATTCCATTCACTCTCACATTTCACTCTCACATTTCACTCTCACATTTCACCCTCACAACCACGCAGTTAAATCCATCATTCTAAAAAACTTTAAATTACTTCAAAATGATCCCGATACTGGCAGAATCTTTTCACAACCGCCATTAATTTCATTCAAACGCGACAAAAACATAGGTAACTTTTTAGTCAGAAGTGCTTTTCAAACGAGTGAACAACCCAGTACTTTTAAATGTGCACGCGCACGATGCAAAACATGTCCTTTCATTTGCAACGTTGAAAAATTGTCGGGACCCAAGCGATCCATTAAGATCACTGATCATTTTACCTGTACCTCAGCCAATGTCATCTACTGTATAACTTGCACCCTTTGCAAAAAGTTATATATCGGCGAAACAGGTATACGATTAGGCGACCAATTTCAAGAACATCTTCGCGACGTAGAGAAAGACGACAAAAATGCATCTAAACCGGTCGCTTGACACTTTAATCTGCCGAATCATTCTACGCAACATATGACAGTCTGCGGCCTCTCCCTACATCAAGGAAGCACAAAAAGCCGCAAAACTCTAGAACAAAAATTTATTTTTCAAATCGGCACTCTTAATCCTCACGGTATCAACGAATGTTTTTCATTTAACTAATTTATTCTGTTTTTTACGTTGCCAGGCACCAACCAATAGCGTAGCTCCATATTTCTGTATATAAACAACACACAACCCACAATTCCTCGATTCGCTCCGGTGAAGGGCTAGCGCTCGAAACGTCAGCTTCTGAATCTCTTTACAGTGGCTGATTCACATTATCAACTCAGTTGATAAAACCAAATTATCTTGTAATACTCCCACCGACGCAGCACCACAGTTTCTTTAGAAACTTACCCCCTTTACTCGTTTATTGTTTCTAAAGTGTGTTTAAGAATATTTTGGCACGTCCGAACGACATTTGGAATTCACGTGGTTGACGTCCTGTGAGGAACGTAACGTCTTTCCTCTCACACCGTGAGTGAGCTCGTGATAAACCCAGCGTTCACCCAAGCATATGCATCAGAACAGTTCGACGCTTCACTAATCGACCCTCACAATCCCCACTTCAATTTGCAAACAACATCCCAATTTCTGCGGCACTTTCATAGCCCTGGCTACACTAGTTTATTTTTATTCATAGAAAACACGTTCAGTTCCAGAGAGAATTATATATTTCACATGTATTTTATGGAATTCCACGCGCATTTTGCTAACACATTGCTATTGTCTGGTATTGAATACT
Organism: Catalaphyllia jardinei; assembly: GCA_022496165.2. Lineage (NCBI taxonomy): Eukaryota > Metazoa > Cnidaria > Anthozoa > Scleractinia > Caryophylliidae > Catalaphyllia > Catalaphyllia jardinei. The sequence goes on from CM042754.1 coordinate 16,613,318, forward strand.
TGCCAACCTGTAATATGAGGATAATTATCACAGACTCAGAAGATATCCGGGTCTCCATTCCTTAATAAGCTCCCTTAATGAAGAAATGTTTTCCACCTTGCGCTTTGCTGGAAACTGTGTGTTCACACATGATAAAATGCTTGCAGTCTTAGGGCCTGGTCAAACGGCCCATGATAGTCGATGATAGTTGATTCTCTCCTAACTATCATCAACTATCACCAACTATCATTTACATGGTCAAAAGCCCAAGGAAGTTCGCGATAGTTGACAAAAGTTCACCGGCAGTGGCGTGAAAAAATATCCCAAAAGCAGGGCCGGGCCACATGTTCCTCTACTGATGAGACGTAATATCAGGTCATTACTCCATCTCGGCACATTGCCATCTTACCCGATGAATGTTTAGTGATACACTTCTTTTTTGCAGTGTCTCTTCTAATTCTTGCGAGTCAACGCTTTTTTTGGAAGATATCTTCTCTATGTTATCTTGGTCTTCACTATTTTCTTTCTTATGATTATCATTTTGAATATAAACACGAATTTCTGAAGCTAGGAATTTTTCATAGCAGCCATTTTAAAGAGCCCGCCGATTTTCAGAGAAAACAGCTGAGAAAACTATCATGAACTATCATACGCATGGTCAAACGAGATAAATTATAATCGACTATCATGAAGAATTTGAACAAGCTCACGATGAATGATAGTTGATGATGGTCGATAATAGTGCATGATAGTTGGTGGTCAAACGGAACTTGGCGCGCGCTTCAACTATCATGAACTATCTCTTTAATTATCGCCAAGTATCATGGGCCGTTTGACCAGTGCTTAAAGCATATCCATGCGAAGTCTTTTCATGAATGGCAGGGGTGGTTCATAGTGTCCGTCCTCCCTTTGGTGTACCCCATCTGTCATCATCTTCATAAATTTCCTATCCTCGAAGGAAAGTGGTCTCCTTTCAGGCTTTGTGTCAATAAAGTCTTGCTCAAACATCTTGTTTATCTGCATTGGATTGGGGACTTTCTTCGTGTGTGTCTTGAAGGCGAAATGGCAAAGTTTCCCTGAGCTGCAGTGAACTTCACGGGCAATGATCCTGTTGGCTCCGGCACAATCATCTTCAACTTCAACCTTGCAATCACTGGGTTTCACAGTACCAATAACTCCCCAGCCTAAGGCTGTTCGCTTGGCGTAAGGGTCATTGTCATTCCCTGGAATGAGTTCCCTTGGCTTAATGTCTGACGCACAGTTGATGCCAAGAAGGAGACCAACATCCATATCGTCCATGTATGGCATGAGGCAATCCGCCATTCTTCTCAGGTGTGGCCACTAACGAGCTGTTTCTGGTGTGGGTATCTGACTGTGCCGGGCAGGGATGATGCTTCTTGTGTAGGTACAAGGCAGAGGGATGTCTGTTTCCTCCTGCACACCACAAACAACGAGGCCTTTGATTTTCTAGCTGGTGATGGTTTCTTCAGCTAGGACTGTTGAGAGCTTGAGGTTAACCTCCGGACCATCGATTCCAAGCTTCTCCAATGTTCCTTGCTTTATAAAGCATGCGTCGGATTGGTCATCCAGTAAAGCGTACACCATGATTTTCTTATCAGGGGAGTCCTGGTGGTGAAGCCACACTGGAACAATGAGAGAATGTGTGATACTCTCGACATGACCTTTCATGTTACAGACCTCTATGCAATGAGTGATCAGGTTCTCACTGTTTGTATTGCGAATCTCTTGCCTTTTTCCAGGAATTTCTGGGTATCATCATGAAGGGAAGTGGGGTGGTGGTTGTTGCATGTCTTCCATAGCTTTCTTCCACAGCATTCCTTTGAAACGTGTCCCCACTTGAGGCATCCCCAGCAGAGTGCTCGTGACTGCACGAATTGCCTCCTTTCAGGAAGAGGTAGTCTTGCGAATCTTGGGCAGTTGTCAAGTTCATGCTCTGACTTGCAAAGGAGGCACGTGTTCATCTTGGGTTCAATCTTTCCTCAACCACTGTCACTGCCTTCTTGAACTCCTGTTGCAAAGGCTCCTACTTCAGGTGGTTTTCTATGTCTTCTTGATATTCCATTTCTTCCATGATCTTCCTTGTTATCTCCCTTCAGTGCGTGTAGGGAAGTAACTGAATTGCAAGAAATCCTTGCTTCCTTCATGAATTTGCAAAATTCTGAGAATTGAGGGAAACCAACTTTTTCTTGTTTCCTTGTTAACTGGTGAGCTTGTTCCCCAGGTGATTGAACCGACTCTTCTTCAGTTATCCACTTGTCTACGATTCGACTCCATTTAACTGCCAAGTGATTAGGGAGCTTCCTTAGTATCTTCTGATTTTCGTCGGGGTCATTGAGCACACTCAGGTAACCAATACTATTCATTGCAGTATTACAGTGTTCAAGAAAGTCAGAGAATGTTCTCAAACCTTGACCAACATTCGGCAAAATCCTTGGCCAATTATTAATCCTTGTGCGAAAAGCGTCAGCTACCATGAATTGGTTTCCAAATCGGTCAGTCAAGATTTTCCTTGCCTTCTGGTAGGCACCTGTACTGCCTAATGATTAAAGACCACTAACTGCCTCCTTGGCTTCCCTGCCAGAGTAGCGTCCAAGGTAATAAAGCCATTCTGAAGGGTTCTTCGTTTTTCTTTCGATGAAGGTTTCGAAAGATTTCATCCAGGTGGGGTATTGTAGCGGATTTCCTCTGAACACTTCAGGCTCTGGACGGGGAAGGCTCTCTCTGTCCTGTCTCTGGGTTAGGAGTTCCGATAGTTTTTCCAAGAGTACTTCACCCGTAGAACAGTTTGAGACGATGCTGGCTGGTGCAGGTGAATTAAGAGTTGTGTCAGGTTGGGCTTACTTACAGGATGACCCTGAGAGCAGATAGGCCTTCTTGGAAGGAATGGTGGAGAAAAGGGATTGAAGTCTGATGAGGTATACGGACCCGCCTGTGATGCTTCATTACTGGTAGTAGTAGCAGGGATAAGGGGTTTTGGGTCAGGGTCTGCTTATAAAGGTTCAGAAGGTAAGCCATTAGGAGGCTCATTATCTTCTAGCAAGGGTGGGGGTGAGTTGGATGGTTTAATGTTCAAAATTGAGTCCATTTGTGAAAGAAGATACTTCTGTAATTGATCCTCAGAGCAGCTGTCGGTTGGCAGGGATTGATCTTCTTTTAGTGTGCCATAATTCTCCTCTTCTACTCTTTTTACTGCTTCCAATTCGGCTTGGGTAGCTGCTAATTCCTTCATCATCTTAAGCTTCTTAATATCATGTTCCTGCCTTCTCAGTCTTTCGGTCGATTGGCTTTCTGCATCCAGAAATTTCAACTTGGCTCCCAGTCGAACGGCCTTTGCCGCTATCTTGGCTCTCTTTTGGAGTGAAGAACTCAGTACTGACGACCGTTTTGAGCGTCCAGAGCTACAAGATTGCTTCCCCATGGAATGAGTCGTCTGTCATCCATTTGCAGTTAAAGTGAATGGATTGTCTCTGAGCAACCGCAACATTTCATGATAACAACTATTCAAGGTGTCATAGCAGGCATTTTGCTCTATTCTTTCATCCTTGATTTCAAAGGTATCATATAACACCTCGTGGGCGCTTGTGAAATCCTCAATACGAGCTTCTAGTTTCCCTCTTTCCATTTGTAGAATGTATACATCATATGTTTCGTTTTGGCCTGACAGAAGGGCTTGGACTTGGCTTACTTGTTTTGTAATGCTCTCTGTGCAGCTTCAAAGTCTGCTTCAAACAGCTGGCGTCGCTACTCTTTCACCTTGTTCGTCGGCGCTTTTGGGCAATTACTGCTTCAAACATCAAGCGTCTTCTTCGTTCTCGGTTCTCGTCCTGGTCCATATTAAATCGCCCAACGCGAATAAGCGGAAGAGCTTTTACTACAACGGCGATAGGTTAATCAACTGAGTCGATCCATATGTCGAACATAAACACCACAACGTCGAGTTAAATGAGATGGTCCTTTAATATGGTCCAACACGTAAAAACTGAAAAAAGGATACAATAACCAACTAAACCTTAACTATAGCTTAATTAATTCGAGGCATAATAAATGAAAATCACTGAGCCGACACGAAAGATAAAACCATCACACAACAAGAAATAGGTATTTCATAAATGACTGAATGTCGGCTACCGAAGCGATAGAATTAAAGAAGGAAAATAAATTGACAGACATTTTTATGGTCCATGAAATTCAACTCCCTGTTGATTTCATGGGATAAATGATTACTGCTTCAACCCATGAAAATTCCATTAATAATTCGTTCACTCAAAACAACTTACTAAATATCCCCAGTAGTTTTGTTCCAGTCATTTTGATATGCATATATCTGTCATTACAATTTTTTTCATCATTTTGTCACACAATTACGTCTACATAAAAAGCTGTGTCAAAAGACCAGAATTACACTAAAAATGTGAAATAATAATAGAAACAACAATTTAAATATTAAAATATTACCGCAACAAAAGACAATAACTTGCCAACGTTAACCTTCATTGCACTTGCAAAACGTTATCATGTGATTTTTGTCGTGCAAAGGAGGTTAACGTTGGCAAGTTTTTATTTTTTTTTTTTTTTCAAGAATAATTTTATTTCCTACATTTAAAGGTTTCTCTGATATGGCATACAATAGACACAAGCTTACTAACATTTTCTTAATATCAATTAGCTTCACATTCAAAGTTGGAATGTTTGCCTTTCAACCATGTAGCTCTGTTTGCGAATGCATACTTCAAGCTTCTATGCTTCAATAACTACAACAAAAACACCCAGCAGCATGTGATTAATTAAAATCAGTTCAGTTTCACCGCTTAAAAGGCTACATGTAAGCTTCAATAAAGCAATTGCTAATGCATAAGAGAACCATGATGTTAGATCAAGTTCTATGACAAGCTTTTAAATTCTTTTGGTCTGATTTTTGATTGTATAATTCATGAAAGCTGAAATGAACAAGAACAAAGACAAAGATCAAAACTAGCTAGAGCAATACAGTAATTAAGTCCTAATCCAGAAGGCTTGCGATTCTTTATACTTACAATTGCTCCTAGAGCCAAAACATCCACATGTTGTTGCTTTTAGATATCATTCCCTCGCTCTATCTTTGCCCTGTTTTACTGTAATCGTTTCACCATTGAAATCAGCCGCGCATTTCACAGCGTTGCATCATGGGTCATAGCACTAGTTCCCAGGGTCTAGCAGCATTCAACTTCAATATGGTCGCTTGTAGCGTGTTCAAATTCCACAAGAGAACTCGGCTTTTCTACACAATTTAGAGACCTGCTACTAGCTGGAAAGTACTCAGATATCATTTGGAGAGGTGCATAGTTATCCCAAGCTATTTTACTACTACAGAGTGGCAAAATAATTGGGCTTTTTACGAAAAAGAGGAAGCATAGAGCTGTGGTAATGCATATGATGAAGACATGGAACTTAAGTCTGGAGATAAACAGTTTTGGCCTTAATATCAACATTGCTGGTATTTATAATTGTGTCATTAGGTTTATAATAGCAGTCAGTGATCATACAATAAACTATGAAATTCCTAGAAATCCTGAGAAATTATACAAATGACTTGTTCAATCGCAGCTGCAGTACTAGTATGCTTCACAGGTCTGGTCACCTTTCACTAAGGGCCATTCCATTTTTTATCTGCACCCCCCCTATTGAGGGCCTATTTTTCTGGGGGGAGGGGGGTCTTTCCAAGAGAAAGAAAAATCCAGAGGGGGGCAAGAAAAATTCTGAGGGGGTCAAATCGTTTTCTTCGTTCTCGTTTTATGACTTAAAAAATCAAAAGAAGAAGAGTAGTAGCTAGTAGTGGCCTAACAAACGATCAAGAATACTTTAGGGGGGGGGTCCAACGGATCTTAAAAAATACCGAGCCAGAAATTTTACACCCAAAAAATACCTAAGAGGCTTTAAATATAATCCAAAGAGAATTAACATATCACAGAAATCTGGAGAATTCTAAAAATCAACATTTTAATAATACTTTCCATGCATGTTACACGAAGTTCAAGTGTTGACTTTTCGTGAACACTACATGAAGTATTGAAACGCACGTCTGAAGCGTTTGCCGAATGTTTTGATCCCTAATAGATTTAAACTTACCAAATTAAGCTGTTTGGGTTTAACCTGAAACACAGCACAAGAAAATAAAGAGGTTTTTTTTTAAAAAATTCCAGTTGACTATTTTTTACAGTAGGTATTTCCTGTGAGATTTGGTGCTCTGACCAAGAGACCGTGCATTATTTGCAAAGAAGAGTGAAAAACAATGAGTCAGCGATTTGGAAGAGGGGGAAAGTATACTCAAGACTGACCTTTGAAGTTTCTTTGTTGTATTCTTTGAATTCTTTTTCCTAGAAATGGTGGATTTTCCATAGCGTGCATTGCAGTCAAAACTAAACGTTGGGTTAGTTGTGACGCACATTTAATCACAGGGAGAAGAGGAGCCAATATTGACTCTTGCGAATAAAAATATTCAATGTTTATTCATGTACATTGTATCGCGTGAACGTCCGATCAATCGCGGTAATCTTTTTCAGCAGGATATCGTGTTTCCCGCAAACCGACTGACTGTGGGCGCCACATGATCGTTTCTGCTCGGCACTTCGGCCTCGTTCGGAAAGCTTCGCTTTCCTTTCGTTACGCGTCGGGCAACAAAAAGCGTTACCCGCTGGGTTCGCGTAATGAACATAAAGCGATACCCACTGGGCTTTAACCGTCGCATAAACAAATAGATCGGATAACACAAGACCAAACGCAAGCTAGACAAGCTCGATATAAATCGAATTTCGGCAAAGGTTAAAATTTGGCTCCTCTGCTCCCTGTGACATTATGTTCACAAAATTTGTTGTCCTCTGCTCGGACGCACTTGAAAACTCCAGATTAGTTAAAAAAAAAACATACACCGCGGTTTGTATTTGAAAGCCCACACAAAAATCTGTCGGCCTTGAAGTTTGGTACGGCTTGACAAATTCTGGTAGGGAAAAAAAAACTAGTAGAATGGAACTGATGACATTATTTTTGCAAAATAAACATAAATTCGCGGTACCTTTTATTTGGCGGCAGTATTTATTTTGTAATTCATAATTTTGCCACGAGGTCTGTTTTTCGATCGCAACCACAGGGTTCAGACCAAAGCGCCTGATTTAGCGCCGGGCCGGCCCCGATCGTACAACATCTGCAGACAGCATGCAATGTTTGCAGGCGTTACCGGTACCCGTCGTCGGAAAGCTTCGGAAATCGTCGCCCTTCGGGGAAGAAAGATTTCGCCCTCATTACGGAGCTGAAGTGAAGTGCAGACAAATTTATCTCCCGTAAACAAGACAACAACTTTATTAAGTATTTTCGTATTACATGTCAGTAGGAAAGATGAATTTTAAAAATATAGAAATCATCGAAAAGTGTATTATACAATTTTTTTTTTTTTGGACAATAAAAGTTCATCAGCCACGAACAATGTAATTAAAACAAATTATTTTTTAAAATTAGGAAGACGATTTTTTTAAAAAATATAAATAATCATCGCAAAATTAAGTATTCACATTTTTTTTTTGGTAATAAAAGTTGACCAGCCACGAACAATGTAATTATCACAAACTATTTA
>CM042754.1:16624244-16626744 GCA_022496165.2 Catalaphyllia jardinei
ATTTGTGTCCATAGTGCTACGCGGCACAACATTCATATGTATCCTTATTTTTGAAACTACCCCGAGTTAATATGATTTCGCCGTCAGCATTTTAAGAGGGTAAAGCGCTTTGACCAAAATTTCTTTCGTATTTGCTGGCATTACTTGGATCAATAACTCAGTTATCCTAAAATGATTTATTACTTAAGAAACGTTTTTCCTTTTCTATCGATTTATAGAACAACGAGTGGAGAAAAATACCATCAGAACAGGAGCCACAAGGGAGTGTTTGAGCATCTTTGAAGTCTTACAAACTTCCACGACTTTTCTTTAATTTCTAGTACTTGAACTCCGCCATAGTCGATCCCAAGCCCGGATGAGAAAGGAGGAGGGTTGGACGTGGGGCTTGCAACCCCAACCCGTAAAACCAATTATGCTACAGAAACCAATACCAGAGAACAAGATGTCGATTGTGCAAGGAATCAAGAGCCCCAGATTCTGGGGATGATGATGGATGACAGCCAAACCCAACCGGGCGCTGGCATGACCAGATCTCCTTAATCCTAAATCAAAATTGCCGATAGGATGCTGAAATATTTGAATATTATATCAAACGATAAAGCTAAAGCAAGTAGTAAGAGAAATAAAGAATTACAACATCGAAGTTTTCTAGGTAAGTGAGACAGGACGGATAAAGTCAGGGAATAGAGAGCTTTCTACAGGTCACACCGTACTCTTCTCCGGTCGAACAGATAACCATCATTGTCAACAGGATGGTAAAGAAAACAATTTTGGATAGGCTCCTCAAGCCAAGATTCAACTGCAAGTTTGTTAAAATGACTGTGATTGTCTGTTATGCACCTACAGAGGATGCGGAGTAGGAGATTAATCTGATATGAATTTTACGATCAGTTGGAGCGGGCCATTCGGGCCGCACCCAGCATGATGTGCTGTTAGTGGCTGGCGATCTAAATGCTAGAGTTGGAACGGATAAAGCCGGTAAAGAAACAACAATGGGCACGCATGGTTATGGATATATCAAGCCGTGTTAAGAGACCAACGTAGTTATATGGGGAACTCTGTTCAAGCATAGGGATACACACAAAGTTACCTGAAGATCCCCCGATTACAATATAGTCAAATGAATCGAACATATCTTAATCAATCAAAAATGGGGACGCTCACTCCGCGATGTTAAAGTTCATCTAGGAGCTGATGTAGGGAGCAATCACATGCTTGAAACTACGAAAGGCAAAGATATGAGAGGAAAGACAGCTGACGTTTATGTAGGAAGGTTGAGGAACCGTAATGTAGAGAAATCCTTTAAAACTGAACTGAAGAACCGCTTCAGTATCCTCCAAGACAATAAATATTGACAGTTTCAACCAGGCTTTAACAGAGGCAAGCAAGAAAAGAGTGGATCACATTGGGCAACTGCAAACCTATTGATAGGTGAAGAAAGATAAAGACACAGAAAGATAAATCACAACGCTTGAAGAAAAAGCTACATACAATTTACTCTGACTTTGACCGTGAGGTCGAAAAGAGGGCCAAAGAAGATAAGCAAGCATTCATGGAGAAACTTGGTGATGATGCTGAAGAAGCCACGTAGAAACAGGATATCGCTACGTTGTACAAGATAACCAAATCACTAGCTGGTGGTTTTAAGAACAATGGCATAGTGGAACAGATGCAAAGGTGGAAAAACCATTTTCAGAGAAGCACCCAGCATACATGCCAACATCCCAGAAAATGACAATGAAGTTTAAAAATGCAATCAGGGACCATAAATCATGAAAAGAACCACGCACCGATTGCATAAATGCTGAGATATTGAAAGCAGAGAGAGAAATCACTGAAAATGCCCTAACTACGATTTTCAAAGAGATATGGGACACAGAAGTGGTTAAAGATGTCTGGAAAACTGCGTTGATTGTAAAGCTACCAAAGAAAGGGGACCTTCCTGAAGATGAATTCACTTACTATCCATTACGAGTAAAGTCTTCACCAGAGTGATCTTGGACAAGAAGTTCGCAGGGGTAGATCCATTGTTGCACAGAGAACAACCAGGCTCCAGATAAGGTAAATCATGCAGCGATCAAATCTTTATCTGGAGCAGTGCCACGACTGAAACACACCAGTGTATGCAAACTTTATAGACTTGGAAAAGGCATTTAACAGTGTACATCGAGAATCCCTATGGGCTACTGTATGTTAAGATACTATGGAATTCCAACTAAAATTGTGAGCATCATCTAGCTATTGTGCAGTGATTTAAAATCTCAGGTCATCTGGGGAAAATAGGAAGCTTAAGCAACCACAACGAAGGAGATCACGCTGACGTTAAGTAAGCGCGGACGGAATGGTATGAGAACGGCAAAATGAAACTTAAGCAGCAAGGATGCTCCTGAAAGACGACTTAAGAATTTTGATTCGCTCCATGTCTAGCGTGCACATTCTTCTCCGTCGTGGTTAAAACTTTATTGGCGAAGAGGAGTTTTATTCTAGTGACATGTTAGAA
>CM042754.1:16636744-16639340 GCA_022496165.2 Catalaphyllia jardinei
ACATTGCTTCAAAGCAGTAAAAATTTCCTATCTAGTATCCATGAATCGCAACACTTTTAAATAGAATACTGAATGAAAAGAAAAGAGGTGGTGACTGCGCTGGTAACAAAAATTTATAAATAATGCACGCTCAGCTCCAATAGCAGGAAAACAGCAGTACAGACTGAAGAGATTCAATTCAAAAAGGAGAGACAAAACAAGAAAACCATTCAGTTTGGACATGAAATGAAATGAAATAAAGAAATGAAATAAATAACTTGGAATGTGCCTCGAAGACCTTTAAAAGTCAATGTGCTTTGATAGGAGGGCGGAAGCCAACACACTTAGTTGTCAATGTGCTTTGATAGGAAGTCGGAAGCCAACACACTTAGTTGATGAAACAAACATTTGAGCAAAAGTTTCTATGTTGGTATAAACAGAGAGATCAGCTAGCTAGTCGTACTACGGAAGTTCACAAATTCAAACTAGGATCTTTTTTGTGATTTTAAAATGCATACTGAAATGTTTGTACAGGGACGATTGGGTCTGTGATGTTTGTTACCTCACTTAGTTTTTGTATAAAATTCCCCATTTGCCACTAATTCTAATCTCCACTAATGTTAACAATAATAACACCTTTTCGGTCAATATTACCTAACTGGTGTTTGTCTACTTCCTTGTTGAACTAATTCCGAATTAAGGCACTGTAGTTTAAATATCGAAAAATGTTAAAAATCGGAACACATCACCTGACGTTTGTGTTTGGAGTTCAACTGATTGTGAAAGCTAATGTTGACGATACTTCTTGATGTCAATACCCACATGAAAATTCGATCTTGCCTGTAATAAAGCTAAGTAATAATCCTCTTCTTAGGATATGTAATTCCTTACAACAAAAAGCCAAAAAATTATATTCATTCGTCACCCACCTTAATCGCTTTCCGTATTGTAGAAAGGAGATCACCTTTCAACATGAATTTCAGAAAATTTCCTTCAAGCCATTTTAACAAACCTTCCTCGGATATTGTAAAAACTACGCCTGTTTCTTTTAAACCTTTCTATTTTCAAAGCTATCACTGTTTTAATTAATTATAAGTACACGCATCATGTGTCATCCCTGAAAGAGCTTGAAAGAACACACGCTGTGATCTTGGACTTAAACGTTTGATTTAAATGCAAAACACAGGAGATTTGTTTATTTCCTGTTTGAAATATAGCTCCAATACTAGTGAAATAAAAATGTGCGTGTTAACAAAAGCCACAAGAATGACTGTTCCATGCACGCGATGGCAAAATGTATTCCCAATAATAGTGATAGTGAATTTGTCAACAACATAAGGTCTGTTATGCCAAAAAAACTAAACACAAGGTTTGACTGTTTTCTTTTCATTATAATCTATATAGCCACCTTACAAAAGGTAATGAATAATGCAAATCTGTGTTTCCATAGAAAGCGAGTAGGTGTTGGGAGAACGAAAAAGGCTGCAAAAAAACTAGCCTGTGGCTCTCGTTACCACACCTGGTTCAAATGATTACCGTGGCTACGGTTAATGTCAGGTTACTTCTTCAAGAAATAACAGCGAATTTTTACATGAACTTAATTCGGTTTTATGGCCGCTTGTATTTTACTCATTATTTTGCCTATCAGCCGGGGGCAAACCATTTTTCACGTAAAAATGCGTGTGTGAAAAGTAAAAACAAGAGCTGCTTTATAAAAAGGTCAAAAAAATATTCGTCAAGGTTTTGTGTTTTCTGTAAAACAAGAGCTGCTTTATTATAAGGTCAAAAAAATATTCGTCAAGGTCTTGTGTTTTCTGTTCCACGATTCTTTACGGTTTCAGTATTTGCTAACGTGCTTTATGAAAGAACAAAGCACATAAGGAAGGACAAGAATAAACAAACTTTTCATTTGCTTAAGAAAGTCAGTTTCCAAATAATCTCTTCATTAAGACACCAGTGCTGTCTTCTTTAATAATTTAAGCTAATGAAGGTGGCGTCTTTCGCGACTACTTGAAAGATATCTAAAAATGAATTTTCAAAAGTTTAGAGCTATATCAAAGCGTTATTTTTTCGGTAAAATGAGTTATTCTGTGGAGTAAAAATGGTTCCTTTCATCAGTTTATACGGTTATTCAAATGAAGTGTTCTGTTTAAAATTTTCAGACCGACCGTGTAAGAACTGCATGTAGTGGAGAAATTATCAAGCATGATTGACTGAAAACGGAACATGGCTCTTGTTTGCATTATGAAATGAGATTTAGTAAAGTGTAGTGTCATACTACAGTTGCCCATGTTTCGCAATGCTAGTAATTTGTTCAGTTCAGTCCTCCCGTATCAGTGCCAACGGAAAACTACACATGCTCCTCGTCAGACTTCAAGCAAAATGTAATCTTGTTGTAAAGAAGTTTATTTATTGACGACTTGGACTCTTAACTATATGTCTTAGCCAGTGGCGTCTACCACAAAATAGTTCAAATATGTTACATGAAGAGCGAAAATAGCTACATAAAATATTACAAACACGAGACGAAAACAATAAAAGGAGACATTTACCTGACGATAAGTATGCGGCGAGGAACAGCATAAACAGATCTTGCTGGTTTAAAAGTAGTCTCCTT
>CM042754.1:16639440-16654440 GCA_022496165.2 Catalaphyllia jardinei
CAATATGGCGGCGGAAATAACTGTGACGTCACATGAAAACGATCTATAAACAATAAAATAGAAATAATGAATTTAGGGAACACAAAGAAGACTCTCTCATTAGTAGCAAAATTCTCTATTACTATGTACATGTAAGCTAAAATAAGGTTAAGCTTACCTTAAATCGAGTTAAGTTTACAGTACAGTGATATTTTGTACAGAATGTAATGAGAACACAGGAATTGGCGAAAATTGATACTGTAGTAATAAATGGTTGGAAAATTATTATGATTCACACATGGAAGGATTATGTCAATAATAAAATAAATTTTGGTCTATCACAGACACACTCAATCTTAAGTGAGTAAACTGGATTGAAAACATTACAGGGTTCCCCCTCCACTGATAAAAAATCAGTGCGTAAAAGGTAATTTGTGTAATGGGCAAGGGATAAAACAAATGCTTGTCCCGAAGGAATTGTCAACGTGGAGGGTTGAGTAATAATATTCGCAAGTTAGCAATAAAAATTAGGAGGACGAGAAAAGTTATAAATCATTGGTTTGAAATCTTTCGCTCACATTCCGGTTGGCCAGTGCGCTGCGGTTTTCCATCTACAAAGTTCGTTTTTACGGAGAGTCAGAGGTTCTTCTTCAATGTCTTTTCCTTTTCTCTTCCACCGGACTCGACAGGAGGGTGTCGGGCAAAGGTCTGGTACCGGACTAGAAACACCCCTGTGTGCTACCCAAATCGATAAGCAGCGTCTTAATGACTAATAGATTTGTAATTGAATTATGTATTAGGTAACCACCGAGAGGGTATCGAATTCACGAGAAGAAACAAGAAGAAAGACGTAACATCACCCGGGTGGAAAAAGACAGGAACATAATTTTTATGGTTTTTGATCAATTTTCTGCTACTGACATTTGCAACACATCTATATGAGATATATCAAGGACAAGATTAATCCAAAAAGACATCCAACAATTATTTTGGAAGAAACCCGTTGATGATACCAACACATTTAAGCTGATGCTGTTTTTCCTCGATAATAGCTGTTCAAAGCACCTAATGACAATGGATTCTTGCATCTCAACACTGGACCACACTGCAAAAAGGAATCAAGAGAGCAAGACAAATAAATTTTATTAATAGCAGCTTGGACTCTGAAGCTAATATTTGATTCTATTATGATATCCATCATACCACTTGGTTATTTTTCTTACAGTTTATATTATATCATTTAGAGAACGAAAAATGTTATAATTATATGAATTTTTCTTTTCTTTTCTTTGAATCAATAACAATAACTTTCTTGTTATTGCAAGGAAATGAAAAGAAAAATTATAGAACATTTAATTTTTTTAAATTATCGTTATACATATACATTCCCGCCCTCACATACACAACATTTCCTTTTAGTAATCACGCAATCAAGTATAGCGCAATCGTGGGGTCAATCTGGAAACATTTTTTATTTTTACAGTCTTCAGTTATTTCAAAGGGTTTCCTTACAAGTTTTGTTCTTTCAAGGGTTTTTTCCTATCAAGTATTTATTCCTCTGAACGTAAGTACCTTTTTTATTGCCTTTTACACTGATACACAAAATTTTATTCTATTTAATAGGACTTTAATTATTTAATTATCAATCCCCTAGAGAGCTGTAATCCCCTAGAGAGCTGTTTTCACCTACACGACAATGCGCTTAGGCTTTTCGGCTTTTCGGTACAGGTTTTGTTTTCTTTTCAGCTTTAAATGGAAACATTTATATTGGCTACACTTTTATAATTCCCGATGCCATCTTATCATCATTTTTTTCAAACGTTTTTCAAGTAAATCTGGTGATAATAGCAATGATAATGATCCAAAAAAAATTTAATTTAATCTGTAGATGAATTTGGATGGATGACTAATTTTTGGTGAAGTATTTTATTGGTAAGGAGTAGTGTGGAGTTTAGTGGAATTACAGTATGTCTTTGTAAGGTTTGGTATGTTAGGGATCCCATACTTTTACATCTGAAATGCCACAAAGGTTGCTAAATATATCTACTGCTATAAATGTTTTTTTTACACAAAAAGATTGTGGTCAATGTTATGCAGAGCACCAACAGAAAACAGTCCTTTTCTCAAATTAGGAGGGCAAACGCAGTTGTCTTCCTCGAACCGCTTGCTGACTGATGTTGCGAGCCAGTCTTCGATTTCTAGTATGCGATCATAGGATACGCTAAGTCCCAGCTGGTATAACCTTGTTATCAATGTTTTGCTCCTTGTAAAAGAATGGATGTTGCAGCCAATGTAGAGTGGAAGCGGTGGCTCTCTAGGTGCTACATGTCGCGGTTTTGAAGAACGGATCTCTGATGGCCTTTTCTTGATACTGAATATCATTGTCTGACAGACCGTGAGGCAAACCTGAGATTCACAGTGATTCTGATCTTTAAGGTCAAGGCCGTTGATTATCATTGATACAAGTGACCTGAGACTTGTTGGTTTTGACTTTTCCTGGCACTCTAACGGGAAACATCACGCGAAACTGAATCCTTTATGCTCAAGAATATCCTTCCTGATAATTGATGCAACCTTAGCAAGATTGTTAGCATCATCAGAAATGTCTCGCTTCTTTAAGGCATCCTTTAACAAACTGTGCATTGGCAATATGCTTCTCATCGTGCTGTTCCTGTGCGTCACTAAAATGATCCAACAGAGACGTTTTAAGCCGTGTTTTGTTTATTTGCTTTGGAATTCCCAAGTCTCCTAGGCGTGCTTCATACATTGAATGGAGTTCAGAAAGTTTAAACAACATTTTCCCTTCCTTGACACTTGTCTCAATTTACGTTGTAAGGTCGACAAATGCCCGAGATTCATTCATCATCTCATTCAGGCTATCCTTCATCCATGTTATCCTCCTTCCTCTTCAACGAGCGGTGATTGTCCCTAAACTTTGTCAAACAACCAACATGGTACTGCTTCAATTGCTACAAGGTCACCCCCAGATATCCTTGACAGCAGCTCAAAGTCCTCCAGTTCTTTTGCCATGTCTCGAATCTTCTTATCCACGGTCAAAGATGTAAAATCATGGAGAATTTCGTCTGAGTCTTTTCTCACTTTATTATTCTTACTTGCTTGTGTTCTCTTGGAATTCCTCAGAGTCCCGGCCTCTTCTTCCTCTGTTTCTCTCTTTCTTTTTGCTGACTGTCGCTCCTTACCTTTCTTGAGCTTAGATGTGGTAAATTTCAAGCGGCAGGATTTGTGCCACTAGGCCCTGTTAGCAATCAATAATTCCACAGTTGTTGTGCTCAAGTCCAACCTAAGTTCCACAGGTAAATAACTTTGACGTTGAAACTCATCAGCATTTTCTAGGAAATTCTTGTATACTTTCCGACGCTCAATATCCGTCGTGTTTGCATTCAGAGGGCATTTAAAGGGAGTTTCATTTATTTTCTGACATATTATACACTGATCCCAAAAAAAGTCCATTGTTAAGGCATCGTAACTAAAGCCTAAACAAATAAAACCAACAAATTTATTAGGACTTAATAGCAGCTCTATTATCTTGCACATTTAGTATTGATTTAAAATGGCATTGGGAACCCAAACCATCTTTTATTTTACGTCTTTCTATCCCTCGTAGCTTTAAAGCTGAATCTTTCCAATTTCAGAGATCGATAATTTTGCGTTTTGACAAAATTCTAAATTATGAACAACTCTATTACAGTTTTAACAGTTTATGTCCACATCGATGAACCACTCGTTTTTTTTCTCATTCTTTTTTTACTTTTAAATTGAAGAACTCAACACAAACAATAAAAACAGACAAAACTGTCACTTGGTAGACCAAAGAAGTAACATTTTTACAATGAACTCGCTCAATTGAAACGATATTTCCACCATAATACTTACAGTCTCAATAATGCTGCATAGAGGCCGCCATCTTGGATCATGTGAATGTCCGAGGAGGCCTGGACACGAAGTACTTCAAACCTCTTTACACTAGGCAAACTGTTATTAAAAAACTATTGTTCTTTTTCAAATATTTGAGTTTTTCCAATCCTGTTGTAGAATAAAGGGGTTTTGCACTATTTTCTTGGCACGAATAGTGAAATTCTATTCAATGTTATTTACACCATAGGGTACCCACCACAGCAATTTCGTGAAACTTTGGTTGCTTAATATAATGACAACGAGAAGGGCTTGGACTGGGCACCCATCCTGGAATTTATAAACTAGTCTTAAGCTACATGTGTACAAATTTTGGCACTTTTGTCTAGTCTGTCATGATCATTCCGCTAAGCCACTAGACTATAAAACACCGTTGCTTGGCAAATCCTCACGTGTGACTTCATCCACCATTTTGAAAGTGAGGAATTGTTGGAAAAATCGAGTTTTTACGTGATACGTTGCGTCTGCAGATGATGTTCACATAAAATATTTTCATTGCCGACAATATCGCGTGTTTCTGAGATCCTCGTCTCTGACCTTCTTTAAGCCTTTTGCCCGTTGATTCGATGCCATTTTTGCCCGTTCATCTGGGCAGGTGAAGATGCATGTGACTGAAGGCCTTTCGAAACTGGTATGGACCAACATGTGTTATGAGAAACATTTCTAGTCACTTTATTGTTCCCTTTAGATGAATATCTCGTGAATTGTCTTAATGGTATTCCTAACCTAGCTTACATCTACCAAGTCCTGTCATTGCCCTTATGGCCACTGTGATTTTTTTTTTAATAATAATTTATTTCTAGTCTGCTTTTATCTTTGTGAAAACTCTCCTATCGGATTAACATTCGTACAACTCTCCATTAATGATCGTGAGTGTTTGAATAACGTCCTTCCATTGCGATTGACGTTCATGTAAGTTACAGCTGTCATAGCTTCTCGGGAAGACATGTGCGAGGAAAAATGCTCCTGATACGCAGATATACCTTGTAACAGCTCCCTGAAGGAGATGGGTTCTGTCCTCTCCGTCACTTTCCAGTCCTTTGTAGATAAGCCTGAGATTACATGGACAAGAAGCCGGAAGTTGCAACTATACTTGTTAGCTAAATGCATATGTTTATTGTTTTCTTTGCTAACACTGGAGTGCCTTTTAATTGCTTAGGAACGTCTGCTTATTGACACTGAACGCATTGAATACACATGAGTTTTTATCATTTTGCCATTTTGCCTGCAATACTCAGCATCGTGTGAAAATTCAGCATCTGGTTTTATTGTTGCTGGTGCTGCTGATGCGGTAGCACTTGAAAGTATCTTGGTTTTTTGACTCAACCTCAAGCTGCTCCAATTCCTCTCTTTACATTGACCGAATCCTGGTTATCCTGTTCACTTCATACTAAGAAACCCTAATGTTCCCCTCTCGTCTGCTTTTCTTTTTCTCGTTTCCCAGGGTTTTTCATAAGTTTTTTAACAATGTTTTCGTTATTTTACGGTCCTCGATCTCTTTTTCGGTTTTCAACAGCTCTTTGATGGGCCAACGCTACTCGTTTTTCAATTATTTCCTGCAGTGCCACCTCGATATCTGTCGTATCAATTTATCTCACTTGAAAGCTGTTGCAATGTTTACAGACTGCCCTCTTGATAACAGTACACAAAAAATTAAAAGGTGTCAACTTGTTCCCCTTTTTGCGTCTCTGACACCCGTGCACGTTTCTGTGCCAGTAGAGAAATCCACCCCCAGCACTTGTGTTTCTCTGCATAGCATCTCGTAGTATAGTGTGCTCCAAACTACTGACTGAAATATTCAATCTATTATTGGGTGACTACCGACTCAAGCACAACGGAATATCAAATAAAAACATGACTACATGTCACATTGTACTTTTTGTGCTTTCTTTACGCTTTTGAAACCTCGCATACGACAGCCATTTCTGAATACTTCCTGATCTTGCCGGTTAAGATCCCCTCGCAAACAATATATAATCTCCTAGAGGTAGATTTCAGCACCAATCAATGGGCTTTGTAACACTTGTAATGAAGATGGTTTTCTTTTTTTCAGTGTAATACACACACCGTCTATTCGTTGTTTCCTTTCGTGCTGGGAAATCCATTGTGGAGGCGCAAATTTCTCCTATTTTCTCACGATTGTCTTCCCCACATGCAGTATTTTTGGTACAGCGTACATTTTTCACCTCAAAAGATAAAAAACGTACAAATAGCCACCAGAAATATTGTGAAACTTAAACTTAAATTTTAAATTTACCTACGGGAAACCATGCAACCAATCCATAACCAAATTAGATCAGTATGATTGATAGTCTATTGCAAGTCTATTTCCCAGCGAGTTTGATTTTGAAGGTCGAGTAGCAGTTGTAAATCATGTCGATGTCTATGAGTCCTTCACTTCCGAATTTCACTTACAATTGTTTTGACATCATTTTTCCCTGATAGGTGCTGCATTTTTTACGTAATCAGCCTGTTTTCTGGAGCATTTTATAAAATTTAAAATTTTGAGCTTTGGATCTGCAGTAATTTCGAATCGATGACTGCGGGCAAGTTCTTGAAGAATTTGCAGCAAATTCGTTGAAGGCTTCCTCATCAGGTAAATAACAGTAGATTTATTTTAAATGATTATGTTGTTGCTACTGGATACAGTGTTCGGGTCCTCTGTGCAAACAGCCTAAAAGTTTATTGAGAAAACAGTGTCTTCAGTGACATCTTTGTTACTTGCTTTAGTCCGTGAGCTAGTAAGAATGGTTGGTATTTACTTGAATGATTTTTACTGGCTGGTTCTTCATTTACTTGAATGATATTCTTAGCCATACCCATGTTAAAAAAAAACTAAGGAAGAGCGTCAGAAATATTAAATAGAGCAGGTTGAATTAAAATGGATTGGAGTGACTCGTAGTAGAGCCGTGAAATTGTCTGTCATGAAAAAGTGCCATTTTAAAGACCCTGGTCATGTGTATAATGGTGTAAACGACAGGATAAACGGAACAATAATATAAAAATGATGCAGTTGTAGAGCAATGATACTGTTTAGTAAGTGTTTTGCAGATTTTGATTTCCATTTAAAGCTAATAAACACATATATATGTCAAACCAACTTCAGCCTCGTTTGCATGCCCGAGTCGTGTTCTGCTTTCTTGACTAATAAAATGAACCATTTGTAATGAAAAAAATATCTGTAAAACAATGGTACTGTTTTATAAGTGTTTTCTTCATTTTGGTGGACAACTGAAGCTACTAAACACCAAACAAGCTTCAGCCTCGTTTCCATGCCAGAACCATACTTTGAGGAGCACTGTTATCCACTAGCTACCACAGAATCATCACTATCATGCTTTTCCCCGCTATTTATTGTCCAATCTACTAGAAAACCACTTTAAACCTTATTCACCCCGGATGATGCCAACCAGCCCTACTGGCTCATGGACTATAACTTTAAATTTATATAAATAATAATGGTCCGACAAATAGACCCTTCTCCAAAATGGCGGCCGAAATTTCAAATAAGTTAAAGTTAAAAACGTATACCAGCACTAGAAAGAACACCTTTAGCTTAGTAACCCTGCAATATTTTAGCATTTAAGGTGTAATATCAGTTGAGAAACTAAGTTGAAAACTGAAAAATTTAGAACGTTTGTATGACTGGGGGTATGATGCATACCCCCAGTCATACAAACGTGTGTAAATTTTCCAATTTTCAACTTACCTTTTCTCAGCTGACATGACACCTGAAATGCTGAAACTTTGCAGTTTTACTAAAGTAAAGGTGTTCTAGTGCTGGTATACGTTTTTTATTTTAGCCAATTTTAACTCATTTGAAATTTCGGCCGCCATTTTGGAGAAGGGTCTATTTTAACGCGATTTGACCTCGACAAAAAATTTGCACTTCTGCTACAAAAAATGGGCTAGTTTGCGGTAGCTATAATAATAAAGCACTTTCAATCCACATTAATATGGTTTAAAAATATGTAAAATTAAAACTGGTAAAAGCATAAAATTACAATAATAAAAATTCTTGAAATAATTTAAAGGTGATGCTAAGAACCTTGGTCGATTTGTTGTACAAATTTTCTGTAAGCAGATACATTTTAGATCTGGCCAGCTTTTATATGCATATTTAGTATTTTTTCTGTGGTTGTTTTCATTCAAGGTATTACATGCAAATAAATGAATGAAAAACGCTATAGCAAGTTTCCCTCAAATGACCTATTGCTGTACTGTCGGTTGGAAGCGAAACTATCTGCCAGTTAAGGGGTCTTTTCATTTAAGTTGTTGACCCAATTTGTCGTTTTTATTTTTAAAAATGTATCTCTACCCAGAGATGGATGCTTAGTCGGACTTCATGTCATTTCTACTGAGCTCAATGTTGTGGTGTGAGGTCACTGTTCAGAGGTTAAAGCAGAGAAAAAAATAACCTATCCTCCACGGCTACTTAGCAATCAGTATTTCATACTAGAATGCGATCAGCAAATGACACCAACAAGAGGATTATGCTTCACCAGCTCCGGTAACAGTAATCAAGTAGGTTGAGGTTGTTTACTAATTTGAAGTTTTGTGTTAGTACGAAATTTGCACTCATCGTTGTGAAGCAACACCATTTATTATAGACACACCCGACAAAAATCGTCATATCGTGACAGGAATCGCTCATTTTGCGAAGATAGGACATTCCTGAGACTAAGCGTCAATGCTTTTTTTGAAATTTGTGTATAACCCGCGATACTTGTTTCAAACATGATATCACTAACAATCAACGTTAGGCACGATTTAAGCTAGTATGAAATTGCTGCATGTCGGCTGAATAAATGTCTGAACTGCGGAATGACCTTCACTGTATATCGCCAATAACATTTAAAATGCATAAACTGCCTCCCTCACTAACAGTAATTCTACTAAATTACCTTTTCGTTTTTTCGCAACAAGTTGTTGAGCAAAATCAAAGCCCTAAGAACACTTCTACATGCTTATTTCTTCTTACAGAAGCAATAATCCAATAGGTCAGCCGCCCATCTAAGGAAGTGTGGCATATGGACTGTTGTTCTTTATTTTATCTATGCAGAAATTATGTATTTATGCGCAGGCGATGATTAGGTTTCATTTCAAAACAGCAGCTGTTTAAAGAATCGCTGGTTACGCAGCAAGGCAATGATTGCATAGGTCATGGAGAGAGCCCTCTCTTTTTTGAAAACGTGCCTGGGTCATTTTGTTTTCAGAATTTGCTGTAAGCAAATACATTTTACATCTGGCCCGCTTTTTTTTGCATATTTAGTATTTTTTTTCTGTGGATGTTTTCATTCAAGGTTTTTCATGCAAATAAATAAGTAAATAATTGAAAAGCGCTACAGTATGTTTCTCTCACATGACCTATCGCTTTTTGAAACGAACCTACATGCCAGTTATGGGGTCTTTTTATTTAAGTTGACCCAATTTGTCGTCTGTGTTTTAAAAATGTATCTCTACCTAGAGATGGATGCTTAGTCAGACTCCATGTCATTTCCACTGAGCTCAATGTTATGGTGTGAGATCACTGTTCACTGAGTTAATTTTCCCCAGAGATTAAGCTGAGAAGCGACCTCGTTGAAAGTCTAGACAGCATATTGGAGAGGGGAGCTGTCAATTTCGCAGAGGAGGGGGCTTGTCACCCTTATTCCAAAGGCAGATTCCGATACTCTGAAGCTCACAAACTGGCGGCCAATAACCTTGTTAAATGTCGACTACAAGATTGCATCTAAAGCAATAGCTACACGAATTAAAAAGGTGCTTCCGCGGCTAATAGATACTGACCAAACAGGCTTTATGAAAGACAGATTTATTGGCCAGAATATAAGTGTACTATGGTTGTTTACCATTTACCGAAAAATTCCGGAAATTTCGGTCGAGATGTAAATGGTAAGACTGTTTTGGTTTGCCAAAACGGAATTTTTTCAAAATGAACGGAACGTCTTGAAAGGTAGTCCAAAATTTCCAAACAGAATATCTGAATGCAAAATGTCCTTACCATTTGCCATTCGAAACCAGTTCCAGGCCATACGCCAATTTTTATCTGCGTTGCGTGGGATTCGTCAACATAGCTGCTGCTGAAAGTTCTGTTTTCCAGTGTGCAAGCTGCCAACTCTTGAGCAAGAACTTCGAAGGTGGTTTTGGTCATTCGAAAGTGCGATCTGAACTCATCGATTGCATAAGACGGCACCACAGCCTCAAAAAACCAACGATTCTCTTCAGATCTCTCTTCATAAAAGCTGCAGTGGCTGATATTAAGTGGAATTCTCCATCTTCCTCATAATCGAGAAGTATTTCCTCGTCAATTGCGGCTTCTTTTAGCAGCCATTTTGAAGATGTCAAACTCGTCCTAGGCTCTTTCGGTAAGTTGGGTATGTTGTTCAAATGGTACACGCCTACCCCAAACGGAAATTTCCAGAATGGGACTTTTGCTTTCCATTTGCACAAACCATCGACTAATTGGTTTCCCCATGTAAATGGTAAACAACCTATGTGACCTCTTAGAACAGACCGAACTGGGAAATATACCAGGCATTCTCCTCCGGCTCGACTTTCGCAAAGCCTTTGACACAATCGAGTGGCCAATGATTCAACAAGTCCTGTCAATTTTCAACTTTGGTGTTTGTATTAAGCGTTGGATAGAAACTTTCTACTGTAATGCAGAGAGTTCCGTTATTAATAATGGCTTCACTACTAGGCAGGTCAAGTTGTCCACTATCACCCTATCTGTTTATTTTATCTGCGGAGATACTTGCGTCTAAAATACGGCAAGATAATTTGATTTGTGGCGTTTTTACCTTTCATAAGGAACTTAAAATTAGCCAATTCGCGGATGACACCTCTCATCTACAGCGACCTAATATCGGTCCAAAACACATTGCTCATACTAAACGAGTTCGGGATTTTATGTGGCTTAAAACTGAACGAATCTAAAACCAAAGCTCTTTGGCTAGGTCCATGGAAACAACGTACCGAAAGACCTCTCAGCTTCGTATGGACGAAAGAACCGCTTAAAGTCTTGGGGATTTACATCTCTTACGATAAGGCCGGAAACGAGAGAAAAAATGTCAGCAAAAAAATTGAAACCTTTAATGCAAAGCTGGGTACCTGGAGATCGCGCCAATTTTCTGTTTTCGGGCGGTGTTTAATCGTTAAGTCTTTGGGGATTTCCCAGATCGTTCACTCTGCTGCCGTGCTAGACATTCACAAGGATTACATTGTAAAAATTCAATCTTCAATTTTTAAAGTTATTTGGAAGGAAAAGCAGGACAAAATTAAAAGGGAAGTTCTGTATCCAGATTACGAAAGAGGTGGTCTACGTGTAACACACGTTGATAGTCTGTTTAAGGCTTTACGTTTAGCATGGATTCAAAGATTCCTAAAAAGTGACAGCTGGGAATTGGAAAGTCATTCCATGTTCCTTCTTTAAGAAATATGGGGGATTATACTTCTTGCTTCACTGTAGCTTTGATGAAAAATTTCTTAAGTCGATTGAAATGCCATCCTTCTACCAGCAAATTCTGAGTTTCTTTTTGGAACTGAAGAGTATCTATGACACGAATGGAGATCAGGAATTAATCCTTTTTAACAACAAAGAAGTACAAATAAGTAGTAAAACTGTGTTTTATCAGGATTGGGTTGACCAAGGAGTCTACTCAGTTTGTGACATTCTCGATTCTGATGGAATGTACTTAAATTTTGCAGATTTTTGTCGGAAATTTTCAGTTAAGTCAAATTTTCTCACCTATTTTAAAAATTCTGTCGGCTTTTCCTAAACGACTGCTGGAAAAGGCAAGGGACCCTCTTGACACCAATTCAATTTTTACTCCAGGGAATTCTACTTTTCAGTTGTCACCGTCGCTGTTGCTCGACGTATCCAAATTAACATGTAAAGATTACTATTGGCTTTTTTTGAACAGGAAGGAACCTTGCGCAACTGGCCCTAACAAGTGGCAACGCGACCTTCCACAGTTCACTCTCTCTTGGAGCACAATTTTTAAGCGGATAAAGTCAATCAGTAAGCAAAAAAAAATTAAAGGAATATTTCAAAAACTTGCTCATGGAATTGTCACCACAAAGAAAGAATTACATTTATACGGAATTGAAGACAACAAGAGCTGTCATTACTGCGGGGGGTGACGACTCTTTACTACACTGTTTCTTAGGTTGTCAAATTGCAGTCGACTTTCTCCGGAAAGTGCTCCGCTAGTTTAATGAAAAGGAAAACTCTTCCATAATATTAAACTCAAAAGAAATACTCGTCGGAGCAGCTACTGATAACAATAATAAAATTAAACAAAATTTCTGCCTCCTCTATGCCAAATTATATAGCATCAGTATAAGTATTGTAGTTACCCGTGAGTGTTGTATGTAGCGTATTGTTGTTGAAAGAAAAAGAAAAGAAACGTAGTGCAGGTTAGTGTATGGTAAACATTGTATTGTAAGTAGTTTCACTGTAAAAAATTAATAAAATAAAAAAAGCTGAGAAAAACATAGGCACGCAAGGCGTGCAAGAGTTTTTTTAATTTTATTTTATTAAAAGGTTATGAAAATAGGAGTATTTAAGTGACTCTTTCCGGTGATACTTTAATTGATTTGACAAGCTTTTTGGCTACAACGTAGAGCAAGAAAGAAACTGAGAATCTGATGTACATACGATCTTATATCGCTAAGATAAGAACATTATTTTAAACAGTTTTCATACTTTTTTTACCTTTAACAAAAAGATCTCGGACTGAAACAAATATAATAAAATGCCCATGAATTAACCACATAAAACTGCTGCTGCAGACACCCAAAAGCTGTCCAACATGTTAACTTCTTTTTTGTTTAATATCCTGGAAACAAGAGGCCATAACTTGTTAGCTCTAATTGAATTTACTCTCATGCGAAAACTGACAAAAGTGTTAAGTTACCAATTGGCAACTAAAAATAGCAATATCTTTTTGGGGAGGTAGTGAGCGTTGATCAAAAACATAAACTCCAACTTTTTATTAACATAAACGTCACAATAATGGTGAGAAATGTGGCTTACAACTGTGAAGCATCAACAAAATAAAATGACTTGAGTGTTTTACATCAACAAGAACTCCAACTTTGTATTGATATGTAGTCTCAAAGGCTACAATGGTAAGAGAAACTGTAGAATATGAACAAACTACATGTAAAATAACTAGCAATTTAAATGGTAATTCCACTCTGCTAACATACTGTTTATCCCTTTGCAGTATGGTTAAGTTCAAAATCATACCTCCTTATACAATGTTGAAAACAGGGCCACATGTATGAGCCACAGGTCTACACGTCAGACCTTCCAAGCTACTAAATGTTACCTTTATTGTTGGGCAATTTAGTATGTCACTTCCCGTGACAAATCTGAGAAACATACTTATGTTCCCTTCAAGGGATTTTAAATACCTTTTTAGGTGATCAAAGCAGCGTTTTTCTGCATCACTAGCCGGACTTGCTTCTAAGAGCTGAACAACCTTCTTTGGTGTTGGTTTTCGCTCTTTATACAACTTAGATAGGTCATCAGGGGTCTTAATCAGTGTCTTGAGGATGGTAAATATAGGTAAGGATGGTAAATATAGGTGACCAACAATTGGTCACATACCTTGGTTTTTGCACAATTTCTTGATTTGCTAATTCCAAAATTATTTCCTTTAAATTTCCCTCTGTTGGGTTCCTGTAACATTTAAAGGAGCTCAGTAAATCAAGAACTTCGCAATCATTAGGGCTCAACCTACCAGCGAGACATTCGTCTAGAGTAGCCCGTTCTTCTGAGGAAAGATAAAAACGAAATGAATCTAGCAGAAGATCATCAGTCAAAGCCTCATCCCCAAACAAACATGTTGTGATAAAGGCTGGAGATCACTGCAAGGGAAGGTAACCTAGGCGAACAAAGCTTGAAATTTAATATGTTGGGATCACTAAACTCCATAATGAAGTCCTGCCTTAGCTGGGCCCTGTGAACCAGCATAGACTTTATTGGAAATTCATCAAACTGTGTCTCAATGTCAGTGTTGTCATTAGGAAGCACAACAACAGTGCCAATCCTACATCTTGGTTTTCATCAGAGCCTTCATCTTCAATAATTATTCTACTTTCAGAGGAATCTGAAATTGAGCAAAAAAAGAAATTGTTTTACTAGTCCTAGGTATCTTTAAAGTCAAATTTTGTCAAAGTAAGAGAAAATCTTTCATCTGCATTAGCTTTCACTAGGTTTTCCCTTGAAATAGCACCTTGTGATAGTGCAAGTCAGATATGGAACTCTGCATGTACCTTCTCTATTACAGGATGATATGCTCACTGCTGCAGTTACAGAAGATGGAATTTCTTGGGGTGAGGTTATGATCTGCCTCACTGCTGCCATGAAAAATATGAAAGATATTAGGCCTGAAGCATAATAATTCTGTGGTAACCCAACAGGCTTTCTCATTATGGATAGATGATGAACACTAAATTTCCAAATTCTCCTTGCTATTATTATAATAACATGAACTGGGTGAACAACCAAATTTCTTTAGGTTTAGCACAATGAGAGGTTTATACAGTGAAATGATAAGGCAGAAAACAGAATAACACTCCACACAATCACTCCAAGGACAAACCTCTCGACCCGAAAAACGTGTGGTCAGGGGGGTAAAGAAAATTAAGTCACAATCACAAGTATAAGAATTGACTAGTTGCACTAAGCGAATCCCGCATGGAACAATTGCCTCTACCACGTACGTGGCGGTACATGTGTAGAGCTACATTAATAATTAACTAAAATATGATCTATAATGACACATGATTACAATAAAGGTTGCGTGCATCGAATTAAACATTTTAAGCGAAGCTCAAAATCAACCAATTGCATATGTTTTACAGTGATTACAGAGGCTGTGCAAACTACATTGAAACGAAACACAGCCTCTGTGACATATCAAGAAGACCTTGAGGAAGTGAAAGAATAACACTTGTGCCAAACACTGGGTATTACATCAACTTGTTACCAATCAGAGGTTCCCTGCTACATTTAGTACTGAATGGTAATCTTTTTAGGCCAAATGGAAAAGGGCCTACTATTTTTGCTGTTTGGAC
>CM042754.1:16659440-16661258 GCA_022496165.2 Catalaphyllia jardinei
TCAACAGCTGCTCAGTTCTTTTGTTCAACTTCGCATTTTTCCAGAAAAAAGACTTCTGTTTCCCTCAAAGTGAACAGGGGTAATCCGGTCAAACTTCTTGTCCACGAGGAATCTTGATCTGGGTCCTTGTCAGCTCTGGAAGTACAGTCATCGTGGTTGTCCTGCAGCTGCTGATTTTTACTTCCATCCGATGGCTTATTTAGTAACCCCTCATAAAGATTGCAAACTACTGCTGTTTGGCCATTTTTTACGTATTCCTGAATTCTAATCGTCGATTGGGAATAATTAAACAGAACAAAAATTAAACTCCGACAATGTCAACATGATTACCCACGACGGCTATGGCTATTTACGATTCTCACCTTTGAATACACGAGGCCTTCGTGGGAAGTCTTTTTAAGCTATCCCGTCGACATTTAAGTCAGAATTTCAGCTCATCATTTCTCTACGCAGGCAAGTTGGAAAGATCAAGTAAAACACCAAAAAGGTCATTGCTTTGACCGTCTGCAGCCGCCATTACCTATACTGTTTTGCAAGTTAATACATCCATAGCCTCACTTTCGTGCAATTCGTGCAATTCGTGCAACCGGAATAAAGAAGGCTGAATTATGCAAAGCGTCTAAAGAATCAGTTGAAAACAGCAGTTGTTTGGAGAATCGGGGATTACGCAGCAGGGCAATGATTGCATGGGTCAGGAAGAGAGCCCTTTTCTTTTTTAAAACCGTGTAGCTATTGGGTCTATTGGCCAGGAATGGCTGAGCAAATGAGGTACACTAAATAGTGATAAATAGCAAACAAGATAAAGATAAAAGTTCACTTACCAAAGAAAGGGTCGAGACTTAGTGGCGCTGCGGTATTATTTAAGGGAAAGATTTTTAGGGCGAATTTTTCTAATTGGCAAACATAGGGCGGCAAACGTTGAAAAGTCGATTTTTCTCTCCTTTCGTCCGCAAATAGCCCTTAGGGAGACATGAAAAGTGATGCAATTTTTTTTAATTGGAAGCGCTTTGAATTCGAGAACATCGAGACAAACGATTTTCGCCTAGACGTTCGCAAAAATGGCCGATCACAAAGGCTTAAAGTTAGTAATCTAAACCTCACTTGTATTTGCGTGTAAAGAAGAAGTAAACCTTATGGATACTCTTTCTTGAAAGGCAAAATATTCAGCTATCCAACACAGGTAAGAACTTGACCTGAGCGCCATTTGAGAAGATACACACAATTTTTATAAAAATCCGTTTTAGTTCGAAGGTCAAATTCCTAATATACGAATAAAATTCAGAGTTGTTTTTCGACATGTGCCATAACTCCAAATTCCTTGAAACTTCGCCTTTGGAACACTTTTATGTTGTTGTAAAACATGTATTAAAACCAGCTTGGGTTATTCTTCGAGTGGTTTTTGAAGCTGAGCTGAAAAACCCCGATTTTATCTAAAAACATGACTAAAAGTAAACAATGGACTTCTGCGTGCTAGGTCTGAGGGCAATCCGGTTTAGGCGTTTAAAGTCCTTGTATTACTAGCTCCTTGTATTTAACAATTTTATGTTGTTGCAAAACATATATCAAAATCAGCTTGGGTTATATTTTTCGAGTGGTTTTTAACGCGCCGCTGAAACAACCGGATTTTAAAGAAAACGTCAGCAACAGGTAAACAATAGACTGCTTGTGTGTTTTTCTGAATCCAAGAGAGTCTGCTAAAGTAAAGCCGTTTAACTTTTTTCCTTATCATATTTTCGTTCTGCTGGTCAATATGCTTCTTTTCAAGTAAAAATAAAATGATAAAATGAGTTTATCCGTGCATTCAAAAGTACCTTCTTA
>CM042754.1:16679446-16743572 GCA_022496165.2 Catalaphyllia jardinei
CAATGGCAATGCAATGGCAACGGCAACGGCAACGGCAATGGCAATGGTAGTAGGTAATAGTAATTGGACCGAGTGGAGTACATCGCGCGAGTATTTTCAAAATCGGACGAGCGCGAAGCGCGAGGCCGATTTTAAATTACGAGCACGGTTACTCCCTGAATTGTACGGCACAAGGTCCAATTACTAATATATCGTATCTAAAACAAATTTTGCAATTAAAAATGTCTTTTGGGAACTTTTTTTGCGCGAAAATATCTGTAGCGCTTTACATAAATGTTGAAAACTTAGCGAAACACTGCGAAAAAAGCCATTAAAACGCCCATCCAGTTACAAAAAGTTCAAATCGAACAGCTGTAATTGGACACCCACGTGATCGCGCGCCGATTACGTGACAAATAGGCGCGCGGAAATCCAATCACGATCGAGAATTTTGTTATAGATACGATTATAATAGTAATAGTAACAGTAACAGTAACAGTAACAGTAATAGTAACAGTAATGGAGGGGAATGGTTATGAAACTCGACAAAGTTCTTTTTGTATATGTTTCTCCTTTTTGGTCTTGTCCATGCACAAAACACAATAGTTGTTTACTACTGACCGGCAAACTAACTCGCAATAAAAATATTTTGATTACGTAACTCTTGCATAGTGTATGAAAGCAAAACAAAAGATTGTGCAGGGTTGTGGACGTTCCAACGTAAATCTTGGCATCTTCGATTGCTCCCATGATGTTTGCCCGGCTTTATAAGTATTCCCTTCCATTAAGTATACCCAGATGAATTAAAGTAGATAGTATTTTTACATTGCTGTTCCTTGGTTCAGGCTAACTCTTATGAATCTTGCCTTCGGAGTAATTTTCAACGATTTCAAACAATATTCGAGCGGACAATATTCGACAGGATAAAGACTGAGCTATAATAATAATAATAATAATAATAATAACATTTATAATGCGCAAATTCCATAAAATGTTCAAATGCGCATGACAAGATTAAAAACGGAATAAAAAGGTTAAAAAGCTAAAATTACAATTAAAAGCAAACTTACAATGATTTAAAAAGCTAAAATTTCAAGCTATCTGTCGCGACTGAAACTAATTAAAAAATGCAATCCAACTACAGCCAATGCAAAATATAGCTGTTCCCATGGTTAACATCCCAAATTCAAGGCGATTCGAAGTCGTGTTCGTGAACATATAAAATAAACTATAAATTAAATATGACGTCATTGAAAATGGCGCAGAAAATGCAGATGTTCGATTAAAAAGTCTCAAAGAAGTGACTCTTGAAACCATAGCATCCCCAAGATTATGAGCTGCGTTCTGCGAACGAAATAAGTAGATGTTATAGCTAATAGGGCAATAAAGGCATATGACCTACTAAAATTATGTAGTTTGAGATGGTAGTTTT
This sequence comes from Catalaphyllia jardinei, assembly GCA_022496165.2. Lineage (NCBI taxonomy): Eukaryota > Metazoa > Cnidaria > Anthozoa > Scleractinia > Caryophylliidae > Catalaphyllia > Catalaphyllia jardinei. Next base: position 16,680,858 of record CM042754.1, read on the forward strand.
CTCTTAAAAATTTGGCCAAAACTTGTGCCAGGCCCCACTCTCCTGAACCCTTCTATGCCAAATCGGCGCACAATGAACTGAAAGACCCTTGGCAACAGAAAAACGAAATACAATTTATTGGTATAAGGGTTTTACTTGTTTCTTTTTATAATTGTCCAAACTTACCTCTTCAAAAACAGGATTTTCATGTTGCGGAGGTTCCCAAAATTAAGTCTTTTCAACTAACAGTCAGAGAACAAAACTAAGTTGGCTTTTGGAGTATCGCATTAAGGCCAATTTGTGGAGCAGGTTTCATCAAAATTGGCCGACCCACATTTCCGATCTCTGGAGCACTTTCTCAGACAATGACACTTAAACGGCGATTATTATATCCAAGTTTTATTTTAGGGCTTGTATGAGTGTTAAAAAGTAGACATCCCTCGGGGCTATAAGTACGGATGGTAAAAGAGTGGATAGAAAAATTATTACAGGAGAAAAAGCCACAACTCTAAAGCTCTAACCATGTCTTAGGGTACCGGCCACACCCATGCCCCATTTGATTAGCTAATGTCTTACGAATGTTTGACTTGTTTTAGCTACCAAAGCTAATGTTGCTCATAGAAGTTTGACTCACTTCTCAAGCCTGGCGACAGGAAGCAATTCGTCATTCGCCGTCGACAGCAACATTTCAACCTGTTTTATCTCTCAAAAGGTAACAGCATAAAGATATACGCTGAAGTATCAATGATGTTAAACAAAGAATTCCACTTCGTACTCAGAGTCTTGGTCCCCTTTGACCAGCTGTCGGGAACCCTGCAAATTTCTGTCTGGAAGTCCTAAAATGTAGGATTTCCAGTTGAATTGCACCTGCTTATCTGGAAAACACGTGGATTAATTGAGTGGGTAGTGTTAAACTTCCGAATATGTACATTGTTAATACAAATCAAATTCGAGCATGTGACGGAACTCTGGGGTGTCGCTCGTTTTGTCGAGCTTGAGCAGTAAGGAACAACGACTTCAGGAACGAGATTGCAAGGAATTGAAATCATTCATCACGACTATGGTTTCTCGCAACTTTTATCCCGCAGAAAATAAAGAAACATTCGTTTCGAAATCTTTTTTAAAGGGGCAGTGTCACGATATTTGGCAACTTTATTAAAAGCTAGAATGTGCCTTCGCATCAATTGAGTTCCAAAAATAATGGTCTAGTTTTGTTATTAAAGACTATTTGAAGGTACTGAAACTGTTTTCTGTCGCCTGTCGCTACGGATGGCAAGGATGAGAGTGGATTGAAACTTGAAAAAATTGGCGAATTTTTTCATGATTTGATGCTACGTCTTCAAAAAATCCTCAAGAAATTTACTATGGTTAGCCCTCTCTGATAAAACTCATTTGATGTCTTCGTCGTAGCTTTACAGATGCATTTTGTATATGAGCCTCAAAGTAAGGATTTTAGCACAGAATTGACCTAAAACTGCAAAATCCTCGTGACACTACCCCTTTAAGGCATTGATGATGCAAGTTGCTTGTTATCGTTTTCACTTTATTGTGAACGCAGAAAATGATTGCTTACAAAGCTCGTACAAATTATGATTTAAATCAGGATTAATTCGCAACAAATAAAGATACCTTCAAAAAACCGAATCATTTAATTGAACATATAGCCATGGATTATTGAAGCTTGTGCATGTACAGTCAAACTCTTTTTCCGGCCCCCTCTCAACAAAAAGCACCGACTCTTCAATTACTACTTATGTTTGTCTATATAGTGAGTGCTGTAGCGATGACATAAATTCGTTTTGGACGAGAACTTTACTTTCTGTGATCACTGAAACGTAAAAGCGACTAAATTCAGTAATGTACAGCGCTTATTAATGTTTATCTAAATGTTTGTGGGTAGGAGGCGATTCCATGGCTCAGAATAGAACTTGCTAAGGAGTTCTTTATCTACAAAGTGATCTTAGAAAATGCAAAGAATTTAAGTAATGACAGAACTCCAACAGTGTCGATTTTGTCTCGGAATCAATCTGGAGTCATACTCGGTTCTGAGTGCACAGAGAAGCAGCAGTGTCCATATTTGGAATACCAAAGCCTTCCCCCAGTGAAAGGTGACGTTTTGCTCATCAACGGGCCCAACGTCAACACCACATTGGTCTTGTGCCACGTCACTGTTTTAGCATTAGGTAAGTGTCAGAGCTTTGAATGATTACCTGTTTGGAAAGGAAATAGTAAACTAGAAACGTTACTTCTTGTATACTGCACATTAATAGACCACTTCCGAGTTACCTTCTGCCTCTGTTTAAAATCGAGGCTTCATGCAAACCTTTCATATGAAATAAGTTTGATTTGCATGAAAATGAACCTGTAGGTGGAACTCACTTTCATATGAATGGTTTCCCACTTAGACTCATTTTGACACAGAGGCAAAATTATCAAGGTAACTCGGAATTGGGCTATTAACTTGTTTATATATTTATACCTCGTCTGTTTGCTTTTGAGTTCGTTTGGAAAAGCTTTATTTATTTCAAAAATATCAATACAAAACGTTTGTAAAAAAACGACAACGTGAAAATAATAAAATGTTACTGACTATCATAAGAAAGCGATACCATATATAATCATAAAAATTACAATTTCGTCGCATATGATTGGTTTAAAAAACTCGTATTTTCCCCTAATTCACTTGCCAAGTTGTTATCAGACAGTCTGTTATTGGGCGGTTTGTATCGGACAGTTCAATAAATCAGGCATATTCAAAGTTGTAGCCTGGGGGTTACTCCCAGAAAAATTGGGTGGGGGTGTGCGGCCCGCTTCCCAAAACCCTTACCCTATTTATGACCAAAATCTGTGATATTCCCTACCCTATTTATGACCTGACCAAAAATTCGAAACCCTATTTATGACCTAAACCTTACGTCAAAAATCCTGTTTCAGACCCGCGCTATGATTGCATCCCTATCTGATAACAACTTGGTAAGTGAATTAGGGGAATATGTTAAATTACCGTAAACATAATCTATAAAGGGCTTTTGTTGATTTTCTTTTCGATAATGATGAAAAAGTGGCTTCTCGGCTTAAAAACGTACACATATCAAGGCTAAAGTACAAAAACCATACCCTATTTATGACCAAAATGGCTGAAAACCATACTCTTTGGGGCCGCACATACCTATATAGCCCATGTAAGGGAGAAATCCCCCCGGGAGTTGTAGTTACGTGCGTGAGTGTGTGCTTGCTTTTGTGTTTTGGCACCTAATTGCCTATAGGGGGCGCAGTGGCCTTAAAATGTTTACGCCTCCTTTGTCAGTATTTAAATGCAAATTTTCCCTGCTTTCTTTCATACCTGTAACTTGGCTATTCGTTTCTCGGAAATTGTAATTTTTATGATTAATTGGTAGTAAGATTTCGTGTCCTCCAATTCGGTTTGTAATCACGCTCGTGATAAACAAATAGGACTCCTGCTGCGCGGTCGTCCAATTTTGTTATCACTCGTATGAAAACAGACCGAATTGGACTCCACGCAGTCCTATTACCATTACCTATACCTAGAACTCAGTTCTTTCCCTCTTTTTTTATCTCTATTTTATTATTATCTTATTATTTATTAAAAAGTGTCATATAAAAACTCTTCAGCAACACCTGGAGCTGCTTACCAGTCTGTTACATATCAATACTCTGAATTCATATTCACATATTTATCAGAGTCACAGACAAACGCCAAAGGAATACTTCAAGAAGTCTGGGATACAGGAAAAGAGAAAGAAAGCCCTAATGCCCTTAAAGAATATAATGTTTTCAGGCTTCAAAGTGGGTTTTGGAATTTGATTCAAATTATGGATGCACCAACCAACTTTGGAAACAAGTATGCACAGAAACTAACTGCCTATCTGAAGGTAAAAAAGCCGATTGGAATAATGCGATCTTTTAGGAACATCTATAGAGAGATCGTTGCTGACGTAAATGTTTACATTTTCCTCATTTTGATACGACTTTTTGAAAAGAGGGCATCATGTTCATACGAATTGACTCTTAACATTTAAACAGCTTAAGTAACGTAGCGGAAGTTTTGGCTCATTTGGTGCAGTATTCAAGGAAAAATTGGCTTTCAAAAAGGGAAAGGTCAGTAGCAGCTCTCGCAAGATCTCACATAAATGGCTGGATACCCTTTGAGAGAAGAATATAATAGAACAAATAACAGAAACAATGCCCCTAGCCCTAAAACAATAACAGCTGCTACACTTTGAAGTAAACATAAATAGAGCATTTCACATGGTGCTCCAAAACAATAAAAAGGCCGGGCCATGTTTGTGTACCAAACCAATCCTGTGGGAGTTGAACTTCTTTCTTAAGTAAACACGTCCTTTAGTTCCGCTAAATTTGCATGGGTGCTGGCCGCGTTAGTGAAAACGCGCTATAAAAAGCTCACGAAAACTGCTGAACACTGGAAAATTTCTGGGTGGCAAGATCGCTAATGAGCTCCTGGTAAAAACTGGAGTTTTCGTCGCACAAAAGTATTCCATACATTGGGCTGAATTGAACAGTTAACCGTGTTATGCCCTGTCAGTACTCAGAACTGATATTTTTGTAACTTGGTAAGAAACGGAATCGCTTATGCTAATGGAGCAACATGATAAGCAAAGATTCCCCTATTCTGCGTAATTCCAAGTCAGGCAAGGATGCCAGTTCGCCAGCTCAACTGAGCGGCTTGAAATGTTTGCCAGCAAACTTTGGATTCAAAAAGTTGATGCGAATATTGCTGTGGAAATGTGGTATAACTGAAATGTGTTAGTGAATTGTAAAGAAATTCAGGATTTAGTCACTTTGCTGATTTAATATCAGCATGGATTTGACAAGGCAATTTATCGGCCGTTTTCACTTTAAAAACGTACTCGTCAATTGTTCATGTGCAACCTTACTGGGCATGCAACTTATGTTGCAACGTCACGCCACGTCATACATCAAGCATGCACGCTAGGGAAGAAATTTCCGTGTCAGTTGCGTTAAGTTGACCTGCAGTTTACCTTTTTCTAAAAACACCTGGTTTTCAATACGCCCTAACGCGAAAACGAGCACGGTCACCCCCACTTTTGCCTTTTAGGCAAAAGGTTATCGTTACCTTACTGCATGACAAGTTTTTTTGTTTTTGTTTTTTTTTTTAATTTGTACGTGGGAACATTTTGGGCTCGAACGTCGTTAAGTAAAGAATACCAATGATCAATCTCGAGGTTTCAGTTACTTTTAGTGTTATTGAACCCACAATTGGTTTAAGCTTTGCTGTGGAATGCTTTTGTTTAATTTACAAGATCTTGTACATTTTCTCCCAAGGTCATTAATAGTGGTCATCACACATTCTTTATGACCTGTGATGAAGAATGTGAATTATGGATTCAGGACATCGGAGATCTTCAAGAATCGAGAGGCATCGACAGTGAGAGTAAAATGTTAATATCGCTAAGAGACAAGAAGAAATTGGCGAGACTGGAGTGGGCAAGGTAAACTTAACGTTGTTTTGAACTCATCCTCTGTAACGAGTTAGTGACTAACGTCGTTGGTATATGCCAACATTTCACTCCTCATGATCGCATCGCACCGGTATTTCGCGGAGGTCACAGGTTCGAACCCTGTTGAAGCCCTGGTATTTTCAGGTTTCTTCTTTCCAGTTACTTAAATTGGAAAATTAACTGTGATGATCATTGTTCACTTTCATCTACAACCGCAGCTCAAATAATTTATGAATTATTTCATATATACTTCACATCAGAAAAAAAGTACCTATGCCTCTGAGGTTTCGGCCATTTAATGAGATATAAGTCCATCTAATCATCTAAGAACGACAGGGTTCTTCGTTTTGTGATAGGGCACACTGGTTTGAATTTCCAAGCTATTGTGCAGTGTGACAAATTTTTCTTTCCGAGCCGCCAATTTTTATCATGTGCACGATCGCTTTTATATCTTTTTTTTAAATAGCATCTTGTTTCTTTTTCTGTTCAGATCCCCTAGCAAGCAAACTTCAAAGCCAATATTCCTTTCCCGATGTCGCCTTTACAATATTGAAGTCTTTATGACAGAACAAATACTTGAGGATCACCTATCCGTTGGAATCAAGCTCCCAAATGGAGAAGAACAAAAGCCAATGGATGCTTCAAATTTATTCTGGTTGAAACCAGGTTAGAAATAGGTCAGGCGCGATATATCAATATTGTAAGATGGCTCCTTGGTTTCCGGGACAAACCTTTTTTTTTGGCGGCGTTTTCTTCGTATCCAAGTATCTTTTGCGAGTAGAGAGACAAAGAAGCCGCAGTCTGAGAGCCATCAGTAGAATATCGATATATCGAGCGTGCCCTCTTGTGTGTTGTACATAATAAAGGGATACGTTGTATTTAGAATAATCACAATGAAATAATTTTTAAGTTAAAATGTTCTCTGCCTTATTGACAACAACTAATTGACATCGCAAATCGCAAAATGTGGTCTGCTAATTTCGCAAGAATCTGAATTCGAGGGTGGGAAGGGGGGTGCATGGAGGGGAAAAAAAGATCATTTATGCCATCGATTTCTATTGAAAAAATGGAAGAGCACCAATAATCCTAGTCTGGAAATAGGCAGAAATTGGGAAGTTTGGTGCTGAAAGTAAACGGTTAAATTGATAAATAAATAACAATATTTTGTATTTTTTATTAGGCGAGCGGCACCTCAGTTTTAGCAACATTCGATTTGAGCCTGGTGGGGAGTTCACAGCAGAAGTTGGATCCATAATATCAATCGCAGGTTTGCAGAACCGACCGATGCTTTAAAGTACAACCGCAATATACTCTTAAGACCTTCAATATCTACAGAGTAGTTCGAATTCTAGGTTGTATATTCATTCAAAATAATGAAGAGTGAAATCGTTTCTATGCAGAGGAGTAAACTCCTACTGCAGAGAAAACAACAGGCAAAAAAAACCTAACCAGTGGGAGGCGCGGTGGCCTCATGGTTAGTGCGCTTGTCTCCGGGTCGAGCGGTCCGGGTTCAAGCCCTGGCAGGGACATTGTATAATGTTCTCTCCACCCAGGTGTAGAAATGAGTACCGGCGAATTTAATGCTTGAGGTAACCAGGGGGGAGTACAAATACTCCTAGTCGCTTCATGCAACAGAAACTGGGATCATCTCCGGCCTAATGTATGCAGACTTTACCTTTTAAAGGACCTACCAAATGAAGTAGGGAACAAATGAACGATGCAACTGACTGACTAAATGACCAACTGACCGATTAACTGACTAATTACTGATATTTTTGTTTTTAACGGTTATTTAGGTATTTATATATTTACTTTTTATTGATTCCATTACAAACCTTTCTAGTGGTATTTAGGTTGTCAGTTCTACTGAATTTTACTATCTAGTTCCTCCTCCTTGACCTTCCTTGTACCTGTACATCTGCATTCTATCTTTTCCCACTCTACCCTGTAACCAAGCAATCATGATTCTGTAAAGGATCTATGGCCAAGCCAAGTGAAATGGCATGAAAGTTAAGGAAAGTGATCACACGGTACTCTCGTCCCATTAAACAATAGGTTCGTACAGATATTGCTGCCATGGAATTTTCTGTCCAGATTGCCATCTACGAATCACTATGACGATCTTCAACAACGAGTATGTGATCAATTTGTCTGGGCCGATGAATTGCCGTGAACATTTATTCAACGTTTCACTAGAAGCAAATGCGGAACCAGGAGACTACCGTATACAAGTGAGCTTAATTCACCCCAATGCATATGGGCTATTGACCAAGTGTGGTCAAGATGGCTGGAAATTGGCCAACTTCTTTTTTTACGTGTTTATGGACCGATACAGAGTCGAGTTTCATAAACTCGCAAAAAAAGAACGAGGCCAATATCCAGCCATCTTGACCGATCAAACTTGGTCAAAAAATTATTTATTAAATGGCTTTCGGGAAATTTTTCTTGCGGGACACGGTGGGTAGTCCCGAGCGGGCAAGATAGCTCCATCTTGCCCTCTCGGGTAGCCAATCACAACGCAGAATTTGATTCATCTTGCCCTCTCGCAAAGCTAGGCATATAGTAAAATACTGTTTTGAATACGTTTCAATACATCATAGTTACAAGACGAAATAGAATGATTTTCTTATCGAACCAAAAACAGATTTGCACGCTGTCGTCATTTGACTAAAACTATCAGAATTCCTTTCGTTTTTTCTTTGTTATTTAAATTTTGAATTCCTAGTGGGGTGTAAATAACAATTATCCTAATTAGCATAAGAACGAGTAAAAGTGAGGTATACTGGTAGTTGTAGTCAAATGACGCCATCATGCAAATTGCCTATTGGAAATCACTCGTACTTTAGTTAATTTGTGGGAACAAATATGGGTTATTGATGACCCGTGAGGCCAAATAGTTGAACATTGAACGAGTCCTATTTTGCGTGTTTTTGAAACAAGATGCAGTTGAGGTCCATAAACACGCAAGTAAGAACAACGCGAATATCCGGACAACTCGACCAAACAAGCCTGGTCACAAAAAGATTTGCACGTGTCTTGAGAGACTCCATTTTTTTGCGGGGCAGTGCAGGTAATTATATCTCCATCCCGCCCGCTAAAGTAGCCAATCATAAGGCAGGACTCAGTTCAGTTCGACCTCTCGTGGACATACCCCTGTGCAAACACGAGCCATAATGGCTCATATTAGCTGGTTTGGCGTCTTGAAAGATCCAGCAAAATAATGATAAACATGTTTGAACCTCCTCCGAATAAATTTGAGATTCCTTACACCCGGGACAAAAGTCTGATTTTTTGTTATCTTTCGCTGGATGTCGATATTTGAATCTTAACTTCGATAAATGTGAACATCAGATGTTATGGTCGTCAGTTAAAACGACTGAATACCAATAGACAATAATTGAAGACATGCCAATTGAGTTAGGTCGTTAAAAAAATTTTGAGACAATAGATCAAGTCCAGACCCCTTGCACTGCACTGATAGAGGAAAATTGTCATCTACCTGGAATCGTAAATCAACGCTGTCAATTGTTAACTTTTCTTTTAGATCTTTTACTCGTTTGTTGATGAAAAAGACATAAAATACCTTGAACTAGGTCACGTTTCTATTACCGGTGAGTAAATCAGTGATTTGTTTACCATAACGATAATCTGATTTCACTAACAAGGACTTTCTAATACAAATGTGCTTTCAAAACCAAAACATGAAAATTGTCTTTTACCAGCATGTGAATGTTATCTTTTAGCTGCTGTTCTGAATGAGTGCAGTTTTGTTAATGGCTTGTGCCGCTGGACATCAAGTGGGTCGAATGGATTCTCGTGGAACACAGGAGGAGGTATTTAACTTTTAAAGTAATTCACGGTTCACATTTTAGCGACAATTGCATGCATAACTTTATCCAGACCAAGTCAAAATAACTGTCCTCGCGTACCTTGTCATGCCTAAAATTGGTTGCAATGATGATCCAGTCTTTAATGATAACTGCTATCATTCGATTAGTGAGAGTGTATTAAAATAGACGTCTTCAACATTTATGTCGCCTAACGACTTTACTTTAAATGAAGCACGTTTCTTTCCAAAGGGCAAAATATAAAGAATAGTTCTTTACAGAAGTGTAGCTAGCAGCTCTCATAAGCTTATAATTCATTTGCTAGTTAGTGGCTGTTATTAGTTTGGTGCTAGGAGGGGACGAGGCATTGTTTCTGTTGTTTGTCCTGTTGTCCTCTCAAAGGGTAACAAGGTATTCATGTGGGACCTTAAAAGACCTGCTACATGACATGTTCTTTGTTATCCAAGTTTTCCTAAAGCAAAGAGAAGTTTGCTTTATGAGGAGAAGTCACAGTAACATCTACTATTCTTTCAGTTTATCAGGGCGCGTATTTAGTGGGTGTCGGCAACGCGTCTCTTGAGAGCCCAATGCTACCTTGGAAAGATTCCTATAAAAAGACGCACACCTGTCTACAATTCGAGTACATATTGTCTGACTCGACAAAGGTAACAAGAGACGGAAAAGCTTCCTCTCTTGGAGTTCATATTGGTACAAAAAAAGGAAAAGTTCTGCTTTGGAAGATAAGTGGTTACCATGGAAACAGATCATCTAAAGCTCAGATTTCATGGGAATCGAAAAAAGATGTTATGGTATAGTAGTGTTTTGTCATCTAAGAAATATTGTTATAACATGGAAAATATAGCCTTGATACTATCAATAAAACAACGCTGTCCAGAACCAATTCAATCGGCTTTACTGCCTTTAAAAGGACACTGAGTGGCGTTGGTGAGGCGCAGCTCATGTTCATGGCGGTAACGTTTCGTCCAAGAAAATTCCTACAAATAGGGTAATGCATGAAAACTTGGAACTTTTTAGTGTGAAGCGTTTGTTAACCTATCCAACTAGGTGATAATTTACGAGAATAGAATGTTCTTTTCATTTTTAAACGTGTTTGTTTGTCTAGTGCCATTGGCGTTGAATAGTAGAAAAACCATCCAGCAGAAATGTTAAAAATGAAACAAGCGTTTGGAAAGCTGCAAGTTATTAATAATAGTACTTCAGTGATGAAAGAATTGTTTGCTAATAAAATCCACTGTAAATACTGCTTTGTTTTATGATAGATAATTTCTATTAAATATACCGGTCCTTTTGTATCAAAGGTTGAACTGAAAGGCGAAGCATTAAACAGCAGAGTAGTGTCGGTTGTAATTCAGAATTTGAAGATCTTCACAGATGAATGTGTTATTTTTCCTTCGTTTGCCATGCCAGGTTAGTAAAAATGTTTACTCGACTGATTTAAACGAATTGTACGCACTATTATAAAGCTGCTTAATACAAGACTGAAATGAACACTCAGGGCAAGTCTGCGAGTTGTTTGCAAGCGTTAGCTCGCAAAATAAAATGGCCAGAAACTTCGCGCACCTTAGGTAGGACCAAACGCATGCGCAGGAGGGAAAACTGCTGATTTATACATTCATACAAAGATTGTTGTCGTGTTCAATCATTTGGCAAACTGCTATCCACACTGAAATTTCCCGGGGTTTATTTATCATTTCCAACCGGCCTCCGTCATATACAACTACATTCGACTTTGACGTTTTACCAACGCGCTGGAAAAATGATTTTGAGCCTCGACCGTAAAGTAAGAGCTCCCCTCCTCTCTCAGAGTTTCTTTAAAATTTTCTGCCTTAAGTTATCAAAATTACGTTTAGCATAATTTACCGATTTTACTTTTTAAAGAGGTTCGGCCACCATATTTCCTAGATGGGTCGCTATATCATTTTGCATGTCGCACGATTCGAAATCGCCTTATCATAGTCAGGATGACAACAGGTCTTAAAGTTGTTACAGGGAAAAGAAATCTCTCTTGTTGCTGTTTTTTACAGGGCATAGTTGTAGCGAGGAAGAATTTAGGTGCGACAATTTGCACTGCGTTAAAAGTACACAGAAATGCGACGGCCGGCCACACTGTATTGACGGATCGGACGAGAGCAACTGCAGATGTCTAAACCGTCAGTTTTCGTGTTCATCAGGCGAGTGTTTGTTCCCAGAGAAACTACGAGATGGCGAAAAGAACTGTGAAGATGGTGAAGATGAAAAGGAAAAACAGGGTAAAAATTGCTTTGAATTATATTCTTTCATATGTAATTGCTACCATAATCTATGACTATGGAAGGGAATAATTTATGTTTGTGCCTTTACCACATATGTACTTACTGACCATCTGATAACACACTTGTCATTCGCCAATCGAATGACAACCTGGGTTTCAAAAACAGCTTTGACGTATGTATGAATTAATTCATATTTGTACTGCGGTTGTTGATGAAAGTGAAGAGTGACTGGAAAATTCACTGCGATGATCACTCTTCACTTTCATCAACAAACGCAGTACAAATATGAAATTATTTCATATATACGTCACATCATTTCACTGCACGGAAAGATATGAACTCAATAAATTGACCTCGCTCCCAATGTGTGGCTTCATAGCTCAGTTGGTAGAGCATCGCACCGGTATCGCGGAGGTCACAGGTTTGAATCCCGTTGAAGCCCTGATTTTTTTTTCAGGCTTCTTCTTTCCAATTGCTTAAATTGAAAAATTTACTGCGATGATCACTCTTCACTTTCAAAAACAGCTTTCTATGTCATTGACTTATTTATTTTTTTATGTTTAGTTGACGGTGTCTTCCTCCCAGTAAGTTCTTGTGCTATACGGTTGTTGCCGCAGCATTTGTTATAATTTATTGGCTTATTGTATCATACTATATTTTCTTGCTCAATATAATTATCCGAGTGAAAAAACAAGCAAAGACCAGAAAAACGTACTAAAGAAAGAAGGTTTTTCGTTGTCTCCATGATACCGTATGTCAGTACAATGTACATATGCATGGTCTGATTTCAGAAAACCCGAAGGATGAATTTTTATGCTTTGATGGGGAGCCAGTCTCTTGGTCGCAAACCTGTAAGAAAACAGAACGATGTCCCGATGGCACCCATCTTCCTTCCATATGTGGTGAGATTCATCACGTTTATATCTTTAATGATTTCCTGGTTTCTGTAATTGACTGAATTAAATATCTTAACATTATGGAAAAACGATACAGTGCACAAATATGTCAAGAACTAATGAACTTAACGTTGCACGGGGTCGAAACATCGGTACCAACAGCTAAAATGGCCGAATATCTTGAACAATATAGATCTAGTTACGCCTGGAAATTAACTGAGGCTTATTGTAAGATAGACTAAAATTAAATATTCAAGTGTTTTCACGTTAAATAAAGTTGTTAAGGCGCGCACCCTTAAAGTGCCCCTGTGATAAAAAAATCCCTTCCTTTTTTTCTTGAGATTCTGAAAGTGTGTCTGCTTAACATTTGACTGGCAAAATTCTGACCTTTTACTTTGAGTGTAAGTTTGGATTTCACGATCCGCCATCACTCACGTTCAAACCTGACCGATTTGACCTCAGAGGGTTGGTTCCGGCAAAAGTGACGTCAAAGGCTCACCAGCTTAAAATTTCTGCGTGTGAACGCAGCTTATTATGTATGCAAAGTGCGAGTTTAAAAGTGTGAAAGCCCAAAACTCCCGTGCTGCATATTAATTCTGCAGCGTAGACACGCATCGCATTCTTAAACTAGTGAGCCTTTGACGTCATTTTCTTCTCGATCCAGCTCTCTCAAGAACTTAAATTTAGTAATGGCGGATCATTAAATAGGAAAGTTCCAGTTAAAATAAACAAGTGCCTTTTTTAAATCAAGGATTAAAACTTGGGTCACTTAGTGTTTAGTTTCCATATTTTTGAAATCCAAAGGAAAAAAATAATTTATTTTTTGTCACAGGGGCACTTTAAGTTTAGCAGAATAAAAGGGTAACGGGATGAAATGAGATGGTGCAGCCTTTATTGGTGGGGGTCATTTTCGGAAAGCAAGGGCAGTACCTGATACACTTGAAAACCAACCCCACTGTTTTGAAAGTTGATCGATCCGCTATTCTTGATTCGAAATTTCCAAAAAAACAAATGCGGCCCATGATACCTATAAAACTATTGGAGGAATGCATATAATTCTATTGGTGGCTGTTGGTGCAGCATCTTCGAGCAATTCAACCAACGTTCAAGAACGTTAACCTGCCTTTGCTGCACAGGAAAGACGAGATGTCCTCTGAATGACTTGTCTTGCTCAAAAGAAAGAGGAGGCAGAACTAAAGACAAGGAGGACACTTGCCAGATTCCTTTTCGAGGTAGGATGTTTCACACAATAACGAGCTTCAATAACGATTAATATAACGAATGAAATTGATTTCTTCGCTCAAATCCTGACAAAAATGCACACTTGAAAAACTCTGATTAATTCTTGTTAATTACTAATAACGTTGTTACTGAGATTTTTTTAAAAGTGAGTTCTGTAGGTTAATTCCCACCTTTTTTGCTTCCATCCCAGACAAATCATGGGTGTTCAGTGCACGTATTAGGATAAATGCCACGGATTTGCAACTTACTTTATTCTGAAAATATTATTTTTGAATTTTCGCGTTTTTTAAGTTTTCGCAATTCACGAGTCATGGAAATCCTGTATCATAAATTTGATTGTTTTCTGGGTTGATGATCTTGTTGAGGGAGTCCAAGAACAACTAGCATCCCACTGATTGAACTAAATTGAACACTTTCTGCGTCTGTGTTGTTATTATTGCTTCAGGGCCATGCGATTTCCAAAATGGATTATGTGGATTACGGAATGATGCCAATAGTGAATTTCAGTGGAAAACTGACATGGGAGCGACACTTTCAGAAAACACGGGACCTTCCTTTGACCACACGACTTTATCAAGCCAAGGTGATTTGTTGAGATCTTTTGGTTTGAAACTCTGAAAAAATATTTGGCACTTCGGACTAGTTTTTCACCGCTTAACCCTCTATGAAACCATGCAGTGGCCATAAGTTCTCAGGGGTTTTTAAGGTTCTACTTGATCGGCTCGCTGAAATCTCTTTTCAGAGAGGTTATTTATATAGGATGTCACTCATTGCGCCTTCTAAAAAAGAAAAAAACAAATTTATAAAGGAATGAAACTGATCAGATGGTCTCACTACAACTTTTCAAAGACTAATCTACAGATAGAATCTTTTTTGTCACCTTAACTATTGTTTCATTTTCCCTGGGAGGGAGAGGGCTGTCTTAGATTGTCAGCTTAGTAAACGGGTACGATGGAGTTAGACAGTACTAATATAAAGTTCAGCGCGCCTCTAGAAAAATCGACTTTACAAGCGAGTTTACACTAGAGTACACAACCGACTTTACACTAGAGTACAACAAACCAGAGTTGACGGGTAATAGTCTGACGAGTTTTCCGTTATGTGTGAATTCGTGACGCCAAACCCAAGTAATAGTATCTTTCTAAATTCAAATTAGGACGCCTTATCTTGAAATGATTTGTGAAAAATCTACTTGAAAAGCGCCTAAAAGTGAATTTGTGACGGATTTCCATGGGTTTCTCGTCTAGGAGCCAACGTCGACTCAGATGGACACGTAGACAGGTAACGTTGGACGCTTTGCCCGTCGAAAACTTGTCCCGTCCCGTTTTCAAGTTAGCACGAGAAACTGGTCACAGACAGAGAACCCATATTACACGAATTTACCGTTTCTAGTATCAATTCGGCCGATGCTTCTCATCGTTGATGTTTTTCGTTAGGTCGTTATCTATATATTGAAGCATCCAACAGACAAGCTGGAGACAGGGCCAGATTACAAAGTGCGTGGTATATAAAAACACAACAGCTTTGTCTACAGTTCTGGTACCACATGTCTGGAAAAGATATAGGATCTCTTAACATCTACATACTAAGAAATGCAAGTGGTTCTGAAATAAAGGTGTGGAGTCAACAGGGGCACATGGGAGACAACTGGATATTTGCACAAGTTCCTATGAATCCAGGACACCATGAAAAGCAATACCAGGTAAAACACACTGCCACGAGAATGCGATTTGACACCCTGGTGCGTTATGATAATTTCATCTGTAATCGGCGCACTATTCAGTGGTTGTACAATTACAGATATTAATTGTAACTGGGTACCTGTAATTCAACACTCATGCCATTCGGGCATACCTAGGTCAGTCAGCCGTGTTCCCACACATTCTAATCGATTGGGTATTCAAGGGTACGCTTCTTTCATAGTTAGTTCAAGACTGTCCTTGATAGCATGCCAAACCAATGAAGACAGAATCCGTATTCTCTGGTACCATTTTATTAATTAGTAGCCGATATAAGGTTGGTGTAGAACCCATGGCTGTTCATTAGTCATGGTCATCCCAAAGAAGAATGTTGTTGGGAAAAAAAGTATAAAATGCTTTGTCATAGTTTGTCATAGAAGGCGTCATAGAAGGCGGAAGTTCAGGAGGTATTGCTATTGACGATGTCGCTGTTCTGGATGGGTACTGCCCGAGGATCGTCAAACAGGGTAAGACAACAGTGTAATGCTCCATTTTGAAGTAGTGGTTTCCCGGTATATCGAAAGTTGGTATAACGGCACTGACGGCATCTTTTGAACTCTTGCAACGAGTCCTGGTGTACGTGCGTGTACGAGTCCTGGGGCAACTGTTGCGTGATTTATCACCAAACTTTCTTAACTTATATAGCAGGTAAAAGTTTAAAACTTTACTTTACTCTAAATTGTGTACTAAACGATTTCAAATTGACTCGGTTTGCTTTCGACCTGCTTCATAAATTTGAAGCCGTTCCTCATAAATAGCGATCGTTCCCGAACTCGTCAGACGCAGAATAGAGATATAATAAATATCTTACTAACCTCGTATTCTCGGTCCTCACTGTAAGTTACGGACCCTTGTTTTTTTCCCTGCGATTTATAAATCGAAGGGGGGAAACTCGGTACGTAACTTACGGTACGGACCTCGAACTCGGTTAGTAAGAGGTATTTACACCTCAGCAATCACTCTGACATTTAAAGTATTCACTCTAGCTTATGAACCATTTTTTTCTATTATTCTCCCGTTCTCAGAAAGCCCGGACTGTTACTTTGAAGATGGATTATGTGGTTGGGCTGGTGAGGAAGACTGGAAGATAAAGATTTCTTATGAAAATAGTAAGGGCTGTTTGATTCTGCTTTCAAAAATATGCGAGGCGCAGGTGAGTGTTAAGAAAGGGGTGAAATTCCACTATTTTCACTTTGTGCCAAAGGGTAAGGGTAATTAATGTATTCCTAATTTAAGTCGCGATCTAAACGCAATAACCGATGATAACGAAAGAATGAGAAGAGGGAGGCGAAGAGGAGACGTTTTATCTTCTCCAACAAAGACCAATAAAAAAGTACCATAAAGTTGGCAATGGCTCTCAGTGGTAAACAAGATGCCATGTAAAGGATGTGTGCGAGGTAAAAACTATTGCCTTAGGCTTTTTTGCATGACCAAAAAGATATCGTCCTTCCTCAACGTACCATGTGAGTAATAATTGGACCGTTGCTGAATTATAAGGCTAAGAATTATCATGTACTTTAACAGGAAATTTTCTATACTTTGAAACGGACAACGCATACCCAATCAGCAAAACGTTGACGAGCAAACTCCTTCAGCGAGAACATGGATGGCAGTGCTTACGATTTTGGTATTTTACTGGCGAAGAAGAAAGATCGCATTTTAAAGACATGTTTGTTGAACTGAAGGTCTCGATTCACCATCCTGAAAATAATAGTGACGTCATAACCTTGTGGTCCACGGCTTATAGATCAAACCGCTGGATGTATGTTCAGCTTCCTCTTAAACAAAATCACACTTCTTTTAAGGTGAGAAATGATGGCACAGGATAAAAACGATGTCTTACAATATATGAGGCTATGTTTAGATTTCATCTTATCATTTAAACGGCAGGCACTGGATATTATAATGCACTAACTGTTAAGCTGTGAAATAATTTTCCTAGTCTGCCGCTCGAGACGAGTGACGCAGGCTTGAAAGCGTTATTGAACGATCAAACACCTGTTACTTAGCAGCTTATAAGCATGTCTGATGCTTTGCAAGAGTTTTCACCACCGACCAGGTGAGAGACCGTTAGGAGACTGGGTTAAAGATCTTCTTGTCAGCGAAGACTGGGATAGCTGAAGAAGTAAACGACAACTTCTTCATTTGTTGTCTTAGCAGTGGTTTCGTCATGCAGTTAACTTTACCCCGAATTAACTTAGTGTCAGTTGGACAAAACCACGCTCTACCTAACAAACAAGCGGGTCCCGCAGGCTACACCAGTCAATTACTTGCCCTGTGGCTGTTTTGCCAAATTTCCTATTGTTATTATCGGCAGGTCTTGTTTGAAGGAACCTTACATTCTCCGGAACGAATTTTCCTTGGACTGGATGACATTTCCTTTTCCAAAGAGAACTGTAGCGCCATTCCAAACGACATTCTAAAAGGTAAATTGTTAAATTCAGCATTAAATAACCCTTTTGGATTAGCTGAACTAGTATCAATATATAAATTAAAATAACTTATTTCTTTTGCGCATATGGGCATGAAGTTATTTCACTTTAATTATTTTGGGAATACCTCTGTTAGTCCTTCTTTCGCTTTATTCCCTCTGTACACCTATTAATTAATCAGAACTTTTAAAATAGGTAAATTCTAACTTCTTATGTTTCAAGTGAAATAAATGTACAGTATTCCACACCAGCCCATAACACTTTTGCGCCCTCGTTGCGATCGAACTGCCCCTGAATTTCTTTTCAGTCAGGGTTAGCGATATGTTTGGCAATCGTTTAGACAAGTAAAGATAAGTGTGATCAGTTTATTTTAAAAATTGATCATACCGCTGGTTTCAAAAGGAATATTGCAATCATATGTTATTGTACTGGCTTTGCTGTTACTATTGCATTTTCCTAATTATTGAAGGCTAGTTTTCAGGATTATGATAATAAATCAAAGTGGCTCTAAGCCACTGAACTGAGATAATAAATTATGAAAGGGTGTTATGAGGCATTGCTCATACATGCATTGCATACATACATACATACATATATGTTATTTACCGGGCGGGAGGTCCGTATGGGAAAAAACTGTGCCCGAGGGCTGTACTCAAGAGCAAGGGCACAGTTTTTTTCCCATACGGACCGACCTAGCCCGGTAAATAACATGTTTATTTTTTTCCTGTAGTAAATTGGTTTTACAGATTACTAATGGGTTTGTTTACGCAACTCTTGTCATTGAATGTCTGGAATCGACTTGCGCGCCGTCTACTAACGATTTGTAAAAAATCTTGGCAACGAGCGAATAATTCAGATAGTAGACAAAGAAAGATGTATTAAAGAACATAATTTTCGAACTACTTCATGCTAGTTGCATTTATTTAACCAGTTAAGTTCTCTAAAATTGTTTTTGTGGTCTGAAATTTCGTGCGAAGTTTGAAGTTTTAGTACAAAACAATTTCTGTCAGTCTTAATTTTTAAATCACTTGAAATCAGACTTTTCTACCGTAAGTTGAATAGCAGAAAGCGAGGAAATTCGTTAAGTGTATTCTACAGAAATTCTCCTAAGTACAGCAACGATCAGAAAGGTAAACTTGACTGAAATTAATTCAAATTCTACGGGGAGGGAAACACAGGATTAAGCGCCATTACAGCGCCAAGCTAACAAACAACCAAGCAAACCCTCACAATTTCAAAACACTCAACTGAATTTACTTACGGTGACTTTCCTTGCCATTTCAAAGAGAACGGGGATAAACTTGCGGTGACTAATCGTCGATGGATTTGTAAAGAAGCAAAAGATTGACGATTACCGCTAACGTTTAGGCCGCGAGAAAAAATCCGGCCGGTGGCCCCTGGGCCGTATCGTGAAAAGCTGCACCGGTCACGTGTGCAAGATTAGCCAATCAAATTCGAGGATTTAGGCATCCGGCCCGCTCAGATGCTTGAGAAAAAATAACTACTTTATTTACCCCTCGGATTTTAGAGAAGCTGATGCAGCTAATGTCTCCAAGCATTTAACCATCAGATGAGATAGATCACCAGACCGGAGACTACGTCACATACCCATTTCGGTTGTGATATGAGGGCAGTCTAGCTATAAAGCCTTTTTCTATTCAAGAGCGTATCGTGATATTTGCAAATTGAAACAGTTCAACGTTAAGAAACTGTTTGTTACACGTTTTACATTACCTGTATCTGTACATGTCTTTCTTGTGCTGTAGTCAAAAACGGCAGGATCATTTCTTTTTTTGGCCAAAAGTGATGTGTGAGACTCAACGAAACACGTGATCCTGCTGTACGTACGTACTTATATTATCAATACTGTCACCTGTCCGGCTAGCTAATTTGCAAGTAGCTCAGTGTGGTAAGCGCTGGCTCCCTATGCGAAACACTGGAAGTTCTAATTCCCATTGCTCACAGTTGAACTTGTATTCGTTTCTTCTTTATTGTTTTTTTCTTTTTCGCTTTCAAGAATTCATATACCGAAAGGTAGCGTTTGTCTTTCCGTTTCTTCGTCTGGAGCCTTAAATCGTTCGTTTAGATCGATTGCTTTCGCACAATGTCACGTAATGCTGATATTAATGTGAGGGAAAAAACAACGACTTTCCTTGAATCGAACTGCTAAGGAAGAACTTATTTTACCTACAATGAAAAAATCGTTATACCTTCTACCTATTGAAGATAACTAAATAGGCACGCTGCAAGCGACTGTAAAACGGACTTATATGGCGTATGTTTGAACACTTAGGGTGTTGATGACGAAATGCTACCATTTTTAGCTGTCAAACGATCCTTCAGGGTGCACTCGAAGAAATAATTAAAAAAAACCCTCTCATTTCATTTCTGTTTTGAGGCTTGATTTCCGCTGATCTCTCGAGCACGCTAGTCAGGTGCGCGCGGGATCCTTTTTTGAATAGTGGCTAGTAATCGAACGTATTTTCGTTTTAAGGTGATTCCCGAGTAAAAGGACCCACCAAAGATTTCTGATGAAACTTGGTATGGTGTCATTACAGTACAGGGAAGTGTTAAAAATGTAATAAAAAGAGGTCACCGTGCTTGTTTTCATGCCACGATGCTGACAAATATGGTTATTTTCTTGACGTTTGGTTATCTCAGTGCGCAACAAATAAGCTCGATTATTTTTCAATGCGGCCTGTTATATCACACAGAGTTCGACTTTCTTTGATTGCTTATTCATCTACGTCCCAGAAAAAATGACTTCAAATACCCTGCGTTATTAATTAATATTTTTATCCTTTAAAGGAAACATAATTTGGACTTGCTCTATTGGGCCCGTTACGTCTCTGTCTGTAGCATTTATTTCATTTGCCAAAAAAGTAGCCATAGATTTCTGCCAAATTTTTTCTCAGTTATTGCGGATATTGTTCTCACTGAATAAAATAAAAATTAGGGGTCACGGTGCTCGTTTAAGAGAAAAAGAGCTTTTATCTCGTTATCGAGCTTAGTTTGAGGGAAATCTCTTATGTTTTGTACGCGCGCGCGCTCATATGGGCGCGCTGATGACGCAAAAATCGTGCGCAGTAGTAATACGCAATGCAAAACTCGGGAATCACCTTGAGGAGGCTTGAAAGGGTTTTTAGCTGCACGCGCGCGCAAAGACACGCGTCAGCTAAATGAATCAAAATTAGCACACCGGAAGTTAATATAAAATCTGCAAAAAATATTTGTTTCTAGCTCGAAATTTTGCTCTACCTATTCTGATTTCTTGCATGCAAGCACCATTCACGATGGCACTTCAAATATAAAAAGGTTCGGAGAAAATTATTTAGTAGAATTTTCTGTAAGCCATAAATCGCATTTTTTTAAAATTATATTTAATTCTACTAGATAATTTTTTTTCCACACTGTCTGAAAAGTTAAAGAATTTAGGAAACTTTCCAACAAAGAATAAAAATGGTAGGTCACCGAATTAGTTTTTCAGATAATTTACAAAAACTGAAATTTAGTGGACGTTTGTGTGCATATTGTGCGTTGCCATGGTAACTGTTATGACGACCCTCAAAGTATAGCCCAGCAATAGAGTTGCAAGGAGACACATAGTTTGCCCACGCCATTAAATATCCTTCTTTGCAATCTTCCATTGTTTCACAAACACTGCAGCAACAGAAAGCCCCTTCGAGCCTCCTTAAATGGTATCTTTTACGGGTGTAATGAAGCTAAGCACACATCAGTTTCCCTTAGGAGTTAAATTCAAATTTTCCGATGAACATCTCTTGCCTTTTCATATGGGAGTCTCCCTTCCCGGATTTCCAAATGTCTAACATGAAGTGAAGGAAGGAGTGACGGAAAGAAATCATCCCACCACCACAACTTGGAAAATGATAATAAACATTTTCAAAGTTAAAAAGAGACCTAGGATTAATATAGCGAAGCTTTCGTTGTTGTGAACTCTTAGCTCTGAGAAACGCCGAGCTCTAACTTTTTGTTTTTGCGTATTTCAGAAACATGCACTTGGCTGACGAACTATCACACTTGCTGTAAGTTTCCCTTTCACTATCTGAGGACAGAGTACTATTCATGTACAAGCCACGATAGCGACAGCTACTGGTGTAGAGATGGCGACTCTGATTCCAATTATGGTATCTGCCAGGGTAAGGTGCAATTTAAGACACCTATACATTCTATCCTATCAGATAATGCTAAAAAAACCAGAGAAGGGAGACTGCGAAGAGGCAATTTGAAGCTTTAAATATAGATCCTTATCAAACTCATTGTCCATCTCAAATAAGTAAGATCTTTTAAGTTTCACTTTTTTGTGTTAGGAATGCTCTGTGCTCATTCGAGTCTAGGGAACGTTTTCAATATTCCCTCTACAAAAACCAGTTGCTTAAAAATCGAGAATCAGGGAACCTTTTTGTTGATGATGCCGATCAGTGACTTGCTCAGTTAAATAATTGCAGATATTTTTACCTACCGTAACGACGTAAATATGCTTTTTAGATTTTTGATTTTTCATTTGGGGATACTCGTCTTTTATATAGGGTTATTAACCTCATGATTTCCCTTTCAAGAGCTCTTTGCATTTGTTTTGTACCCTCTTGAATAGAGTAATCATACTGCCATGGTATTGTATTGTATTGTACTGGCAGTTAGGCGCGCTATTTTCTATTTGTGACAGATATTTGTCTGTGGAAAACAGAAAGTGGAAAATGCTGTACTTTTCCCTTCTCTTATGGTGACGACACCTACTCATCTTGCATCACGACACCAGACAGACCAAAACCATGGTGCTCTTTAAACTGGGTTTACGAGTCAGAATACCCGGAATGGGGCTACTGCAAAGGTGATAGCTCAAGTTTGCTTTTCGTTCCTGAGTTGTTGAGTCTAGTGAACGCTAACAGATATACCTGCAACCTTAAGGCCTTTTTTGGGACTATGCACCCGTTTTGTCCTTCAGAGTCGTTGTTTGATGGGACCTGTCGTAAAATGGCATTCCCTTATCTTCTTAAAATTAACAGTAAATTAGTCAGTTTGTTATTTTTTCTTTGCTATCTCTTAAGATACCATAACTCTTAAGATACCATTCTCAGTCCAGTCTTTAACACGTGAGAGGCAGAGATGCAATCATCGCGTGTTGTAGATCGTGTGTGTGATTCTTGTCGTGGCCGTTTCTTTGTTCTTGCTACATTCTTACCTATCTCTGCAACTAAAACTGAACAACCAACAGACAGATGGATTCTATTTTTATATCGAATAATGGTTGTTCGATCATACTCGCCTGCAATTTAAGTGATTCATTTTAATGTTGCTGCGCATGTGTTTTTAAACGTAGATTATTGCGGACTTGATCGCGAGCTGTGTAAGTGGGAAGTTGAAGATGGTTACACTACCTGGCAAACCCTCAGTCAAGAGCAAGCCAAGAACTTGAGGAAACAATTCACAGCAGTCTTGACTGCCGAAGATGAGTCCTATCAGGGTAAGTCCACTGATCAAAATAAAGAAAATAGAGCCCATGGGAATGGAATAATTCATTTTATCGGGAAGCGAAAATCAAATAAGAATGTGACAGGAGAATAATTTGCTAACAATCTATACGTGTATATTGTAAATTGCCAGCCTGGCGATTTTCTAGGAAAGCGAAACATACGCCAACAAAGAATGCGAGTAGGAGACAAAACTCCACTCTTCCCTTCTAGATATTCTTAAGAAGCATGATGACTATATTGATATTTCCCAAATTACCTCTGCCCTAAAAACGTACAATTGAACTCGAGTTCTTCATTATGTTAACATTTTAATGATTTAATAATTTGCTACAATCTGTTTAAAAATTATGTAAGTCTCCTATTGTAAATTTATTATTCATTTTTAAATTTACTATTCATTTTTTTTTTCTTTGTATGACTGTTCCGCCCAGACTAGCAATTCTATTTGCGGAGCAGTCTTTCTTGTGCTGAATTTATACCATAAGTTAGTGTTGTGGGAGGCGCGGTGGCCTCATGGTTAGTGCGCTCGACTCCGGAGCGAGCGGTCTGGGTTCGAGCCCTGGCTGGGGACATTGTGTTGTGTTCTTGGGCAAGACACTTTACTCTCACGGTACCTCTCTCCACCCAGGTGTATAAATGGGTACCGGCGAATTTAATGCTGGGGGGTAACCCTGCGATGGACTAGCATCCCATCCAGGGGGGTGTAGAAATACTCCTAGTCGCTTCATGCTACAGAAACCGGGATAAGCTCCGGCCTGATGGGCCACATTTGGGCCGAATGCAGACTTTACCTACTTTACCTAAAGTTGTTGTTGTATTTGTATTTGAGACTTGTCTGAA
Organism: Catalaphyllia jardinei; assembly: GCA_022496165.2. Classification (NCBI taxonomy): domain Eukaryota; kingdom Metazoa; phylum Cnidaria; class Anthozoa; order Scleractinia; family Caryophylliidae; genus Catalaphyllia; species Catalaphyllia jardinei. Next base: position 16,705,079 of record CM042754.1, read on the forward strand.
AAATGTACCCCTCAAGTTTAGATTACCTTTTTATTTGTCAAAAGTGACAACTCTTGGGCTCCACAGTCACAGAAATCACTCCATACTTGTTATGTTATTTACCACGTATTCTTCATAATCATTGATATGCTTCACTCCATATGATTTACAGAAGAAGATTTTCAAGTTATCCTGCCACAATCTATGTTTGGAAACATCACATTGCATAAAGCTCCAATAGAAAATGAGCTGAAAGCCGTCACTGCTTGCGGCTGGGTTCAAACAAATGGATCCTCGGTAGAGATAAAATACTTGACGAAATTGGACAGTTGTGGAGAGATCACTGCCATTGGAATACGTTTTTTCAACAACAGTATCACAATTACCGTTCTTGGAAACGATTGGTGAGCATTTTACTCCAGTTACTTATTTTAAATTGTTGTATGCGTTGTGTAAAGTAGTTCAACGACATTTAATACATTTCATGTTTCTCTGTCTTCAGGGTAGTTCCATCCTTTGAGGTCGATGAGGAATGGCATCATGTGTGTATGACCTGGCTTTCACTTGGCGGGATCCTAAAAGTTTTCGTTAATGGTCTGAAAAGGATCAGCAGATACGAGGCTGCTATTGATAGCCTTGTGATCATAGGTATCACAGAGAAGTAAAGTAACATAGTCGTTATTCTTCAATCAGAGTTGCCTATTTCATTGAATTGTTAACCAGCATTTCATCGAGCTTTCCCAAGAATTATTCCCCACTCATGCTGATACCAGGATAGAATGCAGATCTGGGACAGCTGTTATATTAAAGCACCCTCCCCTCTCCCACGACAATCGGATAAATTTTACCTTTAACATTAGAATATCTATTTTTTTTGTTCTTAATTAAGAAAAAACCCAGCAATTCTTTGTATTAATACTTTGATAAAGAGGTGGTGTTGGGGGATCTCTCACCCACTCAAGGGAGTAACACCAACAGACAGAATCAGACAGAAACGAAGGTTTTAGATATTGCTTTAGGATACCCTACAGAGCTATTATGCAATTGAGTGAAGTTAGGGTAAAATTCTTTTCGTATGCTTAGGAAAAAATTTCAACTGTTAATGTTAGCTTTTATCTTATTCGTATTATGCAAGTGAAGTATGATCCTCGCAGTAAATTTTCCAATTTAAGCAACTGGAAAGAAGAAACCTGAAAAAAAATCAGGGCTTCAACGGGATTCGAACCCATGACCTCCGCGATACAGGTGCGATGCTCTACCAACTGAGCCATGAAGCCACACATTGGGAGCAAGGTCAAATTATTGAGTTCATATTTTCCCGTGCAGTGAAGATATGTGATGTATATATGAAATAATTCATATTTGAACTGCGATTATAGATGCAAGTGAAGTATGATCCTCGCAGTAAATTGTCCAATTTAAGCAACTTCTTCTTTCCAGTTGCTTAAATTGGAAAATTTACTGCGAGGATCATACTTCACTTGCATCTATAACCGCAGTTCAAATATGAACTATTTCATATATACATCACTTATTCGTATTATGTAACTGAAAGAATAGCTTTTACTACGAAAAGAGAAAACCTTTAGAATCTTAACTCTTTTTGTAATTGTTATCCACTTAAGGGGGTGGACGCCTTATCATCAATTGCCCGGATGTAAGCAATTTACCACAAGAAGCAGGCGTGGGCCATGTCAGTGGTGTCAACATCTGGAACAATGCGATTGAAGAGGACGAGATACATCGGATGTCCTTGGGCTGCAAGAGGAGAGATGGAGATCTATTGTCGTGGGGAACCATGCTTGATGGACTTCAAGGGAGAGCGTATGCTCATTATGACACCTCCTCTTGCCGAGATCTTGCTGGTTTGTAATAACACTAGTGTGTTTGTCGATCACATGAATATGTCGACTTTGCGAGACATCGCATAGCCGGCATGGTCCATCTAAGTAGGTCCAAAGAATGGATTGGAATGAGCAGTCATCAAAATTTGAATTTTTGACACCACAAAGGTATGACGTTTTTAAAGGAATTGAGGTTTTAGTCAAATAACATATGACGTTTTTGAGCTATATTATGGTACAGAGGTTGATGCATAAACAATACTATAGTAAGGAACTAATCGTTGTGTCAAAATCTGCACAATTTCATAATGGTGAAGGCCAATAGTCATCGCAAATTTTGCAAAATGCTTCTTGATGTCATAAGTTATTGTTACTCAGCACTATCAGGGTTTGAATGGGGAAGAAACAACGGCGTATTTGTATATTCTAGGGTCACATTTCTGGATTTAACACTTTTTCGCAGGCAGTCGTCTAGCTACCTTCTCCTTATCCAGCAACGGTGGATCAAACCTTGCCCGTGTAAGAGGCCCGTGGTATAATCGATCAGCCGATGGTTACAGTAAATGCCTGAAGTTTCGTTACATGTTGCTTGGTGCTGGCGATAATCATTTACGACTCTACCAAATAGATGATATATTTTCAAGAGAAAGACCTATCTGGCAGGACGAGTCAGATGGAGATGACTCTTGGCGTTACGGACAAGTATCGGTATCTGGAGTGACGCAACATCAGGTGAAAAGAGCTCTTGTAACTTACTTTGGTTTTTGAGCAACGCACGGTCATATGGTGGTAAAGACCCACCGTGCTTGCCAGATGACAAGCTACTCTCTGAGACATCCAAAACAATAAGTTTTCAGGCTTTACTGATTAGAATCGCTGATTGATTTGCAATCCATATGACCGGCTTCGTTTCATGTGCGCAAATGATTCATTTTCAAAAATTCTCAAAAATTACGCAATGTTTAATGAATAGGTATTTATTCACTCAACTCATTGGATTGTTCATGTTTCTGCAAAGTGCCAGGCTTCTTTTTAAGTGAATCGCAGTTCTGGTCAGTATGAGAAACAACCCCAGCTCTATCAGTAATCCTGTAGCTCTTCCAGACCTCTATTTTCATTTGTCCGTATGACCTGTGGCTTCCTTTGTTATCAGGGCTAGGGGCATTGTTTCTGTTGTATCATCTATTGTTTCGTTCTCCAATCACAGACCGCGTCTGGAAGGCTACAGGCTTGCTCAGCTCTATTGGTGCTTTTTATAAGTCTTAGAATTTAACATTTTATTCAAGATAACGTATAATTTACTTTATTATTATTGTTTCAGCTGATGTTTGAAGGAAACTTACAACAACAAAAAGGACTTATTGCTATAGCCACACCTTACTTCACTAATGGTTACTGCTCTGCAGAACCCGAAAAAGCAGCCAAGAAAGGTAAACATTACAGTATTTTGTTAGAAACTGAGGATAAAACTAACCAGGTAGCTGGGTTTTAAGTCTGCACTCATTTAAAAGAACAACTGTGAGAACTCTAACAATTACAACAGAGTATATTCGCCGTCAATCCATTGCAGGAACTCCATTACTATAGCTAACCTTAAGACACTTCTTGAAGGCATCAAATATTAGAACCATTACTTCTTGAATGTGTATATTGTTGTACTGAACCGCATGTGTTTCCTTACGTTAAGGCTGCAGCGAGCACCTCACTGCTAAACGTGGTCTCGTCATGTCGCCATACTACCCCGGATATTATGCAACTAATAGTTGGTGTGAATGGCGTATAACCTCTCCTATTGGTCATGTCATCAGACTTGCATTCGTTTATTTTAACCTGGAACGAGGGGACATCCGATGCTTAAAGGACTATGTTGAAGTGCTAGATGGGACTTCCGCAGATTCTACCTCCCTTGGCAGATTTTGTGGTTATAATTACCCAGAGATGCTGGAATCTTCATCAAATAACATGCTAATCGTGTTTAAATCTGATAGCAAGGTAGTGCGCACGGGATTCAAAGCGGAATATTACACAAGAAAAGGTAGACCAGAGTTTTGTGCTACACGCTTCATTTATGTCAAATGTGAAGTGTCCGATAGCTTCGACTTGTAACACGTGCAAGTTCGTGTGCCAATGTTGTAATGTGGAACTGAAGCTTTCAGGCCGGGGAAAATTGCAAATATGCGAGGTTTTCTTTACCTCTTAAAAACCACGGGAAACTTACACAGAAAATAAGTCAAATTTTGAGAATATACTTCGTTCTTTTAATATAATTTGGAGTAAGGTTAGAATTTTGATTGTAGCCTATTCCCACAAACATTACTTGTCCACACAATGAGGTCAGCGAAACTGACCAAAAACCCCCGAGATAGGTTTCACATTGCATCAACGAAAAGTAAATCATACTAATGTGCAAACTGTGAAGTTGCGATAGCAAAACCTAGCCTGCTTTAGTCGAATCGTAAACAATGCAAAGCTTTCCAAAAGCCGATATGAATCGAACAGGTTTTTCGGAAATAACGAAACTAAGCAGGCCCCAGTTTGGAGAATCATTAAAAGCCCTTCGTTGCTATACCGCTATAACAAAGCATATTAATGATTATGTACTTTTTCAACACTTCCATCGTGTTAGTTTGTACTGTGATGAAGAAAGAGTTCCGTTAACAAGTTTTTTTCTTGGCTTTTCAGAGGAGGCAGATCAATGCAAGATGAAACCGGGTAATCTTGAAATATATACATATATATATTTTTTGAATTGACGATGTGTAGGCGGTTTTTAAACCGACCGTTCTAGGTATTCACACGGGGCCGGTCCAGTCAGGAAAAAAAATGCTTCTAATCTAGACCTGGTTGACTGACTGCACAGAGAGCAGACTCATGTGAACAACAATCTTCTCAAGAATCGTCCTTGGACAGGAGCCAAGGAAATGTAGCCCTAGAATGGATGTAATTAACAGAAGGCAATTGCACAAATAAATTGATTTACTTCCGCCTATAATTTCCTTTGCACAGATTGTCCAGTTGGTTCTAGATGTTACACTGTAGAAGGAATGCCACAGCGATATGTGTTGGAAGCGGTAGAGCCCATTGGGAGTATGCCATGGAATATATCAAGTCTTACATCAGCGCTGTAAGTCTTGTTATCTAATTCTCTTTTTTCCAATTGCCCATAATTCACTCTGTTTCCCCCCCAAATTTTGCAGAAACTATTTTTGTGAAATGCTTTTGGAATATGCAGATCTCCCAAGAGCTGATGATTTTGCAGCAATAACTTACGCGAAATGGGGAATAGAGCGAATTATGGGCAATTGGAAAGTAGAGAATAAATTTTATAGACTTAGGCTGAAAGTCTAAGATATAAAACTTTCATTAATTTTTCAAGCGGCTTGACTAAAACTTGGTAATTTGAGGTTGGGGCAATCCCACACTGCAGTTACGGATTTAAGGTTGTACATTTGGTATTAACAGTCGACCTCTAATGCCACTTCTCAAATGTTCGTATTACGAGATGGCAAATCCGTAAAAATGAAAGTCCTTCGACTGATTAATGATCATTTTACTATTTATTTTAGGTTCTTGAATGTAACACGGCCGTCGGTTTGACGTCAGGTTAAGTCTAAGTTTGAGCCCAACAGGCTCCTTTGTAAAGGGCTTATCTCCGCCTTCCGTAGTCCAGTTTCCACTCCCACCCTACTGGACGTTTTCAGTGCATCATAATACTAGCAGTGTGAGTTGATCCTTAACTCTGTAGTTGCACATCAAAACTAACGCTTTGGATAAGATACGAAAAAATGTTTTTGAATTTTGTGTGCCAACCCTCCATTTCGATTTATACATAGTCCATGGATTATGGATTCGTCCTTTATCGGATATTAATGCAATGAAACTGTCAGAGCTAAGTCTGAATTTGCCTTTCATCCTATATTTAATTAATTTACGGCTTTAAAGGAACCCTGTGGAGTCAAAAATTTTCATGAACATCAACATTGGCAAGATGGATAATTTCCGCCGCATTCTGGGATGCATATTTTACAACATTTTCCCCAAGAAGAGTTTTTCACTTTTAAAGCAGAAATGTTTTAGCTGGCTGGAAGCAAAAGGGACATCTGGGGGGAAACTATCTCAGAAACGCCCACAACCGCGTCACAAAGATTGAACATTAAAATTTGACTGTAATCGCACAGATATTTATTTAAAAAAATTGACAATACAAAAAACTGCTATCCTTTCTTGGCATGTAGAGGTCTCTTACATATATGCTTCTAATGACTAATTGGTTATTTATATGCCATTATATTTCCCCGGATGAAATGGGACAAACGCAGCTGAATCAACGCATTTCTTTGTTCTCCTTTGTTTCGCCAATGGTTATTATCTTTATTTTCTTTTTGTTATGATCGCAAACAGGACTTCCTGTAGTCAGTTAATATATATATCATTGAGTTAGCACGTTTATGGACACTATTTTCAATACGGAGCGAACAAACTAGTTCAATAAAGTAATTATTACAATGGCTCTTTTTAATCTGCTGCTAAATTGCGCGATTCATTCTCGGTAAACGCGCGCGCAATGGGTACGCATCTATTTAGGTTTCCCATGCCGCTTTTGTGGCAATGGTACTGAACTTGCCCTTCAAACATGAAGGTGAAATCATTTCTATTGACCACAAACTGCATTTTGTGAATGAATTGAAAAAGCAAATCGCCGTGATTACTTCATGAGCGGTCCCTTTAAGCGATCCGTTTTGCAAAATTCAGACCGCTTAGCAACCAATCAGAATTCTCCTTTTCATCGAGGAACAATTCAGGCAATAAAATAAGTTCAAATATGTTATGAAAGGCCGGATATTTAATTAAAATATGCTTAATGAGGCTCCCAATATGTTCTAAAGGCCGGATATTTAATTAAAATATACTTAATGAGGCTCCCACATCGTGGTCAACCGACGCCTTGTTAATCACCCGGATGATAATACAGACCTAATTTGACTCAAGGCAGTCTTGATAAGTGAATAAAGATGGTAAATTCTTTTTTTCAAGGCAGTCTTTTTACAATTATTATTCACTTGAAATGAGTGGGCGGCACTGATATGATATGTGCCAGCTGCCTGAAGGGGAAACAGGTTTCGTCACGGTGCAGGACGCTCGAACTGTACATAATTTCAAAACGTAGTGATTGTGAGACTGAATATCGCCGCAATTCACTGTAAGAAATCTCGGTACACAATCTTTGAAAGTAACTACGATGCCTTGTTCTTTAAAAAGAGGAAGCTTTTAAATTACTACCATGCTCACATCATGAGACACATAATTCAATTAACCAAAATTATGACGGTACATTTCCCGTCAGCTACAAAATATTTTATTCATTGTTGTATTATTTTTATGACATTTATTTGTATTTCAAATTATCAACACTGCGCGTTTTATGTATTTTTTAGGAATGCCAAATTTTCTACCTGCAAAGCGTATCAGCAAAGGAAATCTGTCTGAAGCGTAAAGGACTTTATTGCAGACTCAATGAGACTTCAAAATGACAGCATAACAACCCAGAATCACACAGATATATGTTGATAGACAGGAAATTAAAGTAAACATATAATATAACTTCTATATCAACTTCAATATGATTGGCTGTGACCGCTTTATGTGTCAGTAATTGGATAGTACACGGTTTTTACTTGCACTGTAATGAAACAGCCTCAGTCGATTGGATTTCTTTTGTCCTGCATCAATGAGAGGGGAAAATGGGATTAAATTTGTACTTGTTCTTTTTTATCACCATTTTTTTTTGCTATGATTAATCCGGCGTTGACTGAACTTCGTGTCGTAAATGCGGTGTGTCCTCGAACGTAAGAAATCGGACTTCCACTTCACTCTCGTTCGAGTTTACTAATCATTCATGTTATACGGGGGGGGGGAGGGGAGGGGGGACCTTCTGGTTCGGTTCATGAGCCAAAAACATAGTGAATCACGAATCACGGAAATCAAAATTTCATTTTGCCGAAGCACGAAAATAATCAAGTAATGTGCCTGCTCTTACACGAGAAAAAGTGTTGGAGAAAAGCAAAATCGTGAAAGGCTAAGGCCGAGCAAGCCTCCATATTGCAAATCGTATACGTAAATCGCTCTCGATAGAGGACGACTCTGACTATTAGGAGGACTCAGGTCTCAAACTCATGTTGAATAGAGCACAGGGCGCCCATACAAGCAGTGTGTCTGTTTATGTTCGAAATATAAAGAAATGTATGGCGGGAGAATATTGAAGAGTCTTAATATCGTAAACTTCTATCGAGAAATGCCTAAGTAAAGCTCAAAATAGGTGTAAACCTACCTCAGTTGTTTTGCATTGTCGTTTCTGTGGCTCTAAATGGCGAATTTGAGCGATTTGGTGGGTTTTGCGTTGACTGTTACTATACGTTATATCTCCTTCTTATAACGTATAGTAACAGTTATATCTCCTTCTTATAACGTATAGTAACAGTCAACGCAAAACCCACCAAATCGCTCAAATTCGCCATTTAGAGCCACAGAAACGACAATGCACAACAACTGAGGTCGGTTTACATTTATTTTGAGCTTTACTTAGACATTTCTCGATATAAGTTTACGATATTAAGACTCTTCGATATTCTCCCATACATTTCTTTATATTTCGAACATAAACAGACACACTGCTTGTCTGGGGCCCCTGTGGAATAGAGTAGTGCAATCACGAAGATTGGTTAATAATTCAAGTTTATCACGAGTCACGCGAAACCTTCAGATCACGGATCACGAAGAATAATTTCTTAAATTCACGTTTCACGGAGAAAAAATCAGCTAGTTACGTATCACGAGAATATCCCTGTACGACCCTCTTATAAAGAATTCATATTCGAATTCTTATAAAGAATTCGACTCAACTCATTCTTTTTAACGTTATAAATTGCTTAGAGCAAGAAAAGTGCGCCGTATGAATAGTTAGGCGAGTAGATTGCGAGAAGGTTTGACAGGTGTCAGTGAAATAGCGGGTGCAACCGTTTAAATTTACACAGCAAGTGTGAAGACGACATTACCTCCTATTTACTCTCTATGTGAGCTATTTAAACAATTCACATAAAGCAATTTGGGATAATGTATTGAATGGGAAAAGCTGAATCTTTCCGGAAAATTGACGACGTAAAAATGAAAAAAGCTTCTACTGATATTTGACGGTATCAAGGCATTAACTGTAAATATCATACATATATATTTAAAAGCGACTGCCGGGCAGTTCAAAGTTTAAGAGCCAAATTGAAGGGATTTTTAGTTTTTTCTCAAATAATACAACACTCTCTGGTTGTTAAAAATGTTATCTAAGAGAATATGTTACTTGAAGTTTCGATTCATTTGCACAGAAAGTGTGAAACAGAAAACCGTAAAAACAAATAAATATAGCTATAAATGATCGAAGTTTGACTCTTCAAGATTTATGTCAACTGCCAATATTTTTGGCTTCCAGTTATCATTGTGCCATTTTAGTTCATTTCAGTGTTTTGCTTCAAGTCCTTAGCATTACGTTTCTGTGTCAAGACGAGGGCCATGATGGAAAGCTAAGAAAATGTACTCAGCTGTTCAGAAAAAGAAGCATGTCAAAGGATGTTTTGTAGCGTCTTAATTTACTCAACTCTTCGTTTATGCAACTCACTACACATGCCTGGTTTCTGTCAGATGCAGGTGCTGTTTAATAAGACACTAAGGATAACCGCTGCTAATAGTTTCCCAAACTTGAAAGCTTGAAAGGCCATCTATGATAATTACGTTAAGTATAAAGCTGTCTGCCTTTGCATCTTCCTGTAATATTGCCTGCATCTTCTCACGAAACGTGGTTCAGGACGTCAAACTGCCAAAGGGAGCAATATCAACCAGTGTCAATACGGTAACATAAAACAAAAACATGTTAGACGAAAATGCAACTTTGGTGTCGCTCACAAAGAATTTCTCAGCTACCAAGGAAAACGCTGAAAACAATACCCATGGAGTGTGTTCCGTAGGCGATTCCACAGTTGAAACGGTCATGAAAGCCCTAGCCTATTTTATCATTCTTATTGTTTCGTCAGCTGGAAATATCTTTCTTATCGTGGTTATTCACAGAAACAAGCAGCTACGAAAATCGATCAACTACTTTGTTTTTAACATGGCCGTGTCCGATCTGTTGAATCCGTTGACAATCATGCCTACCACAATTGCTCAAATCATTTCAGGCTCTGAGGCTTGGACGGTTGACAGTCCGCGACTACTAGGAGATATTTTGTGCAAACTTTCCTTCTTTCTTCCTGATGTTTCACTTATTGTTTCCATCGAAAGCCTCTTGTTGATATCTATGGATAGGTTCGTCGCTGTTGTCTTTCCGTTTAAGGCCAAACTCATCAGCTCTAAAGTTCGTTTCATTTGCATTGCTTGTTCGTGGATAGTCGCCATTGCAGTTCATGCGCCCTATTTCTACACTTTCAAACTGGTAATAAAGAACCACGATAATAAACTATATTGCGCATCGGATTGGGGACCGGCATTTGATAATGTGGAAACCCAAAAGAGATTTATCACAGCGGGTTTCATCATTTTTTTTCTTGTTCCAGTTTGTTTGTTAGTCACCGTGTATGGCCTCATTGCCTGGACCCTAAAAACTCAGAACAAAGAAACCGAGCATCAGTTGTCTTGTCGTCAACGGCTTCGCGATCAGCAACACAGCAAAATTATCCGAATGTCAGTGGCCATAATTATTGCCTTCGCTGTTTGCACGTTTCCACTGATTGTTTTCACGTTCACTCTAATTTTCCTGTGGAATTGGGAAGTGCCACCCATTTGTGCTTTACGCACTGTGATTCCATTCACATGCTTCTTTATGCTGCGTTTGTGGAGCGCAGTAAATCCTTGTATCTGTGTTATTTTCAACAAGAATTACCGGCACGCTTTTAAACAAATATCACTAATTCGCAGCAGCCGCAGGACATCAGCGAGGGAAGGAAGCCGTCGCATGCAAGCTGGAACGACTTCAATTTATCTCAAACGTTTGTCGAAATCGAGTCCAGTTTGACTTTTATAGATTGATATTCATTTAATTTTAGAGGCATGAGAACACAATCGCTCTTCAGTCGATCACAATGTCTATTTTTTGCTACAAGCACTGTAGCATTTAAATTAAATCCCAGTTTTCATCTTTCAAGAAATAATCGAAGTAATATTTGTGGCGTTTCATGAATTGTAAATAAGGATAAGTAGGAGGCGGGAAAAGAACCTGATGGATTTTTAATTTAAGCTGGGCAATAGTGAAAAATTTAAATCTGTCATTGGTCAATATTTTGAGCAGGGGTTGTTTGTTCAGTTTTAAAGCCAACAATTCCTGTTTAAATACTATCAACATCTTCAGGCATTTTATAACACCACCAACCTCCTGTATTTAACATATTGTAATCATAGCCTGATAAAGCAAAAAGATAGTTAGAATTGTGACTCTTGTCAGCAATCTTAGCCGATATTCTTATCTTGAACTATTCTTAATATATATTTCCATAGATTATTTATCTAATCAGCTAAATGATCTCAATAATTATTTTAAATTAAATGAAAATGTACCTAGTCGTTACTCTCGATCAGCCACATACACCGTTTGCGGAAGGTCAAATTATGGGAAGTTGTCTTTAAAATGCAAAGGAGCCCAGATTTAGAATAATGAACAGATTTAGAACAATGTGCCAAAAGACATATCGTACAATGACTTGAAGAAGTCGTCAAAAATTTTTGCGCAATTCACATGTTTTCGTAGGTTACTAAAACCCGCTGTAGAATTGTACTGAGAAATTGTATCAACCTGCTACACTTAAGTTAGTTCACTGAAATATGGAGATCTTCATAAAAAACAGACAGAAACAGCTCACTGAAATATTGAGATCTTCTTAAGAAATAGAAAGGAACAAACACTCGGTAAAGTTCACTATACTAAAACCTCCTGCCTTCATTGGTTGTCTTTGGTAGAAGCTGTACGTCTATTTGTATGAATAAAGTATAATCAATAAATTAATAATAGCAAATGATGAGAAAGTGATATTTAGCAAGACTTCTAATAAAGCGTAAACTTGCAACCATTGGATTAGTGGTTCCTTTACTACTTCGGCTATGTTTTAGTTTGTTTAACAGCAGAATCAAATCCTCCCGACAATTTTGCACGTGTATAATTTTTTCGACACCAAAGAAACATGCTGTGTTATGGAAAAACGAGGAGGCCCTTCGGTAAAGAATCTTAGTCGAAGGCAAATTGGATGTTAGGGCTAACACGTAGAAAGCAGGCGTGTTCAGAGATTGGTAGTGAGCTTAAGCAAACGACAACCACCAAGGCAACGAGAAGGAGAAATAGGTATAATGTAGAAAACAATGTCTTTGCACCTGCATTGTAAATCTTTGTATATTTCTTAGCCTTCCTTTGCAAACAGCAACATAAAATGACCAAGTTCAGCGTAGTCTGTTGAACGCGAGCGACAGCGGCTAATTTTTCCGTATTTCCGTTTATAATTTAACGCTGGCATTACATATTTTATAGCCTGAAAAAGATTTTTAGCCATAGGCACACTAAACAGGTGGTAGACAATTGCAAAATTCGAAGGTGAAACAGAAATTCATATTTTTCTACGCGTCCTCTTTGGCATCGCCGTCGTCGTCTTTCCTTAGGTTCCTAATGTTTGCACGAAACGAGCAAAAAAGGCAACCTGGTTATACCCTGCGAGCAGAGTTTTCGTTGATCTTCCTAGTAACATTTGTTCCGAATCTTTGGGAAAATCGACAGGGATTCCGCTTACAGGAGGCCTTGTTTATGTTTTGGATGAATACATATTTCAAGCTGCGTAGTGTGCCAAATTTCGACGATGATCATGTTTCCTCTTTCAGGGACGCCGGCGTCACCTTGGCGCACCAAATTGTCTGATACCCACAAAAGATAAAAACGTTAACTATTCCTACAGAGGCAGGCTTCTTAATTTTCGAAATTAGCTGGAAATTAATCTACAAGAGTTATTCGTATTTGCACTCAAGCTCTAAATTGGTACATGTATATGAAAAGCGAAATAGTTTCCTTTGCTTGATACGTTGACACGCTACGGTGGATCAAACCAAACCTTGAGAGGCAAAACGTTTGCAGCCCTATCTGAGATTTTCTTCACGTGTTTTATTTAATCGTCGACCATGCTCGTTGCCTGAATTTCAGGTGCCACCTAGAGTCGTCCTCTCCATAGAAAAACCAAGTCTATTTCGGGAGTAGGTGGCCATCCTGTCTGTGTTTTGATTAATATTTGAAGCTGTGTGAACGTCGACGATCAACTTAACTTTCCCTTCAACAGTTGCATCAACTTGGCGAATAAAAGCAACTAAAATCATAAGCAATAAAAGGAAAAGCGATTTATTGGCACCAAAAATGTGTTATAGCAGTGGTGTTTGTTTTGTTATAAGAAAGTTCATGTTAAACTAATTTTAAAATCTGTGATCTTTTAAATTTATGGCTTGATCGGTCGGTCACAAGCTCGCGCTTTGGTGAACAGAAAATCACGTAAATCTGAATCACTGGATTGTGGTCGTAGTTTTAATTGAAAAACTCTTGTCAATACAAGAAAAGCTGAAGAAAATTATTTTTTAATCTTGATCAGCTAACTTCCTTGTGCATAGATTTATTTGGTGGTAACCAAACACTCTTTTATTCCCTCTGGAAAACATCCGATGCTGTGTCGTCGAAATTGTCGGCCGCGATAAAGGCTAGGCTAAGAAATTTTTATCTTGATCAGCTAACTCGCTTTGACAAAGATTGATTTTCTATAGTTCATAATTAAACAAATAATTCATGGCTGACCCTTTCACATCCTTAGCATATGTAGCTCAGATTTCTTCAAAGTTAATGTAACTGCATGAATTTCTGGTACCATAGTCTACCTTATACAAAATGCACAGCAGCATGAATTTTAAGAGGAAGATTGTTGTTTGCTTTAAAACGTGACGATTAATACCACTTGGAAGGTGGAGTGTGGGAGATCCTAAATAGCTAAGTAATAAAATGTTATCTTTTATCGCCATCCTACGCGACAGCACCAGTCTGGAGCGCTCAAAGACAGTTTTCTCTCGATGCTTTAAAATGCTGTTCTAGGTTATCTGGAGTTCTTTTAAAGCTCTGTACTGATTATATTTTAGGCTGCGCTATAAAATTTTATCTTATCGGTCATTCTAAGTGAATTTGAATCTACTCGCCAAATAACGATTTTATAATTTGTCTTGAACAGAGTGCATTGTGGATGAATTGAAAATAAGCATTGGCAAATGTTGATTCAACTAACGGTACAGGATAGGGGAGCAGTTCGATTTGTTTATTAATTTTCACGAACAACTACCGCAATGTTCTTGAATATCTGCTATCATCTCCGTAGTAGACCGTAAGACACTTAGTGTTCAGTTCAACTGTTGCGTGTGGATTGCCGATATCCATTAGAAAACCTGTCAATCTTTAGTGTGTTAAGAAGAACTTTTCCATTTCCCAAAAAGCCTTACACATTATATAATATTTGCCTGACGTTTGAGATAAAACGTGTTACATTAATGCCTTGAGCTACTGGAGCAAGTTTCGGTTATTGAAAGTTCTTTCATTAAAGACAGCTGTACAAGTTGAAATTGCATTTGCGCTGTGCGTTTTTGCTTTACCCTAGTTACAACTCAGGATCAGCCGCTTGCGAACTGTGGTAACATCATAGGAACTTACTCTGGCTTTTTTTTTTTTTGGGCAAAACTTTCCGCTTCTTACTGTGAATATCAACATTAAAGCCAATGCACATTAACAAACAAGAACGTTTGTGTCTAGGGTTACTCCTCTGTAAGGTCAAGTCTTGAACAATCAGATTGACAAGGAATATGGGGAATAGACCCTATGCAAAAATGGCTGCCATTATATTATACTTTTGTTCGTATTTAAATTAGTCTCACTAACCACGTTTTTGAGACAAAAATTGTAAAGAATTTGTTAGCCCGAACGAGGGTAGTGAGGCTATTTTGAATACTAACAAAAGAATAATTTAAAGGCAGCCATTTTTGCATAGGGTCTATAGGGATGGAGAATTGAAAATAGAAAATTCGTAATTGTTGAACATGAACATCTCGGCCGAAATAATGAACTGTAACCTGCAGAGCAGGCGAGATTTCTTCGAGCGAGCGCTCACACCGTGAAAAGTTCAGTTGCCATCTTGAATTTTTCATGCAGTGGAAGACTGGAGAGAGAAATACACTTCTACAAAGGGGGTGAGTGATAGGCAAGAGAAAGGATAGGGGAGGGGGTGGGGCGAAGAAAATCTCGCCTGCCCGAGGTCATTGTTCTTTTAGGAAACTCCGCTCGCCACGAACGGAGTTTCTGATTGGTGCGGCTCGACCCTACTTGTCAATTGTCTGTCAATCTTCAGTCGAATTCCTTCGTTTCGTTTGGGCAGGACATGGTAAACTCTGTCGAAAGTGGTGTTGTTAGTTTCGATTCCGCTCTCGACGAATCTCTTAAGTTTCTAAGTGAGCTTGGAATGTCTCGCGCATTACGAACAGAGCAAAAGGACGCAATTTCTACACTGGTATCCGGAAAAGATCTGTTGGTAGTGCTACCCACTGGCTTTGGGAAAAGCTTACTATTTCAGATGTTGGTACTCATCAAGCAAATAATGACGGGGAAATCTTCGAACGCGGTTGTCGTGTGCCCGCCTCAAAGTATTATCTACGATCAGTTGGCTGAAGCTGCACTCACAGATTGTCGTTTGGAGGATATAAACTCTGGCAAATATCAACTCATATTTGCTTCTGCAGGAGAGGTTTTATCCAAGCCATTTCTTACTTCGCTAAAAAACCAGTCTCTCATAATTATCTCGATTTAGATCTTCGAAGAAGGGGAAGACAATTGCTTTTCCGGTGTCGTGAAAAACTCAGTCTGATTGGTTACCCACTGATTTCCGAAAATGCAGTGTAGCGCAACTAATCAGGGGGTGTTTCGCGGTTTAACGGGCTTTTCGGGCAGGCGTCTTCTCATTTTTCCCCTCCCGCATCCCCCACCGTCTAACATAGCGGTCTAAAGATTGTAACGCTAACTCGATCTCCCCAACAAGACGCCTGCACTGCAGGCTAAATGAACTGTCGTTAAGGTATTTTGTTTGACCGTAATAGAAAAGACGTCTGCTTTCTCAAAAGTCCTTTTGTTGAATAATTAATCTGTGTGCTGTTTTAAGGCCAGCTCATTTGTAATTGTATCGGTTTGGTGAATCTTTCAGGATTTTTTTAAGAAAATGCTTTACAAAGATGCTTTTGTTGTTATCAAATATTCCCTTAGTACCAGTAGTCATGCACCTCTTCGGAACCTCTAATTTTATTTGCTCCCGGAGTCATCCACCTCTATTGTTTTCAGGACTAGGGCCATTGTTTCTGTTGTTTATTCTATTGTTTTCTCGGCCAATCCTGTTAGACCTTACGAGAGGTGCGTGGCGCCTCCTTAGTACTGAACCTTGAACAGATTTTGTCTTAAACGGACCTGTGTTTTATGCTAATTAGTTTTCGGTGCCTTCTGGCTGTCTTAATCGTAGCTACAATAGAAACAGGTTCTTTACTGCTTGCGCTACAAGCCTGTCTGCTAAAATTCTTAATTAGAAGCACGTAGTCTGGAGGAAGTGGTTTCCTCTCGTGGACATGTAGAGGCCCACGACTGCAACTAAAACGACTTGTGGTTCATTCGAGGATCGGGGCGTTTCTTGGGTGGATGTTGTGTTCCGTGTACTCAGCTTGCGCAACCAGTACACTACTGGTACAATAGTAGTATTTTGTCACATTAGTACTTAATGTCGAGATGAAGGTTGTCAGACTTGTCAGGAATCTTCTCTGGCCAGGTATGCTTGTATAATGCCTTCTGGCTTAATTGGAATTTGGACCGAAGACTGGCAGGGTCACTGATAGAAACTCTTCTACAACACTCATGACAGCACAGCGCCCATATTGGCGTTCCTGGGCGATGGGTTTTCTACACCTTGGAATTGAGCACATGTGTTTTCTAGTGTACATTTTGGGCACCAACACGGCAGCCGTGTTAATGTTTTTTTCTTTTTTTTTTTTTACACGGTTGAAAATGAAAAAAGATGCATGCCAGAAGATCCATTTGGAGCTAAAAGTTCTTCTCCTTTTAGGGAAGCCGGTCGAATAGCTGTGATTGGGATCCAATTTTTTGAACTTTTTATTTAAGGTTAAGCATTCAATATCGTTTTTTTCTCTTTAGTTTATTTGGTGGAAGCAAAATCACCCAATTGAGGAACACAGATTTTCAGTCACTGTCATCTCTCATTTACATGTAAGCCAGTGCTCTTCATTGTAAATGTCTTCTTCAACGCGGCCATCTGAAGATGAACCTAACCTTTTCTCTCTTTTATGACAGAGATTTGAGCCACAATAAAGTATTCCAGATAGAAACGGGGACGTTTCGAGATTTATCATCTCTAGAAACTTTGTAAGTTGCCCAAAAATAATTAGTAAGAAAACATGACCATGCAAGTGAAGTATGATCCTCGCAGTAAATTTTCCAATTTAAGCAACTGGAAAGAAGAAGCCTGAAAAAAATCAGGGCTTCAACGGGATTCGAACCCATGACCTCTGCGATACCGGTGCGATGCTCTACCAACTGAGCTATGAAGCCACACATTAATCCCGTTGAAGCCCTGATTTTTTTTCAGGCTTCTTCTTTCCAGTTGCTTAATTTGGAAAATTTACTGCGAGGATCATACTTCACTTGCATCTATAACCGCAGTTCAAATATGAATTATTTCATATATACATCACATAACTTCACTGCACGGGAAAATATGAACTCGATAATTTGACCTTGCTCCCAATGTGTGGCTTCATAGCTCAGTTGGTAGAGCATCGCACCGGTATCGCGGAGGTCATGGGTTCGAATCCCGTTGAAGCCCTGATTTTTTTCAGGTTTCTTCTTTCCAGTTGCTTAAATTGGAAAATTTACTGCGAGGATCATACTTCACTTGCATCTATAACCGCAGTTCAAATATGAATTATTTCATATATACATCACAAAACATGACCATTCATGAAAAAAAGGAAGTTTACGATCATTCTAGTAACATCTACTGTAGCAGAGTATCCAATGTCAGAGAATACTATCATCAGATCTTTATTTCTCTGCTCACCGTGTACGAGGGACCTGAGACGTTAAAGTAAACCGCCATAGTAAGAAATGTAGAAATTCATACAACAGATCGTTAATATAAACAATAGTGTTAAGTATAAGCTAACATAAATATTCTGGTTTTGTTTTATGTTCATAGGAGACTCAACAACAATTTTCTTAAGGAACTCGATGACGGCGTTTTTGGAGGACTCTCTAGCCTTCAATCGTTGTAAGTTCTTGTAATTGGGAAAAATCTCGTAGACTAAAAGCAATGAAAGTTGAAAAAGACAATTCAAATTGATCTCTGAAATCACTTTTTGAAAAATTATTTTAAGATTAAGAGGAAACATATCCTAGGTCCTGATGTAAAATAACTGTTGACGTTGAGAGGAGATTTAAGTCTCCACAGACTAGACATTTAGTTGTCGAAAGTAAATGCTATCGGCAAATTATATTTTGTCGACAGCTATCTCCGCCATTTTGAAACACGTTGTGATTTGAGCATGCGTAGTGAACCTTGGTTTCCATGGTCGCACTGATTTGACTTAGACACATTCTCGTCCCCAGAGGCTGCACTCGTTTTGGTCAGCACCAAGAATCGCGATCTCTTGGATGGTCAAACACCGGAAGTCTGTGATTCACGGACTCACCGTGACTTAGCGCATGCCCAGAGTCAAACCTGACAAATCTGATTGACTGAGAATACGAAACTGTTACTCTGCGCATGCTCAGAAAGGTGGATCTTTCCAGAGGTCGTGAATCTTTGTGATGACCAGAAGAAGCGTGGCCTCTGGGAACGAGAATGACTTTGACATCGACAACTCCAAATTGTGAAATGCCCTCATCGGACAGAGTTAATTGAACTTATGTATAACTTTGTAATACGGTCATATCTTGCAGGGATCTTAGTGAAAACCTCCTTGCAGACATCCAGGAACCCGTTCTGGATAATTTGACGAATTTGCAAATCATGTGAGTTAGGAAGCCATTTGAATAAAAAACTTTTCCTTGGTGTTCCTCTCAAGGCTATATCTTAAATGAACGAAAACGACTATTATAATATACTAAAACAAGTGACTTTTCTTTGCTACTCCAGGAGCCTAAGATTTAACCGTATTCACATCGTCAACAGAAATACTTTTAGATACACGAGGCGACTGTCACATCTGTAAGTATTAGGTGTCCCGGTTTAGAGGAAAGAATCAAAGAATGAAGGAAAAACTATCAAATACGTATATATATAGATGATGATTCTATAAATTATCGTTAAAAATGCAAAAAGAAATAATTTATTTAAGATGGCTTCCAATCAAAGAGACATTAAAGCTTCATGATCCTTTTTGGTCATTCTATTTGTCTTTAAAGAAGCAACTACTACTAGGCAGCTAAGCTCTCGTAACACTACCAGGCTTATAGCCCCCAGTGAAAATGAAAGCTTTGAGGATATTGCAGCATCTCTATTTAATAGTTGATCCTCCGAAATAAGTGAAAACTTATAATGATTATTACATTTTTAATTGTAAGCTCAATGCATAAACTCTTAACATTACATGCTTTATCTTAAATGAGATTACTATTTGTCTATTTGTCTTTAAAGAAGCAACTACTACTAGGCAGCTAAGCTCTCGTAACACTACCAGGCTTATAGCCCCCAGTGAAAATGAAAGCTTTGAGGATATTGCAGCATCTCTATTTAATGGTTGATCCTCCGAAATAAGTGAAAACTTATAATGATTATTACATTTTTAATTGTAAGCTCAATGCATAAAATCTTAACATTGCATGCTTTATCTTAAATGAGATTACTCCATTCCTACGAGACACATCACTTTTTTGTACATTTCAATTATGAGTATTTTAACTTTATACACACAGCTTGTGTGTACGCATAATCACTGTTTCTTCTATTTATTCGTTTGTCGGATTTAGTTTTCGCGGGTTTTGTAATTTATTAGTTAGTAACAGATGAAGAGCCATTTTTATTTCAATACTCTATTTATGAACCATTATTATTATTATTATTATTATTATTATCATTATTATTATTACTGTTATTATTATTACCATTACCATTACTATTACTCTTACTAATACCGTTACCATTACCATTATTATCGTTATCACTATCATTATCATTGTTTTGATCATTATCATTATCATCATAATCGTATGTGTAACAAAACTCTCGATCGTGATTGGTTCTCCGCGCGCCTATTTGTCGAGTAAATCGGAGCGCGATCACGTGAGTGTCCAATTAAAGCGATTCAATTTGAACTTTTTTTAATTGGATACCCACGTGATTCGTACGTCAATTACGCGCGCTTAAATGGCTTCCTTCGCAATGTTTCGTACAGTTTTCAAACTTGCGAAAATAGCTACAGACATATTTGCCCAAACAAAGTTCTTCTCAAAAGACGTGTTTCTTTCTGAAATTTGTTATAGATACGATTAATCAGTAACTCATTACTACTACTTATTATAAAGCAGTAACAACGTCTGTAGGCCATATACAATAAAAGCAACACGAGGCGCCACAGTGTAGCCCATGAGCTAATCAGTAAATAAAATAGAAACGAAATTTAACGTTATAAGAGAGGAGCGAGGAGGCAGCGTGGCTGAGTGGTTAGGGCGCCGGACTTGAAATCCGGACGTCGCGGGTTCAAGTCCCGCTCTGACCACTTAGCTGGAGTTGTTTCTCGGTGGACCCTAGTTCAACTCCTCGGTCATGCTTGTAAATAGCCAAGTGGTCTGCCTCCCGCCAGTTGGGATTTTTGAGCCTGTTATGTTCATTTGAAATATTTGTTCCTTTCAGTTTAAGTGGCATGCCTGTGAACTAGCTTGGTTTAGCTAAGTGCATGACCACTACAAACAAACATTTGACATTTGATTTGAAACTAACATCATCATTATAAAACCTATTAAAACCGGTGGTGTATATATGTATGAGATTGACCTTCTTCAACCGAATTGCAACTGATACTTGTAAAGTGTATTGGACGGATCAAAATTACATAAGATTTTCAAATAAAATCTAAATTATGGTTAGAATCGTTTAGTTATTTTTACGTCAGATTAACTGTATCTTTTTATAAAAGTAATGACCAGAAAATGCTTTTCGAAGGTCATCGAGAAGGCAAGGCAAACTGATTACGTGAGATTTAGGATTTAGAGTTACCCTGGCCGTTTAAATTGCAAGTCACTGATATCTGTCACTTCTAAGTTAAGGGGCCCTTTCTGGAGGAATTATTTTATCTATTTTACATGTTTTTTTCTTCTAGGTACCTTGATAACAATCTTATCAGGAGTATTCAGGAGAGAGCATTCGCTTCTCTTTCACAGCTGGAACATTTGTAAGTTTCTCTTCATTCGTTATCTACAGAAATTTAGTCTTCGTTAGTGAAACGTCGTTGTGAAGCTGTAAGTTTATACACATGGCTCAAGCTCATCTAACTGATTCGGCTTCGTGCTTTAACGTGCATCATACAGTTATGATCCACACGAGAAGTTTGGAGTGCAAGAAAGATGCAGAAGACTTGCTTGCATGAGGCGCAGCCGAGAGCAACTTTAGCTTCTTTGGTGTCCTCTATAAACTTCACTGCGTGCATCATAACTGTAGCAGTCAATTGCTAACTAAAAGCAGCAGTCAATTGTTTTATAATAGTGCCACCGAAAAAGCGTTACAAATACTTCGGTGTTAATTCAAAAGCAGCTTCCAAGAGTCCCCTTAAGCTAGATGACAGAGTTTCTGAACAGTGCGTAGAAGGATGAAGAAGGTTAAGGTCTCGATACTTGCTGGGAAAACTTAAAAGCAAAAAAAAATGTTTAGAGTGGTTAATGCGCTTAGCTACACCCAGCGAATTCACAGGTGTGAAAAAAGTGAAGCCTTGGAGCCAAGACTGGCTCATGACTACCGAAGCTTATCCCGGTTTCTGTAGCATGAAGTGGCTGGAGGTATTTCTACTTCCCCTGGACGGGATGCTAGTCCATCGCATATCACTCCCCCGAAATTTGTTAGGTTTCCCCAACAATTCGCTGGTACCGATTTATACACCTGGGCGGAGAGAGGCACTGTAAGAGTAAAGTGTCTTGCCCAAGAACACAACACAATGTCCCCAGGGCTCGAACCCGGACCACTCGCTCCGGAGTCGAGCGCACTAACCATGAGGCCACCCCGCCTCCCACGAGTTCAGGTATGCTACTTAAATTGATTTTTCACTGTGTTTCGACGAAATTTTGCCATTCTGTACCATTTCATTCACCACTAATTCAAACAGGTAATTTCGAAAATTACTTCTCAATATTAAACGCCCTCAGAAAATAAGTGGCCGTAATAGATTAATTTACTGTGCCTTCATATAAAGTGTTCTGTATGCATGTTCACTCTCTACCTGCCTGTCCTTTTGTTTCTCTTCGTGTTTGTCCATTGGCCTGCTGTCTGTCTGTCTGTCTGTCTATCAGCCTGTCAGTCTGTGTGTCTATCTATCTGTCTGTCCGTCTGTCCGTCCCCCCGTCTTTCTATCAGCCTGTCAGTCTCTGTATGGCTGTCAGCATGTCAGTCTGTCTGCTTGTTTTCCTGTCAGTCTATCAATTTGCCTGTCTATCAGCCTATGTGTCTGTCTGTCTTTCTGTCTGTCTTTCTGTCTGTCCATCAGCCTGCCAGTCTGTCTGTCTATCTATCTTTCTGTCTGTTTGTCTGTCTGTCTATAAGCCTGTCAGTCTTTCTATCTGTCTGGCCTTTTAATCCATGTTGCTTCAAGTGAATTTTTCTGTTTCTTTAGGCACCTACACAACAACAACCTCAAAAGACTTACCAATACTGTCTTTACTGGCCTGCGGTCACTCACAACACTGTAAGTCAATTATTTATTTGGTTTTATTACTGTATTAATTGTAGTACCCGTTGTCCCTGGTTACAGAGTATTATACTCCCTTTGATACTATTGCAAACCATGCAAGGTATTGAATTAAAAACATTGACTTTTCTCCAAAGATGTGCTCTTCCTTACCCACCTTAATTAAATTATATATTAACCTAACTTAACTATAGCGACGCAGTCAAATAAGCATATTTCGTACTATCCATTCTTAGTGTTTCTGAGCTGTGGGATGAGGAAAGGAAAGATATTTAAGGTCGTAGAGTTTTTGACTGTAGTACTTATTGAAAACATGTGACCATGCTTCAATTACAAATCATTACTTTAACTTATTTTTGGAATATAGGCGTCTACATGCCAATGGAATTGTTGAAAGTGAAATAACGACGGATACTTTTGAAGGCCTAGTCAACCTAGAGAAATTGTGAGTATTGTAGCAGGTTGGCTACTGGTCTCGGAGTTATTCTTTGTGTACGCTATATGACACAATAATATACAATCACCTAGTGACAACTATCGCTTTCTTGTCTATTTTTATAAGTCTTAAATATACAGTCAGACCTTTGAGGCGCTTTCTCTCAATTATCCCGCAGTATCTAAGATTTTTAAAACAAATGAATATGATCAACGTTATCCAAGCTTTGAAAGTAAGCTGACTGGAAAAATTGAAATGTTGGCTTGTAGAAAGCGAATAAAGGCAAAGAAAAATTTAGAGAGGCACTTGAAGTCGGGCCCAACTGGCCACAAAACAAATTTACACATTAGGTATAATGCTCGAACAGGACATTCCTGGCGAAGTGAGACTTATCATGCCCCTGAGGATTTTACAGGGGTTTTATTAAGTTTTTGTGCAGGAGGTCAGTGGAGTTTTTCAGCCGGGCATTTTTAGCCAGCCGCGCAAATTGATGGCTAAGTCTCGTTGACAGTCGGTAAATTTGCCCGGTGCCTGGCCCTTAATGAACCCCCTGTAATTTTAACAATTTAAAAAATTCGATATTTAGATCTATGAAAGGCTTTCGCTTTTTTATTAAGAACCTTGGACAGCTTTATTCTCTGCTGCTATGCTAAGAAGGCCATATATGATTTACTCTGTGAGTCACCCTTGAATGAGTTCTCCAGTTGTGAGGACATGATGAAGAACCCAGCGGTACGCGTCTGCCTTTGGATTCTAGGCATCATAGCATTGTTTGGTAATCTAGCAGTCATTTTCTGGAGGTTGGTGCACAGTGAAGACAGTAAGGTGCAGTCATTTCTGCTGAGAAACCTGGCCTTTTCTGATTTCCTGATGGGGGTCTACCTCATCATCATTGCCGTGCAGGACACCCGTTGGCAGGGTGAATACTTCAAGCATGACGTACAGTGGAGAGTGGGTACTCTATGTCAGGTGACGGGTGCTCTGTCTATGCTATCTAGTGAGGTAAGTTGTTAGAGTTTTGCAGCTTAATTTTATCGTCGTCTAGAGTTTCTCCTCTGAGGTTAAACGCAAAAATGTGTTGCTTACACTATTCTAAACGTATGTAAAGACATGAACGCCAGGGCTCACCAGCCCTTTCCTCAGGCCCAGTTTAACAGTATCCGACTATGTATCGACTTCTCAGCTTAGTTAGTAGAACGCTGCACAGGTTTTCGCAGAGGTCATGTGGTGGAATCCCGCCAGGTCCACTACGTAACTATGATGATTATTCATATCTTTAAATGTTTGTTCGCTATTAAAATATTTGATCTTTCATATATTCATTTCTATTCTCAACACACTCAGGACGTCAGCCGACAGATTATGTAGATTGTTACAATTGGTAAAGTTGTAGTAGATGAGATAGTATTCATCACCTTATGGTATTTGCTATGGTAACTGAACAGTCCTGTGCTGTCCTTCATCGCACTCAGCTGAAGGGGCACTGTTGGAGCTAGTTTCTTGCCCAGGAACAAATTACCAGGGTATACCTGGTCACTCCTTCAGATTTTTGAATTTTCTGACAGTGCATTTCTAGACTTCTCACATGCGAACTCTTTCTCATAGCAACATTTCGCTTAACACTAAGCAGTGTATTGTACATCCGATATAAACCGGTGACACATACAACTTAGGCTAGACTGCACTGAGTCAAATCCCATTAACAGCGACTCCTTAGCGACCAGAGGAAGGGCGCCTGATAGCGAGATGTCCGGAACATTCAGTAATTGTCCTTCAACGATTTGCTGTACTTTGTTTTTATCTTAAAAGGTCTCCGTGATGCTTCTATCTATCATCACCGCCGACAGACTGATCTGTATCGTGTTCAATTTTCGTGTGCAGCCCTTGTCTCTTAAACCCTGTCGTGTCATTTGCTTGGGCGCGTGGATGCTGGGATTCGTACTGTCCTTCTTGCCGATGTCAGGTCTAAATTACTTCTATGATTCGGACCACGGACATCGCTTCTATGGACGCTCTGCAGTGTGTCTGGCTCTACAGCTCTCAGATGACAGACCACCCGGCTGGGAATACTCAGTCAGCATATTCATTGGGTTGAATTTACTTGCTTTTCTGTTCATATCGCTCGCTTACTTGGCGATATTCTTGTCTGCTGTTAAATCGTCAAGCTCCATCAGATCAACGAATGTTAAACGAGAATCAGCTCTCGCCAAGCGAGTAGCTTTCATCGTTTTAACAGACTTCTGTTGCTGGATGCCTGTGATAGTTGTTGGCATCTTATCACTGACAGGCAGCTTCTATGATCCTGAGAAGCAGGTGTACGTGTGGATGGCAGTGTTTGTACTTCCGGTTAACTCATCGGTGAACCCTATACTGTATACAATCGCTACGCCTCAGGTGCAGGGATGGCTGTGCAAAGATTCCAGTGCTGCCAAAGGTAGGAACTGAAGAACCAGATATCTACGTTTTTGCTGAAAAACAATTCTAACTTTGGTGAAAGTGTTGGCATCAGAGTTTTCCGACAATATCACTCTAAATAACACTCTTGTCTGATCTAATTTTTCTTTCTCATTTTTCTCAAGGTTACCCGTGAGAGAAAAAATTGTATATGCCTAATGTAATTTACTCTGGGACATCGGTGATCGCATAATTATCTTTTTATCAGTAAATTGCTGCTAGTCTTCTGCTGAATAGTGAGTTCAATTCATACAATATATTGCTTGACTGGTGGATGCCGACATCATCAGAAGTTTTATTCGGCTTTTAGGAGCTTACCTTTTTCTTTTTGCCCGAGGGCAGAAATAACAGATCGATTTATCCCATTGACACGACCAGATAAATGTAATTGACGTATTACCTTTTGATCTATGAATAACACTAAATGTTACTAACTCTAATATGTAACTGATCATCTGCCACACAGTGCAGGGGACAAGACAGACACGTTCTGCTGGTAAAACAACGGCCACGCCCAACAATCTTACGACTAAACAAATCGATGTTCAATTCAGTTTGTCGTCTAAAAAGCCTGCTACAAAGGAACAAGGTGGAAATGGTCTTAAGGTAGGAAACAAAAGACGATAGAGTGCCAGATACTTGATACTTCTTTATGCCTAGTTATCAGTGCTGGCAAGGTGGAATGCAGCGAATTCGGTCTTGTTTTTCCCATCATTTTCCACGACTTTCTAATTGAAAGTGACACCCAACAAAGTAATTTGATCGAAAAACTTTTTTTTCATTCTTAGGATGATAGCCCACATTCAGCAGAAAACAAAGGCATGGATCCAGGCGAGGGTGGTTCTAATGAGGTTATGGCCACTCTTTATGACACCCGCTTCTGAAGTGATGAAGAGGCCTGGTGACAATTTTTCTAAAATTTTTATTCCTATACTGTACTGTTTCATCCAGTTATTGTAGCTCTCAATGATTGAACTTTGCTATTTTTCCATTCTAGTTGTTTACAGGTTAGTGCTACGTCTTTCAAAAATTTTGACCACGTTTCAGCTTTTCTAATTTGATAGATAAATACCATCACTCTTTTTTAGTTGGCAATGACTGAAATAATGGCATCAAACAGATGTGCAATCATGGAAAGCCATTTTCTTGACGTTAAAGTTAGTTACTATCTCTGTCTCCTTCGCTCCGCTTTGGAGAACAGAGCATTCTACACAATGTACCCTAACAAATGTATAAAGTTATCAAAACATACTTAATTTTAGCTTTGAGGGCTTCAAAGGAAAACGAGTCAGGTGATCTAAGTAGAAAAAAGTTTTGGGCAGCTGATTGAGTACCACCTTTTTGAAACTTCGAGGTCACTATGAATTATCTCAACAATGTTTTTCAACTTAGCAAAAATTAACTTTTCAATCGGTTAATCCTATTTCAATAATTGAAAAATGGCACCCACCGCCATGGTGGTAAGCTTTTAAATATAAGCCCATAAAATTAGAATGAAGGGTAATTTTGCAGTGTTAAACTCTTGCTATGGTAACCATTAACGTCCCAAATGAAGTCAAAATTTGGTCGTCAGTGATAGGACATTTGGTTGATGCCATAATTGTGGAATCAGTTAAAAAAGACCGTTAGCTTTGATTCCTATACAAGAACTTCCGAAAGGTGCTGGAAACTGTTACCCGCCAGTTCAAGCGGGAGTATTTTATTCCCCAGTTAGGATTCAAATCCACCACGAAGCCTTTTATGTGAAACGTGCAATTAATTAGGAACTATATAACACTGACCAAATCAGTTATAAACTATCGTCGGCAAGAAAGCCAGCCACCTAGAAATTCTCTAGCATTGAAGCTTGCAATGTTGTTTTAGAACAATTTGCAATTGATTTTCGAATCTAATGCTACATTTTGGAAACTAGCGCTACTTCCTGAACTAGTCAGATGAAAGCCAATCGTTTTCACGGGCTTTCTGTTCTTTACGTATATTTGTATCGAGTTCTTATATATGGTCCATTGCGTTGTTTGCGTTACTGTAATTAGCTCATGCAGCGACTTAAGTTTTGTTTTTACTGCCGGTTATCTTAGCAGTTAAAACATTTAGGGCTTTTGCAGAGGCTGAAACAGAGTGTCTCTTTGAAGTTTTTGTACAAAAGAAACAAAACGAAGTTTCTTTTACTTTACTAGATTAGCAATCTTGTTGGCACACCGCATATGCAGTTGCTACTGATTAATTAACTATATTGTACTTTTGAGTAGTACTTTGCCATGATACTATGCGGAACAAACCTTTCACTTTCTGTAACGTTGGAGTATTTCTCTGGTGTCAACTTGGTCTGACGTTTAATAAAAGTTGTGTCAATTTAGTGACGTATTTCAATTATCATAAAGCAGCCTCTGTAAAGGATCTAAACGGGTTTTGTTTGGCGGAGATTATACCAAGAGGAAAATAACTAAAGTGTGAGTGAGTGAGTGAAGTGAGTGAGTGAGTGAATACTTTATTTACCCTCGGATTTTAGAGTAGCTTCATCGTAGCTAATATCTCCGAGCATTTCACACCCCAACCCTCAGTATAACAACAAAGGCCAGACCACAACACCGGGAACTTTACGATAAGCGTGTGGGTTCTTTTACGTCCCCTACTAACCATAACATCGAAGATGCAGGAGACGGGGCCTACGGTTTATAGTCCTTATCCGAGACTGAGATCTGAACGTCTAACCATTTGCAGATATAATTACAAAGGTAGAACGTAATTCTCAGTTATTTTAAGACCCTGAGTGTTGGTCAACCCTCGACCTCCCGCACAGCAGTCCGGCGCTCTATCAACTGAGCTAACCAGGCAGCGGTGATCTCCCGCACAACATTGTAAGAATTCCTTTGGAGAAAGGACTACTGTGCCTGTTCCTTAACCTTACAGCATTCCCGTTCCGATCACCAGTATAAAATTGTTTAACACATAGGGGATAATGTCTTGAAAAAATCCGTACTGTTGTGAGTGACATATCAGTACGACTACGTGAAGGGATGACCTCAGTGAGGAGACACCTTACTTTGATCAGCTTTGAAAAGCTTTTCACTTACTCGCCTCTGAGATTACTTACCTTTATCAACTACAAGTTTTACTGCTTACTACCAACTCCTCTCCCCAGCTACCGACTTTCTCAGGTCTATCCAGCAATTTCCCCATACTTATTTATATTCCTTGCGTAAAAAGACGAGTTCGTCTCAATTTCATAACATTTTTTGGAAGAAACGTAACTTCTGGGAAAGTAACCATGTTTTTCCTGTTGCCGTTCCAAATGGACAATCCGTGTTCAATTTACCGTTTTTTCCAGTTGCAGCAGTTTCAGTTTTTCACGATTTTCAGCTTTCTTGTCCATACCAAATTTCACTCCGTATGTAACCTAAATGGAACATATTTCTCCCAGACAAAAGCATTCAACCGATTTGTAATGGACAACAACCACAGTATCTTACAGTGAACATGAGTGCCTTGCGCAAGAGTGGAAGACAGGCGACAAAACCATTCAGGTCTTGCATCAAATTGCGTAAGGACTTTATTAGCTCCCTATAATTACAAAAAAATGTGTGAACAGTATTTTGCAGACAAGAGTATGAAAAACTTAACAACGCGATTATCAACTTTGCGTGCATTTCATTGCTCAATGATCATAACTTAGAAGTTTTAACACTTAAGTATGGGCTAAATAACAGTCAGGTCCCAGAATAGATCGAAAGCGTCAGGGTCAGGATTGTAAGCCCCCCACGACATCCCCAGAGAGGATTTCACAGAGTATGGTTTTAAAAGCGACCAAAGGAATAAGACACTTTCTAATACGACTTCGTTTTGAACCAGATAACAGACCTTTTTGGTCCTTTTTAATTTGGGCGGTTTGTTGCGCCAACATGCGGCCGATGCCAACTGATATCTACATGACATTGACCAACTGGGAAACCCCTTGCCTACTTTGGTCACTGTACACCACTAAATATTGTCTCTTCTACCTACTTTTATATTTGTATTTTTTTTCGTTGTATACCATCTCATAAGTTATGTTTTCTGTAAACAGTGTGCAATAATAAACTTGAGCTTGAACTTTCAGACCATGTGATGATACTCGTGAGAAATTCTAACCTGCGATCAGGCGTCCCTATTTTTTTCTCGGCGGGAAGGAACGCCTGACTATTTCTCTGCCGCCCCCTAATTAAAATATCTGTCAGTGAGAATGTCGGCGATGCCATCTCCAGATAAGAATGAACCAAAAGAATTACCGGAAGTCGCTTCGTGGGCGGGAATTACACAAGACACGAACAGCGGGAATTTGTACAGTAAGGCCGAGAAAAATATGGTTTATTTTGTAAAACGCGTCCTCCTCTTTCGTTCGTAATAAGTAAGTTCCAGAAGCAGAACAAGCAATGCTATCTTTGTGCGACTAGCGTGTCACTTGGTGTAGGTTCCGTTCCACTTTGTAAGCCAACAAAAAATCAAGGAGTTCTGCGATGTTGATGTGGCGTTGGCTGTACGGCCCATATGAAACAACACTTTTGGAATTAACTGATATATAGCGTTGTTGCCTAATCCCGTCGGTAACAAGGCGAAAACATGTCTCCCATGGCATACGATTCTATGAATATATTCTATTTGTTCATCTTTGAGAGTTTTGCAAGTGAAGTATGATCATCGCAGTAAATTTTCCAATTTAAGCAATTGGAAAGAAGAAGCCTGAAAAAAATCAGGGCTTCAACGGGATTCGAACCCATGACCTCCGCGATACCGGTGCGATGCTCTACCAACTGAGCTATGAAGCCACACATTGGGAGCAAGGTCAATTTATTGAGTTCATATCTCCCGTAAGGAGTGAAATGATGTAAAGTGGGTTCGAATCCCGTTGAATCCCTGATTTTTTTTTTCAGGCTTCTTCTTTTCAATTGCTTAAATTGGAAAATTTACTGCGATGATCATACTTCACTTGCATCTACAACCGCAGTTCAAATATAAATTTTTTCATATACACTTTGAGAGTTTTGTTCACAAAACTCTCAAGAGAAGCATTTTAAAGTGACTCGCTCTGTTCGCTCGCCTCATCAGACGCTCTGATGGAATTCATCAGCTCGCGGGATTTCTTTAACCGGAAGTGACACTGCCACACAGGAAACCAATCTTGGCTTAGTTCCATGCAAGTACCTTTTGTTTTTTGACCAATCAGAGAAAAGTCCAGATTCTGGACTAGCAACAGACAAATAGTCAAGTAATTGTATCAGGCGTTCCTTCCCGCCGCGAAGAAAAAAGGGACGCCTCATCGCAGGTTATGAGAATTTTTGCTTTCAAGTTTCCAAATTGTCTCCGCGTTCATATGGATGAATAATTTTGAGATGGATTGATGAATAATTATGTGAACTGGGATGGCAAAACAAACCGCCCAAGCTGAAGCGGGAACCCGGTCAGGACCCTCTGGATAATTCATACCTCTTATTTAATGATAGACCTTCCCTGGCCGACAACCGCTGAAAGGAATTCGCCAAATTCAAAATGGCGGTCTTTATTTGTAGATTTCCTTCTTGACTAAAGTAATATCAGCCAACTTTTGGGTCACACAGTTGAATCATGAAGGTAATTTTAATTTCATGTAGTTAATTTGCTTGAATTATGTTTATTTGTGAAAGAATTGTACTTCTTAGGAAAAACCAATATAATTTTCTGCTGGTCTCCATGGTAAACAAACAAAAACTCTCTGTCGAAGTGTTTCATACGGTGAACCGGGTGGTTTTAAACTCTTTTTATAAAACGAGATAACGAAAAGAATATCTTATTTGAATAAATGAAACTTTGTAGACTTTGAAGTATTTGCAGCGTTCATCAAGGTGTTGCTGGTTTTGAATCGATGTTGAATACCCGTCACCTTCGACTTCAGCTTAATGCCGTTAGCTGTCAGGTCTGTCCGTCAAGATTGTAATGCCAGCTTAATAAGACGAACTCAACCCTCTGCAAATATATGTTAATTTTTTACCCAGGCAAGATAGCAAACTGTTGTCCTTCAGTAGAAAGACATGAATTCCTTGCTGTACAGTAATGCATGATAAAACATGTATACTTACAAGACATAAATAAACTGACGTATACAATTGAAAGAGGTTCAAACTTAGATCAGGGTAGGAATTTTATTAAAGATCTGGCTTCATTCTTAGTTGGAGGAGCATTGGGTATCCACCAACTAATTTGATTTAGTGCCCTCCCTCCAATAAGGGCTTCTTTTTTAATAAGCACCCCCCTTCAGAATTTTGTTTAATGTTTTGTTTACAGTTGTGTAAATAAGTTCTCCTATTCCAAAAGCCTCTCTTCTAATATAATAATATTACAGCGTCGTCAGAGTACCTATCAATAGTTCACACTGTATTAAAGGTTTGTTTTAAACATTTGTTGTTTTCTCAAAAAAGAAATAAGTGCCCTGTGCCGAATAAGTGCCCTCCCTTGAAGTATCAAAAGTAAATAAGTGCCCAAGGGACTAAATCGAATCATTACAGTATACATATTTTGATGCAACATTAATTTTATAAACCTTGTGTTTCATTATTATATTAGCGTGTATTCAGTGTTCCTGAAAAAGTGACAGGAGGTGGCCCAGTCACCTACAGCTGGCAGCAGAAATTAGGCAACTACTTAGCTGTAACTGGGTAAGCTTATATCCTTTAAAATACTTAGAGAACCTTCAGGTCAGCTAAGACAATTTCCTTTTTGGCAGTCTTCAGAGAAAGTTTGTCAAAATTTGTAATGGCTTTTTTAGATAGATCTCAAATTGGTCAAGGAAACGGAATGAAAAATTCCTCAATTACACAGACCTTGCTCTTTGTGTTGTACTATATAATTAATTTAGTTTTCCTGCAAAAGTGAGACAACTTTTTATGTTACAGAAATTACTGCTGTGCCTGTATTTATCTCTTTGGTGACCAGGTGTTTAAAAGGCTTCTACAGAGTGCTTTTATTCTTCCCTATCTGCTACTGCTAAAGATTACTGTTCCTTGAAAAAACCTTTCCCTATTATGGAACTTGTGAAACCACATGTGCATTTACAAAATGTTTTTTCATTGCTGATAATTTCATTGTAAAATTCCAATTTTGAGATCTTGATTACTTTTGTCTCTGTTTGTACAGTAGGTAGTCATGTACCCCAGCTTAATGGTGGGTTATAAAACTAAAAAAAAAATAATATTGGTGGATAACTTGTACATTTTTTATAATTGTATCCTTCCTGTAGGACAAACAGAGTTGTGGTGATTTATGATCGTCATGGAGATCAGAGAGATGAAATCAACCTTCCAGGGTGAGTTGCTTTATTTTGTCATATACTTTCATTTAATACATATAGATTACTTCATAGAAAGTGCAATGTACGGATTTTTATTCACGAGTTGCAAAGCTGTGGAAAACGAACAAGTGAGCACAGCGAACAAGTGAGTTTTTTAAAGTTTGCAACGAGTGAATAAAAATCCATACAAAGCACTTTCTATGCTGTAATTTGTTTATTGTATATATAGCGAGAATTCAAAAAATTCAAGACTGATGTAAATGACCGAATGTAATAAAAAACAAATTCGCTTTCCCATCTAGCAACAAGCGGACAAAGAGCCTACACAAGCTAAAATACAATATGGGGAATTCGTACTTAAAACACAAAGTGTGAAATCTTTTCGCTTATCCATGATGGGGGCTTCGCACTGTGCAAAGACAAATTCAGACTCTGTTGACTTATGCTGTTTATAGAAATGTTGAATGTTCCTCTTTGAATTTTCGCCCTTGAAACAAAGATAAGACTTCCTGAGGTGACTGTTGGCTGAAGCTGAAGTGCTAACAATAAAGATGTTGGGTATATTCTGCTGCTGTTTCTGAAAGTAAACTAAAACAGGAAGCTCAACTTTCAAAACACAAACTTCAAGCGGGTGCTGATTTCTAGACCACACTTCTGGGAAGCCATTTGAATGCTTTGCTCTGATTGGCTAAGCGATTCTACTCTGGGCGATGAATGGTTATATTTTCACATGCGAAGAATGCTATACGTGAAGTTGACTGGACGTATCGCTTTTTCACATGTGAAAATATAGCACATATAGAATTCTATTTGCAGGGTTTATTACCTAAAATTCTTGTTGCGGGCCCAAGAGAGGCCCACGACCCTAATCTTAACAGTGACCAGTGGATTGTGTATTATGCTTGCGTGCCAGGTACGTTTATAACAAGGAAGCTGAAACCGGAAGTTGAAAGTTTGTTCTTCCACTAAAAACGATCAGAATGCGAAAAATGTGTCAATCACAACAGCTTGTCGCGTGGGATATGGGATTCAGACTGTTCTGTCACATGGAAGTTTGCTGATGTTGCCACGGCAGTATGCTACATGGCATCCAAGAAAATAAAAACCCAGGGCTCGTCGAAATTGTTCGTTTTTCACTAGAACTTTAGGAACGTGTAGAAATTTATGTTCGTTTGAATCGTCAATGAAATGACCTTGTACGGATATTTTCACCTTCAAGGTCAACAAAAATCTCTGATTACGCCGAATGGGCTGAATCTATGCTTTGCAAAAATCTCTTCATAAACCCTGACTTCGAAGCATTATAACACTTTAGGGTTAATAGCAATCACACATCGGCATTAGTACAATATATTCCTTAACATTTCAGCTTTATCATGTCTTTATCATTTCAGCGAAGTGGAAGAAAACCAGACATAGTTAGAATTTTTTTTCACCACACATCATTGCTTGACTCAACGAAGTAGCTATGGCACCCATTGGCAACCGCAAAACACGAACAACACAAGCCGACGTTTCGGTCAAAAACTCCCAGAATTGTTGCCTGAGAACTAAACCGTGAATGGGAACATCTTTTCCGAACTTTCCTTATGTGATTTAGACGAAAAAATTACCTCGGCGGGCTAGAGAGGAGAAGGAAAGAAAAAAACAGAACAGACAGCATAATAATAGTAATTAATCAGTTTCGGCACGGAAACGAAAATAAAGCTTGCTTCTGGATATTTTCACCCTTAAAAGCCAGCAAATGGTCCCAAATTACTCTCTGTATCCTCACAAATGTCCTGACTTCAATCTCCGCGACTGGCTTAAATATTTAATTAGCTAATAGGATACGACGAAAATTGGTACATGGTGAGAATTGAAAGTAACGCCAATTTGTCACGCTTTCCAATTACTTCTTTTGCAGACGAGGTGCCCATTACTATCTTCTCTCAGCCCATTCCCAACATATCGTAATTTATTGTTTGCCCCATTGTTTGATACAGATCTCGTCATTACAGAATAATATAACTGGCAGGAGATCCCAGAAAGTTTTCTCAAACTTATCAGGCCCACACTTTCTAACCTGTGGTTACTACTAGTTATATATACAATAAATGTGGTTCTCTCACTGTACTAGAGAAGTGTGGTGAAATACATAAATCTGAAATTGATGATGTGCAGAAAGGTTTCAAGATCCACAGCATACTGTATACTGTCTTTTAAGTACATATATATATAAAGTAAGAACAATGTTTTAAAAGATAAGCGATTTCCATGTTCTGCAGCTTAC
Organism: Catalaphyllia jardinei; assembly: GCA_022496165.2. NCBI lineage: Eukaryota > Metazoa > Cnidaria > Anthozoa > Scleractinia > Caryophylliidae > Catalaphyllia > Catalaphyllia jardinei. The sequence continues at coordinate 16,740,391 of CM042754.1, forward strand.
ATGTACTTTGGTCTGCATGTACATGTGTATGTTAATTCTCCTAATGAATTGACTATTCTCATATACCTTGTAGACCAAAATCTTACACAAAACCGCAACTGTGTCTAGTGTCTATTAAAGCAACTGGACAAGATATAATTTACATATACTTTATATTGCAATATAATTATGTGTAGAGGTTCAATTTTTACCTGTGTTGAAAATTTTTTTCTAAGGGGTGTTTCTTTCACTTTTTTGGGAAGAAGGAAGGGTGTGGGTTTTAATAAGAACAACATACAGACTATACACCCCACCCTCAGTTCCATTTAAATTTTAATTTTGATTGAGAAAAAATTCTAAAGTAGAGGTAAAAATTGAACCACAGCATAAATTATACAGTTACTATGTTTGTACATTTACACCCTGCTTCCTGGATTGAGGACTAAGCTGTACCTTTAATGATTGCTTGTGTTATAATGTTATGGTACATGTACATAATGTTTTCATAGTTATTTAGTAGGAGAGTATTACTGTTAAAATACAGGTTTTGTCATTTATGTGTAATTTGTGTTAGACAATGTACGGGGATGGCATGGGACAAAGATGGAGGCACCTTGGCAATTATACAGGATAAAAATGGTGAATATCCAGTGGTTTAGGACTTTTCATGTTCTTTGAAATACATGCTGTAGAGATTCCTGTTGAAAGCTATGAACATTGTCTTGATTTTATATGCAGGAATTTAAATATAAATACTGCCTTTAAAACTCAAACTGGCTGTACAGATTTTGGATTGCTTCTTTTATTTTTCTGCAGTTTAACTGTAGTCAACAAATGGTATAATTATGTACATTTCTAAAAACTGTTCACATGTGCAATGTGAATGGTGTATGAGTGTTAGCATTTCACTTTTAACAATTAAGGTAGCTTACTACAGTTTTGATGGATTATAACAGCCCAACTTCTAAATCTTTTGAAACATGTTTGGTGTTTCCTTTCTCTATTCACCATTCTAGGTGAATTTGGACAATTTAAATGTCAATAAATGTCCAAAATAAATGACCGAGTACCTAAGGAGAGACTGGGCACTAGTAGGTTAAATGACATTTTTCTCATAATTTACAATCATGTATCACCCTACCTCAAAATTTCAGGAATAACAAATTGGCTCTAATGTAACATCCACGCAAAGTAAAATAAAAATCTGTAATATAGATTTTTCGAAAACTAAGAAAATGTGAAATCAAAAATGGCTCAAACTCTGTCCTCAATTTTTTTTTTAAATTGTGGCTCTAAATACGGTTCACCCCTAAAACTCAACCCTGAAAATTTTACCATGGGTTGTATGGTAGGTTTTCAAGCAATCCTCAATGAAAGACATGTTTTTTCAACCTTGGACAAGAATTGAACTGCACATGTTCTTTATTTATGTGCATGCTCATGTAACACCATGTATTTTGTGTGAGAAAGCAGTAGTAAATTAAAGCTCTTTTACCGGTTGTTTATGGACTTTTTCTGTCATATTTTATTTGCCCTAGGCTAAAACACATGTTTGAAAGCAGTGTGAAACCATCGCTACGTATACCGAAGTGACTTTAATGGCTTTCAAGTCCTGAAGTTTTTGTTTTTTCTTAGGATTATTTGCCTCATTTTTGCACGTGCAATTACATGTAATACTAGCATCTGGCAAGCAATCGTAGCACACGCTACTGAGTCTCAGAAAAACTGTAGTAAGCCACCTTAAACGTACATGGTCATTTTCATGTACCATTTGCAGTGATCCTTATGGATCACTGGTTTGACATGAAGTTTGACACTTGGTGGACATACAACATTCACACATGTACAAAGGGTGAAGTATTAAAGGTTTGTTTCTCACACACCGCTGGGAGCCATGCCAAGCCGAACCGCACAGCCTGACCTTTATTCCATAAGAACATAATTGTCTTACAATGACACAAAAATGTGGCTAGAGAATAATTTCACTTCAACTTAACACAACCTACAAGGTCTTTACGGGTGGGTGGGCAGGGCATGTCAGGCAATGGCGGATGGCAAAACAAGAACTGAAACCTTATACAAGCCATGTGACCTGAAACCCCCCGCACACCTGTATCCAGACTCCCAGCCGTGTGTGAGAAAAACCTTTTCCCCTTCTTTCATTCCTCAGCCAGGGGAAAACCACACTTCTGAAGTGTACAGTGTATTTGCTTGTAATAATATGATTTGTTCTATTTTTTCAGGTATAGTTTTCTTGTGGGATGCTAACTCTCACAAGAGTATTCAGCTGGAAAGTGGCCTAAGGTATCTGAATCTTTGTTCCTCTATACTTATTAATATTTCATCAAGTTTAAACAAAGGAAATGACGAGAGATGCATTATATAGGTGCATATTGTACTTTGCATATTATTTCAACTCCAGCTGGTGCCCTTACAAGCCTGCCTGGGAATGCATTTGAGCTGAATTATGTATAAAATATTACGGTGTTCTTTACCCAGGGAAGGATTGACTTTTTTGTTGTGGTCAAAAGCAGGACCACAGCTAGCAATAGGTGAGTGTACAGTGTAGTTATACATTAGGTCTAGAGGACGCTTCAGAAAAGCCTGTATTGCGCTGCAGAGCCGTAGTTTACTTTTGTCATTCACTTGCACATTATGCAATCAGTGCTGTGTTTAAATGGTGTAGGATGTACAGTATTTCAAAAACTAGAAGCAGAAGTACTGGAAAATATTTACCTACATACATGTATATATAAGCCAAGCTATTTTTTTCAGAAATTTTGACTTCAATCTGCCAAATAAAGTCTAAACAATAACAATAGTCAGGAATAGAAAATCCCAAATTCAATGGTTTCATGTGTAATGCACATACTTGACATTTTGCTCATTGCTTGTATTTTTCCTTGCCCCTTTAATTTTGGGCTCAGAAAAACACTATCTAACTCGCAAAATGTCTTATGTATTACAGTTTTAAATTAAATTATCAGATAAGGTGTGCAGTGTATATATTTTATGTTCAAACTTGCCTTGTACTTTATGGTGATTATCTAATTATGTAACTTGTCTTCTCTGAACATGTCTTCTCTTTAGGCACTTTGAAAGGAAATTTGTTGATGTACAATCATCAGACATCAAGGTAATCCAATCTGTAAGCAGTAATAATACTCACAATTTATTCATTTAGAAGACTGTATACATGTAGC
>CM042754.1:16743582-16763582 GCA_022496165.2 Catalaphyllia jardinei
ACAATTTATTCATTTAGAAGACTGTATACATGTAGCAGAGAGTCATATATTTCTACCACATGTACATATGCATGCATGTACATTACACATGTATGCATATTTAGAAAACAGTCCTAAGAAAGCACGCGCACTGATTGGTTAATAATCGTGTTTGTATAACTCGATGGAGATACAGAACTAGCGCGCGCTGTTGACGTAGTGGTGGCGTGAGCAAAGAGAATTTACATTTTGATAATCAAAGTTAACAAGTTCTTTTCCTTTTTCTCGTCGTGGTGTTTTCTAAAAGAAATAGAAGACGTACTCTGTGTTTGTATCGAGTTATATAAACACTCGTGAAAGTTTGGGAGAACTCGAAAAAGCTGTGGAAACACTCGCCTGCGGCTCGTGTTCCCACAGCATTTCTCGTTCTCCCAAACTTCCACTTGTGTTTATATAACTCGATACAAACACGGTACATGTTTTCTATTTCTTAAGTACAATGCATAAAGTACATGCTTGTTTACAGTAAATTTTTTATAGTTCTGTTTGTTTAACTTTCTCTTACAGTGTAGATATTACTGTAGCTTTTTGTACTCTGTAGCTCACTGCTTCTTGATTGAAATTCATTGTGTTTTGTTGTAGTAGATAGAGAATTATGAACACTGCTTTTCACCAGGAACTACTTACAGTAATTTGTTTTGGTATAAACCATATCTACACTTTTGAAGGACAATTACCTCCTCAAAACAGCTATTAAGCAGTATTGAAAATTTGTGGTAGGGTTATACATACTCGATACATACGTGTACTTTACATAATTACATATATGTGTATGTGGAATTGATTGACTCATCATTGATAACAATGTATGGAAATCTTTGCATATGTATAACTGTCATTTGTTTATGTCTTTATGTGTAGGCAATTTACATGTAGTAGCTGTATATGAAGTTTTTTTCTGGTGTTGTTCTTGCAGAAAAGTTCCTATTCTTGGAAAACACACCAAGAAAATAGTGTGTGGAGCATGGAACTCTGAGGTACAGATGAGGGTTAAAAGTACAGCTTACATGTGAATTGTGCAAGACTGCAGTCATCAATATACATTTTTCTTGTTGTATCTTGTATAAATTATAAACATCACAAATTATGAACGGAAAAGAATGATGATAGAGCAGCTCTTAGGGAGCTGGAGGAAGCTTGTTGGCCTATAGAGCATGGGGTCTGTGTTGATAAACTCTGTACAAAGATGTCTAGGTTTGTGTCTAAGACTGGGCAACACAATTTACCCAGGTCACAGTGTCCTTATGCTAGCAACCATGTACATATGTTATGGTTGTGGTCTATTGGTAGGGTTGGGATTAAACAATTGTGTTTGGTTCTTGAATCTGAAACTGAATCTTGAATCTTGGGGAACACAACTTTCTCAGTGCTCCTATCCAATCGGGAGTATACATGTACTGTACAATAGATGTAAGTAAAGGGAGCCAAGAAATTGCCAGGCCACCCTGACAGAGACACTTATGTACAGGATTGAACTGAAGTATTGTTCAGTAATTTAGTACTTCACAATATTTGGCAGGGTTATTCAAGACATTTTCATGTTACTTCATAATTGACAAAATTGTGTGTGGTTTGGTGACTTTTTACTAATGAGGATACTTTGTGATGCTTATCATAATGAATTAGTATTCAATCCTGGACATACATGGACAGAGATGCTGGAGGCTACAATTTTCCTCCAGAGAGATCCAGAGTAGCAAAATGCAAATACCCCTAGTCACTTTATGCTTTACAGAACAAGTGACTGCTGGTACTGATAATTTCCTCTACTTCTGACTCTGTTCACCCACTGACTCATGCTGACTCCATGAATAAGTGTACAGTACAAGTTTTGCAGTACCCATGTGCATGCGCTTTTTCTCAGTAGCATAATATTTATGCTTCAAACATTTGATTTCTTTCCAATGCCAGAATTTATTAGCCCTTGGTGGAGAGGACAAGTGCATCACTGTGAGCAATGTAGATGGAGATACGATCAGACAGGTAAGCACACATGTGATAAAAATTATAACAAAAAATTATCACTTATACATGTAAATGTACAACATCTTGCATGGATTTGGTTTGAATTTTTCTACTTTTTTGGTTTGCATGGAATACATGTAGGCCACTATCCGTGCAGATCCCTCTGAAATCCAGTTCAGTGAAATGAAGACTGATGAACGTAGCTCCATTGGTGAGACAACAGTAAGTATTCTTTCCAGGTATTGTTATGAAATTTGGACCACTACTATTTTTTCCCATAATTTAGTAAATCAGTTATTTATGACATATTTTTTACAATGCAGACTACCTTTTCAAGGTGGAAAGAAAGCTAGTGATGTACTTAAGTACATTTATTCTTAATTTCTGCTTCACATTTTTAAGGTCTGCATTTATTTTCAATAACATTCTGGTACTGATATACCTCATTCAACCTCCACATAGATGAGCTTAATAGTTGGAAAGAAAACCTTGTATCTCTACAACTTGAATGATCCTGACAACCCAATTGAGCTGGCTTTTCAGGTACTGGCATGCACCCATTGTGATTTTTAGTCTTATGCCACATTTAACTTTGTTTCATAATGTACACAGTGTGTTTATTTGTATAGCAGTTTAGAAAAAAGCCCTAAGAAAATCTGAGTACAGCTGTGTATGCACGCTTATCAGTTTCTTTCAAAAAGTTCGAGCTTTTTTATTTCAAGAAACCGTAAATGCCTTTCTTTTAGTCTTCTCAGGAATTTTGTTTATTCATTTGCTTCTAAATGTTATTTCAAAACTTTGAGAGAAATGATGGAACGTTGAACTTTTGTTGACTACACCAAGCCACTGCACACTAACAGCTGTTATAGTTCACCACTAAATTTTCTCCGATTCTTATTGGTTTAAATTGATCACGTGACGCGATAGTGTTGATCCGCGGAGGGCCACTATCAGCCCATAGTGCCCGTCCGCCGAAAATACCCGGATGGATAGTAGTCGTCCGCCGGAAATACCCGGATGGATAGTAGTCGTCCGTGAAAATTTTGTTGTAAACAAGCGGGTTTCGTCGAAAATAAACAACTGAAATTGTATTAAGGGCTTTTGTCTGTTTTATTTTTCAAATTTTATATTTGGCTTTCCCGGCTTTCGTATCGAAATCTTGAGAATAATTCAATTGAAGTCTAATTGATTTTTGAACTAGCGTGCGGAAGAAAATTTGGTGGTGAACAATAAAGACAATAGAGTGTTTATGTCTGGGAACTATCAGCCGATAGTTCCTCGACAGAAACACTCTATTGTTTAAATAGTGTACAATGGCTCAGCCAATCAGATTACAGCATTTGCATTATTATACTAGTAGAAATTCTACTAAAACTGGATAGATAATATAGTGTCCCTATATAATAGATGTACCCTTGAACATGGTACTGGAACAATTTAAGTACACATACATGTAATCTGGTGAAATCTTTATACTACTGTACTTTCTTTTCTCTACAGCAACGATATGGCAATATAGTAGCTTACAAGTGGTAAGAAAACATTATACAGTTACATGTAATAAGTACATGTACATTTATTTATGCAATTAATTCGTTGTAAGATACAGTCAGGTTTTTCAGTTTCTTATGTAACTGACAACATCATGTCACTGTAACTAGCTGAGAACAGGTAGACTGACTAATAAGTTGCACTCACCTACATGTAAAGGCTCATGCAATTTGGAGAGAATTTTCAAATTTCTCTTTTAAGTGTAAATCCTAATTTCCACTTGCATCAGATTGCCTATACTGTTTTGTATTTAGATTTTAAGTAATATGCAGTTTTACTTTAATGATTGTCTTGGAAAACTGTTCTATTTAAAATTTGGTTTATTGTTTTGTTGTTAGTGTTGAATAAAATCAGAATATCTACATGTTTCTGTATGCTAGAAATTGATATTGAAATAAAAAGAGAATATGGTGAGAAAAAATAATCGTCAGCAGCTTTATAATTAGGCAAGTAAAGAGTTATTTTACAGCATTTATTGTATGGAGGAGGTGTTGTCCCTTCTTTTTTCCTATTTGGTTAGAGTGTAAATCTGTACATGAAATATATGACTGTTGTTTGTATCAATTTACTGACAGGTTTGGTGATGGTTACATAATGCTGGGTTTCTCCAATGGTTATTTTGTGGTGATCTCTACTCATATCAAGGAGATAGGGCAGGTACTGGAAAATTCATCTACCAGTTGATTAGAACTTCTTGTTCTTGTAGTTGTAGTATCATTAAAGAGCGATTAAAGGGCAATTATTGCAGACCACTAAGGGAACAGCTGCTTACAAGAACAATGGAACAATTTGGGAAGATTGAAATGCACCAATTACAGTCAGTGGACCTCATCGCCTGAAGAACACTAGCAGCAAGCAGTCGAATGTCACGATCTACATCTCAAGTGACTACATCATGAGACAAATGATGGTAAACTTTATTATTGCATCTACCACGATGAACGACGACAACCTTTTCCTCAACAGTTTTTTTGTGCTATTAACATTAACTCTTTAGTACAGTAGTTGCGGTTACACTTGCCTTCTGCCCGAGGTAACCCTGTGGGAAATTGCCTTGGGTTCAGATCAGTTTGGGTTGCTGGTTAGGTTTAGTCTTCCGGTTACATTGCAAATAATTACCCAAGGTCATTGTTTGACCTGGCAGTATTTGGCAGGACATTTAATTTATCATATGGAGAGTTAATGGGTATTTGTAGCAAAGACAAGTATAATATACTCACTGTGAGCCTCAAAAGTTGGTCATGTTTGATGCCAAGTGTATTGAATTTTCTACCTGCCAAGATATATGCCTGAACTTCAGGCGAACACCACAAAAATGTGCCCAGCATGTACTGCGGTTTCCAGATTTACTTTTTTCTTCCACCCGATTGGTTGAACTACTCTTGCGGTTAGATAAACCAAGGCTAAACCCTACGACTTGGTTCAGGAAACGTCATGGGTGATTGCATCCATAGTGATTCCCCATGGGCAGTTTCATTGTGGGAATAAGGTCACACACGAAATACAGACTTCCCATGGGTAAACTCTCACTTTCCCATTGGCAAAAGCTCTAGTGGAACCGCAACTAGTGTTTATTTCTACATAGCTCTTAAAATTCCTTTACAAATAAGGAAAACCTCTAGTGCCATCTTTTTTTCTGCCATCACAGGAATTATACCAAACAAGAGACCATAAGGATGAGTTGACAGGCATTGCAATGTCACTGGAGCTTAATAAAGCAGCTTCTTGCGGTGACAATTGGTGAGGGTTCTGTTTGTTTAGCTGTATATTGCTTAGTAATAAAATTAGTGTTACACAGTTTGATACTGAACATGTGCTGTATATTTTTGTTGTGTTGATAATGATAAAGTGTGCAGCAGTTTTTTTTTCTTTCAATAACTTTATTTGCTTTCTCTTGTACATAGTACATTTGTACCTTGGTAAAAACAAACACCTATATAGACTGTTGCAGTAAAACTACACCTGAAACAGTTTCAAACACAGTGGCTCCAGAATTGAATGAAAGTAGTAGCAGGTTGATGGATTTGGCCACCAAAAAAAATGGCACAGAACCCCCCTCCTCTCTTTCTTGCTGCTACATATACAGGGCATAGACAAAACTCAAGAAATATTGATCAGTGTAAAATGTGCTGTTCATATTAATTTTGTTGATTTTGATTCAGTTTATTGTTGACACACTATACACACTTCTGTTCCAGTGTAAAAATTCATGACTTGGTGGAGATGAAAGAGATTTATGCTATAATCACTTTAGAAGATGCTGGAGGTATTGTATACTATCGGCTGAAATAAAGTGTTTGCATACATGAATTCTTGTAATTGGTGTACTGTAATCATTTCTGTGAATGTCTGACAGTATTTATGGACTTGACGTAAATTTATTTAGAAAACAGTCCTAAGAAAGCACGTGCATTGATTGGTTAATAATCGTGTTTGTTATACCTCCCAACTCAAATACGTTTCCTGATTGGAGGAGAACGTGTCACGTGCTATTGGTCAAAACTCAATGACGCCCTAGGGCGAACAAAACTCAATGACGCCCTAGGGAAACAACACCTTGAGCTTTGGACTCGCACGTGATCACGTTGTGCGACTTGAAACCGGGGGAAATTTGTGCCCGGTAGGCCTGATGTAAAAAGCCATTGAAGTAGGACGTTTCTCATTAGAGACGGCATTCATTTTTAAATATTCAAGAAAAGGAATTTATAGTCGCAAAAACATATCATGCAGATTAACAAAAGGGAAAACGTTTTGCATCTCCAAGCTTGTGGTTTGGCGCCAAAAATGGGTTGCCCACGTTCGTCAACTCGCTCGTCGATTGTGGTCGCCAGGTAGGAAAGTGTTTGTGTAATTTACAACAAAATATGTTGTTCCTGATCAAATCAAACTCAAAATGCTTGAGTTAAGCGTTAGAAGAGGCCAAAGCAACTTTAGTACTGTCTATATTTTTTGTTAGCTGCGAAGAAAAAGACTGTTATCGTGATTTTTCGATAGAACAGGTTGGTTTTGGCAGCCGCTCAATTTTGCGAGCGCAGCCAGTGTATGCAATGGCCTCAAGCAAATAATTGTTTTCGGATTTTGAGTCGGGAGGTATATTCATTCATTCATTCATAACAAAACACTTAATGACTGGCCCCTTGGGAAACAGTGATTTTTGTTTCCCCTCGACCTCAATGTTCTCGGGGAACATTGAGGGTCTCAGGGAAACAAAACTCACTGTTTCCCTTGTGGCCAGGCATTAAGTGCTTATTGTTACATAGCTGGCATTTTTACCGCTATAGCGTGCCCATTCATTGGCTAGTTCATGGTCACATGACATCTAACAATGAAACTGTTTCCCGCCAAATGCCGCGAGCGGGCAACATTGCGAAAACTATGACGTCAAACGGGTAACAGTTCACTGTTGCCCGCGAAATGTTGACCGCTGTTGCACGTGATCAGAGGTGGCCCGATGTTGTCGCTGGAATCTCAGCGCATTTTTCAAAATTTGCTTTGGTTTTGTTTTGCTATATAACAAATCACTTAATGACTGATCCCTCGAATCTCAATGTTTCCCTCGACTTTGTCTCGGGAAACATTGAGATTCTCGGGAAACAAAATTCGCTGTTCCCCTTGGGACCAGTCATTAAGTGTTAATTGTATAACTCGATGGAGACACAGAACTAGCGCGCGCTGTTGACGTAGTGATGGCGCGAGCAAAGAGAATTTACATTTTGATAATCAAAGTTAACAAGTTGTTTTCCTTCTTCTCGTCATGGTGTTTTCTAAAAGAAACAGAAATCATGTACTCCATGTTTGTATCGAGTTATATATAAACACTTGTGCAAGTTTGGGAGAACTCAAAAAAGCTGTGGAAATACTCACCTGCGGCTCATGTTCCCACAGCATTTCTCGTTCTCCCAAACTTCCACTCGTGTTTATATAACTCGATAGAAACACGGTACATGTTTTCTATTTCCTAAATATTTGCAAAAATATGACAAAAAATACTGTACTGCATTTGCCTGTACAGTACATAATTATGCAAGACAACTTGAAAACATTAAAAAAATTGTAAGCAAATAAAATTGAAGCAGCTGTGCATGTAGTGACCCATTTGGGCAGAGGTAACAAATTATTTGTGACAAACCACAGTGAACATTGATTTGAATTAGTCTGTATGTATTTACTATTAATGGAGAGCCAAAACATTGCCAGTCAAATTCATGATGAAACTGGTTTTCCAGGACACCTTGACAAGATCTCATGGACAGATGATGGTCAACTGCTGGCTGTCAGCACTCAATCAGGTATCACATAACACAACTGCTGTGATAAATGCTACTCAAAGCGAAAATGATCCATATTAATCATCCACTAGAGGGTAAGTCAAGTTCGTTAAGGTGCTGTCTTTGCCATCTTTTGTCCTTTTGTGTCACACAGTGCTGTTAACACCTTTTCAAACAACAATCTTAATATGGGTACAGTGGCTTACTGGCAAAGACAGAGTCTTGGGGACAAACCCTGTATTTTCAGTGGTCTGGGAATAAATTGGGGTCACTGGCGCTGGCATGAGAGATAATTATTTTAGCCACACTTGCATTTTGTTTGCTGCAATCATGCAAACAACCCACCCTTATACCTCCAAATACATGTACATGTTTCATAAACATGGCTAATACTCGCTCTGCAATCTGCTACTAGGCGTGAAATACATGTACATATAGTTTGACAGATGCCCGGGGACAGACGGTGTTGTTCGGTGACCCTCTTCGGTCTTGTTTCTCTTAATCATTTGAGTAACGTTTATCACTGAACATATTTACTTTGACCTTAAATTTTTAGGTGCTATTTATGTCTACCTTACTAAGTTGCCTGTGCTTGGATGTGCCTACGGTACAAGACTATCATATCTCACTTCACTTAAAGAGGTAATGAGCGGGTTTCACACAGTGTTTCTGTAAAAGTACCATGTTCTTTTACACAGGTTTTGCGTTCATTCTATAATTACATGACACTGACATGTGGAGGCGAAAATTTGAAGTGTTGAACATGAATTTAAACGTTTAAATGTTCAGTCTATAATAAAAGGAAAGATAAAAAACTGACAATGTTTCGGCGCTCCATCAATTCATCAAGCCTGTTCGCCATATCCAAATTGACGCCATAGTACAATGTACATGATGACTTGGCAATGACGTAGAGTCAGTGTTGAAAAGCCGTCGATTTTTAGACTGTTTTCTTAGGGATTTTAAAGAACATTTTTGGCGATTTTGGCAAAGGTTTAAAAACGAATTATGAAATTGCACACATGTATCACCTGTCCTCTACAAACTATGCGATGCGAGTATGTTTTTTATTCAATATGTGTTCGTCAATGATGTTGCTTTTTTGTTGATGGTGTTTTCCTTCATTGCTTTTCTATATAAACACAGGTGACAATTGTGGATAACGTGATGCAGGTAAAGGAAGAGAATTCCTATCGTGAAGCAATAGTTGTGAAATTTGGTGTGCAATATTTCTCCAAGACTATTAAGTGATAACATATTTGTTCGTGCAAGTCATTTCTACAAGGAATGAACTACATGTATCAATCTTCCGATTGAAGAACAGAGGTCGAAATACCTGCAGTCCAAACTCTGAAATACACACTGTATTAAGAATGAAATATTTGTTACTATGTTTCATTTATTATGCGTAATGTTGAATAGTGATAAGGATGTGATTGACTTGTTACATGTAATCAGTTAAATTTTTTATCACTTCTTTTGACAATGTGCTGTTATTCTTGGGAAAAAAACTTACTACTATCTAAGCCTGGGACTCAAAAGTTAAAAAGTAGACAACAGTAGTTGTACAACTGACAAAATCGTTTTCAATTTTTTTTTTCTCGCATGAAGGAACGACCTCTGAGTGTGGATATCATAGTCGAACCGAACTTTGTAGCTCTCGGACCATACCACCTGGCGGTTGGAATGAACAACCGTGCATGGTTTTACACATTAGCAGACAAAGGTATTTTACAGAGTTGATTAGCCAATGGAAACTTTTTGATAAACAACGGAAAAGTTCGTTTGAAAATGAGATAACCTTTTCGTAGCTTTCATCCGAGAGATTTCCTGGAATGTTACGACGAAGGTTATAATACGACCAATACATTTCTAAGTAAAGCCGCGCGCGACTTCTATATATTCGGGACTTGATGCTGATAAAGGTAAATTAACCACCTTAGTGAGTTTCTGAAGCTGTTGTTTCGAGGGTCAGCCCTTCGTTGGAGTAAAGAAGAGGATACACTATGTCCCTTTTTTAGCTGCTGAGAGAAGCCTCCCCTCGGAAAGTTTCAGCACTCTGAAAGTAATGACTCTCTGATAATAGCGATAGGAAAAGGCTGCCAAATCTGACAGTGCCGATCGAGAGTTGTTACTTTCGGATGTTTGCCATAACGCTGTAATGATTGACTATAGGTCCTGAACAGTTGAATGACAGGGAGTACCTGAGCACTGTTAATACCATTCATCTCAATGCTGACTATGCTGCTGTCTTGTTTGAGGGCAAAGTCCAACTTCACTTGGTTAGTATTAGTTGATCTTTACATGATGTGAATGAATTTTTTCAGTAGGCAAATGCTTGATTCACCTGGCAGTATTTGTGGGTACGTTTTGGGAATAACATCTTGAACGGACGTTCCATGTAATATATCAAACACGAGCGACAGTGTTTCATCGGGATATCCAAACACCAAGAAGAAAGTTGAAAATACGACGCGCAGCGGAGTATTTTTGACGCAGTTCGAGGTGTTTGGATAGCCGATGAAACACTGTCTCGAGTGTTTGATATATCTTCTCAATCGAAACAAAAACTAAAGAGTAAATGGAGGACTAAAATCGTCAAAATCTATGCTAATTAAGACCGGGTATCCAAACCTCCTTCACGCTTGTGATTTTCTTTGTTTTAACGTGATGAATTATTAATGAGTTTGAGAAGTTTTGCTCCAACCGTTGAGCCACACGAGTCAATAGAGCTAAGTTGAGTGAAAGAAGATCGTTACCTAATGGACTCACTCACATCGACGTTTTTTTACGTAGCATTTTACATGTGCATAATTGTTGCCTTTTGAGACAAATAAATAAACAAGAAAACAAATAAACAAACAAGCGAACAAACGAGCCAAAGACACAAAATTGACAAAATACAACTTTCCGTGTTAAGGAGAATGCAGGTACAGGATCTAGTTATCACTTAACGTGAATCCAAGCTAAGATGATGGTAAGCAGAGTTCTTGTGAAAACTTACAATGTACATTCAAATGCTGACCTAGTCAATTTTTGGCGAGAATAACTGTACGTATCACATTAATTTGTTTTTCTGTGTGACAGATTGAAGGCGAAGCACTGGATACTACAGATGAGAGAGAGACCAGACTTTTCCCGGACAAAGGAAACCAAGGAAGAATAACATGTTGTGCTTTGACTTCAGACTTTTTAATATATGGAACTGATGTGAGTAACTAAACATGAAGTTTTTAACGTCAGTTTCATTGATAAACACGTTTAAACGTTCCCTCTGTATGACAAATGGTTAGGGTGAACAAAACAAGTAGATTATTCTCCCAGGTTGATGTAGGACACTTAAATGAATCCAAAAAAAAATCGAAGAAAATAATAAAATTGAAAACAGATAAGGAAGAAAAATGTCAAAGTGTCATAGCCTTTTCTCAGTGAAGACAGGCCATTTCAAAGTCTTCGTTGGAAACTATTCATATGAACATGTGTTCGGCCAACAGTTTCATTTTCTTGCGAATCAAACTCCTTTTTACATTACAAGTTTGCACAAGGATACCCAAAGTACTCTCCAAAAGAAGTCTGATAACTACAAGGTTTGCACGAGGATACCCAAAGTACCCTCCAAAAGAAGTCTGATAACTACAAGGTTTGCATGAGGATACCCAAAGTACCCTCCAAAAAAAAGTCTGATAACTACAAGGTTTGCACGAGGATACCCAAAGTACCCTCCAAAAGAAGTCTGATAACTACAAGGTTTGCACGAGGATACCCAAAGTACCCTCCAAAAAAAGTCTGATAACTACAAGGTTTGCACGAGGATACCCAAAGTACCCTTCAAAAGAAGTCTGATAACTTTCGACGGAAATTATACAAAGATTCAGAATTCTAGAGGCTATAATTAATTTGTCTTCCTGCATGAGATTTAGCAGGGTAGGCGTCAAGGTTGTCTTGTGTACTGATCATGGAAACATGCATTTCTTGAAACTTTTGTAGAATGGAAATCTGTTCTATTTCTTCCTCGAAGACTGGCAGTTTGTGAATGAATTCAGACACGTAGTAGGTGAGTGGATGGATCGGGGCACTTACAAACAAACAAACAAACAAACAAAAATAAGATTGTATATGAGTTATTTCTGAGCATGATAATGATGTCATTATTTTATTAAAAGGTATCAAAAAGATCTTTCCGGATATCAGTGGGACTCACCTTGTGTTCATTGATGAAAAGAGTGATGGATTTGTTTACAATCCAGTGAGTATCTTGCTTGGCCCTAAAGTTGGGAAATAAATGGAAAAGATTTCTTTCAGACACTGCAGTAGGTGTGTGTATAGCGACTTACTTTTGGAAAAAACTGGTGGCCTGGATCCTTAGGTTGCTTTCCATGTAACCAAAAACTCCGAAAATTTGGAAACGGCGGGAGTGCGTTGCACTCGACCAAAAGTTCTCGTTGTCCACTTCCGTACATCTCCAGTAGCGAATAGAACAGCATTTTCCTGAATTTCCGGAAAAGAGTACAACCTTGCGAGGTATACTGAAATTTTCAGAAAATTTTAACGCGAACGTCCGTTCCATTTGTCTTTCCTACCGGAATTGTTGGTTGAAGGAGAAGGCCTATATGAGGGATTTACTCTCTTGCCTTGATCTTGTCTTCATTTTGTCACTATAGAAGACTCAGTTATTGATGTCTTTTTTCCTGTAGGTCAACGATGCCACCTTTGAGATTCCCAACTTTTCTCCTAACATTAGGGGCATTGTTTGGGATAACTGGCCTTTAGACAAGGTAGGTTAGGATTGATCCAACTGTCATTAATACCGTCGGAAAAATTAATTAGCAAATCTTTGCTGAAAAGTTATTTCCCAGGTATAGATAACAGGTACAATTTGTTGCTATGGGTATACACCGTGCGTTTTCAGAGAGTGTGTCACAGTTCTTGTTACATATTCAGGCTATTTTGCCAACAAAAAGTGTCTTTTTTTCTGAAAAAAGTGAGTTTTTCGCCTTGTTGCTGAAAGCATGTAGTTCAGCTATGACTGATGTTCAGTTTCACGGAAGATGTCAACTTATTATATGGCTAGCTCCGTGAGCGGGCAAGATGAACCAAATCCTGCCCTGTGATGGGCTACCCGAGCAGGAAAGATGGCGCTCGGGACTACTCGCTGTATCCCGCAAGAAAAATTTCTCTAAAAGCCATACAATAAATCCATTATTAACCAATCTTTTTCGGTCAAGATGGCTGGATATTGGCCTCGGTCTTTTTCTGCGAGCTTATGGACCTCGACTCCTTCTCGATCCATAAACACACAAAAAAAGAACTTGGCCAGTATGCAGCCATCTTGACTTCACGCTTGGTCAATAACCCATATGTATTGACACAGAAAATGTCTGGGAAAATTCCGTGCGACGGTAAATAACATCTTACCCACTGTCCAACATGGTAGATTGTGTTTGCGTAATAGGAATAAAATGCATGGTATCAATGCCATCAAGACGTTACAGAATGTTTATCGTAGCAACAGTACTCATTGGCTAATTAAAACTTCCTTGGAAAGCAGCCGAAATTACACACTTCTTCAACTTCGAGATTCGGTAGAAAAAGGGTGTTTTACAATTCCAATGCCTTTTTGATCATTGACATGTTTACACTGTATTTCTCCTTCAGGACGTGTTTTGTGGTTATGATGAAGACAAGGTGTATACCTACATCTTTTACAGAGATACAGTCATAGGTGAGTTGTTTTTATTTTTTTGGCCTTCATTTTGATCGTAGCAAGGATGTCATTTGTTGCAGCCTTGTAAATATACTATTTTTATGGTGTTTTAGAAGGTGCATGGTCCGAAATTCAATAAGGCCCGTGTAATACCAGCAGTTACTAGAACGATTAGATATACTAATGACATTTTTGACTGATTAACTGATTGATTAATTGATCGGAGTACGTCACTTGTGAATGTATTTGACCTTGGAAGGGATTGCAATCTAAATTGGCGAAGAACCTTTTTCAAAGTTTGAGAAATTCCACCAACTTTTGTCATACGAAAAGTATTAAGACCAATAAGAAGAATTCGGTTGTTGACCTTCCAAGATCTCTTTAACATGTATCAGGTTTAACATTGCTCACAAGACTGATCCTTTGCTAGATGGTGTTTGGAATAATCGTCACCTGACCTCCGTTCTTTTTGCCTGGTCCTATCTTTGGAGATGCATTTGCTGTTCTTTGGGCAATTGAATTCTTGAAATACATTCAGTTCCCCCACATGTCTGATTCGCTGTAACCGGCTCATTAGATTACCTATGTTGGAAACGACTTGATTTCGTTCATATCCTTAGGTCCTCAATGCATATTGGCTGGTTCCACAAAGTTGCCTTACGCTCTAAAGCCCCTTATGCTGTATGGTGGTGAAATCACATGTCAAACACAGAGTGGCAAGGTAAGGCATACATGAATGTGGTTTGTCGTAAGCTTGAACTGACGACGCGCAAGGTTGATAATGATTATGGCTTGAACGATCAACAAACACAAAGAAACAAACTTTAAAATCTCAAAGCTCCTTTTGTTTTTGGTCTAGACCTCCAAGCTTAGTCTTACAACACACCTTTTTCACGAGAAGCCCCAGGATCTTCCTCAATCTGACGTAAGTTGACTATTCTTGACATTCTAAAGCCATTCTTTGAGCTTTGGACAACGTACCTCACTTGGTGTTCAGTGACTCAATAGTCCGTTCTTTTTGCAGTTACAAACCTCTTTTAATCACTGCCTGACATTAAAACGGTATGTTTAAAATGTTCTCCACAGTCTATTTTTTATTATTACGTGTGTTTGTACCATTAAAACTGACTTTGTTTATTTTCGGTGGTGGATGATATTTTGCTATTTTAAAAGTGTCACCTTATGAATATGATTTAATAAAATTATTTGTAAAACCTATGAAATCTATTAGAGTATAGCAAAGTACAAAATTACGTTTGAATTAAGGAAGCTCAAAATAGTAGTTTGCTAAGATGGAAGAACACCAAAAAGATAACAACAAACCATAAAGGAACCAGGATGGTTAAGGATGGAAAAGATTAACACGGATTACAAACGACGAACTCGAAACATTTAGGCTAAGCTTTTCAAGATGGGCAAACATGACGTGGCTGATACTAATCTCTATTTTGTTGTAGCTTTAAGGACGCTTGGGGACTGGCTCGAATCCTCGACACCCGAGACGCCTGGGCTGAGCTTGGCAAAAAAGCTACCTATCATTTGGACATTGAACTTGGTGAGTACAATGAAGGGAACAGAACATAAATAGTGAAGAATCATTGTTGTGTACTGTCTTATACCTTACAGTTTAACTTCAGTTTATAATGGCCTTCGTAAATTCTCCCAAAAGCTTACATTAGATCACTTTACACATTACTCTTCTCTCACAATAACGGTAACAGTCCATAAGTGCAAGTGCTTTTGTCCTGTGCATCTCGTATTAACTCTGGTAATCTCGTGAAATTTCTATCTGCAGCGATCAGAGTGTACCGTAAGATGGGAGATGTGGCGATGGTACAGTCGTTAGAAAGTATTGAGGTGAACCCTTTTCTGTGTTCGAGTATCCAGTTGCGTCATTATTTTGGAAAACAGACTGAAAAGTTCAAGTGCCATCCTTGTCGTTGTAAGGACAATCAAACTGAACGTGCTAGCAAGAAAGGATTGGGATGATTTTTTTGCATGTTTATATTTCACCATAAAAATAACGAGACATCCTGGAACAAGTGATCGAAAATCACCTTAACGGAGCTCAGTGATGTCTTTTTTAACGATGTTGATTACATGCAAAGTTACCTTTAAATCCAAGGAAACCTGAAAATAGTAGTTTACTGAGATGGAAAAACACCAAGAAGGAGATAATAATAAACCATAAAGGAACAAGGATGGTTAAATATGGAAAAGGTTACATAGATTACAAATGATGAACTTGAAAAGTTTTGGCTGAACTTTTTAAGATGCACAATGTAAATGGACATTGAAACAGATATTAAAAAGACATTAATTTTTGAATAAAGGTATTTTAATTTACTCCTCCTCAGATGCCACTTAGTCCACTACTTGCAGCAGAGAAAAGCAATAAGAGTGTTTATCATTTATTATTCTGCCCTTAGGGAACAGAGGACAAGAGTCTTTTAGCGGGTTACGTCGCCATGTTTCTTGAAGAGTACAACACTGCCCAGGTAGGTACATCGTCTGGTTAATTAGTCAGACTGGAGGCTAACAACTTTACGAGGGAGGCTAGTTGACCAGTATTGCAGACACAGCATTTGATGTAAACTAACTCAGTGTTCGTTGATTTGTTTTTGTTCCTTTATTTCAGGATTTGTTTCTTGGTTCAGCATTTCCATTAGCTGCACTCGAGGTACGTGTGAACAAACATGAGTAGTGTTTAATAAAAGGAACTCGGTCGCAGTATTAAGAGTTACTTTGGCCAAGTACAAGATTATGGCTAAACTGAAGGAAACCTGAAAATAACTGTTAACTAAGATGGAAAAACACCAAAGAGATAATAGTAAACCATAAAGGAACAAGGATGGTTAAGAATGGAGAAGATTAACACGGATTTCAAACGACGAACTTGAAAAATTTAAGCAAAACTCGTCAAGATACACAAACCGTGACGTAGCTCTTTTAAATTAAATAAGTTGTAAGCTCAACGAAGTGAAAAATTTCTTCGAAGGATTTGATATAAGTTATCCGCCAAGTTGAAGTCGACGGCCTCTCCATGTAAATTCTCAGTCTTGCAAAAGATAATTTATAGGACAATGCAGATCACAGTACATGCCAGTCGTAGACATCGTGTACAGTTTTCCCACCAGAATGCAATTCGCGTAGCTGGTACTTCACTTTACAGCTGTCGTTTCGTGCTGCACTTCGTGCTAGTGCTGCACTGTCCTTGACAGCCATTTGGCACAAAACTCAAATAACGTTTTTTCTACATTCCAGATGAGGCGAGATCTCCTTCACTGGGACCAAGCCCTTGAACTGGCCAAGAATTTAGCTCCAGAGCAGATTCCTTACATTTCAAGAGAATACGCGCAGCAACTTGAGTTCACGTAAGAGAAAACGTTTTCAAGTAATTTTTTCTAGTGTTTTTTTTCAAGAGTTCACTCCTTTAAGAGGTGCGGTGGCCTAATGGTTAGAACGGCGGTGGATTCCCAGTGCCGCTCCCCACCCATGAGTTTAAATGGTTACTGGCGAATTGGTAGGGCAACAAGACAGAATGCTGGGGAGTATCGGTGACCTATATGATGGACCAGCATTCCATCCGGGAGAAGGGGGTAAAAATAGTCTTAGCCACCTCATGCTACAGAATACGGGGCTAAGGTTCGAGAGCAATGAGTCAGTTGGGCTTAAATGACTTTACTTTTACCCTCGCATCCTATCTAAAGATAAGATTTCTTCTAGCAAACTAGATAAGGTTTTTGTTCGCTTCATGATATGTTTTATTCGTTTCAGTGGAGACTACAGTAATGCCCTCCTTCACTATGAGAAGGGACTTACCAAGCTCCCAGAGGTAATGGTTGGCTGATATTTTTTATTTGGTGCTTTCCTCGTCAAGACTGATACACATTTTATTTGTCTTTTGACACTGCAAAGACTATTCGGAGACTGTAGTTATTCCCCGAAACACAGATTATTATCTCTGAGATTGATGGTTTTAATTTTTTTCTTATCGTGTTAGTATATTGTAACATAACTGAACTGCTTTCTCTCACAGAAACGGGAACATGACGAGCTCTGTGTCGGTGGAATGGCAAGAATGGCAATAAGAGTGGGAGACATCAGAAGGTTTGTCATCTACGATATAAAGCAATGTGAGATTGCCTTTGAACCCAAAACAAGTAGCTCCTAACAGTTTGTTCTCTAAGGATTTCTTGTATATTAATGACGTGTTTTGCTCACCTGGGTTCTCGTGTGAATGTGTGCTCAGGCTTCTTTCTACCGGATAGGAACGTTTTGGGAATTTTAGCAATGATCTGGGTGAAAACTGTTCTTGGATTATGCAACATTCTCTGCTCTTACCAACGTGTTTTTTTCTGAATTCCGATTAATTCGTAGCCCCATAGTTGTCGCCGTTGTGTCGTTTTCTGTGTTAGTGCACTGATTGTGTTTAACGATTAAGGACTCGTGTTGTTTTTTTTCTTTTTTACTAACTCTTGTTTAGAATGACGAGGTCGCATTCAAATATCTCTTGAAATATCCGAACTTACGTGCATCTTTTGCAACAAACTGTATGTCAAAAAATGTCAAAAAAAAATCCAAAAAAAATGTCAAATGCTTGTTTGTGACTTTGCAAAATAATGACAGTGATATATTTATATTGGTTTTGTTTTTAGAGGTGTTAACTATGCTATAAAAAGTCCTAGTAGACAGCTGAAGAAGGAGTGCGCCACTATCCTGGAGTCAATGAAAGTAAGTTTTAAAATACATTTTAGTGAGAAGCAATCGTTGCTCGGATCAAACGGTTGAAAGACAACGCAGCACTAGGAGACAAACAAAAATCATTATAGTTCATTCAGTCGATTGGTCTTAACGCGTCACGTGATTGAATATTTCACAGGTAAATCTGGGATGGAATATCCAATCAATTCAATTCAATTTATTTTCTCTTGATGTAGTTACCTAATTTAATTACAAACATTTGTAGTTGCTGACGATGTCACTATTGTATTAAGTAAAAGTGCTTGAGCATGGTTGCCAAATAAACCATTCGGTTTCCTAGTTGGCCCCCATATCAAAGTGACATTCCCTAATTTTTCTAAGATCCCGTGTCTTGCGAAAAATATTCTAAGGATAATAAAAACAGCCTCCATTTGGCTTTAAAACTGTCGGAAAACTGTACGCTTCTCAGAATAGGTAAAGCTGCGGACAAATGTCTGAGAATATTTTCGCCCCAAATGTAGCGTATTGTGTGTGTATATTGTGTATACACTGTAGGAAGGTAATTGACATACCAAGGTTGCCTGCCGGTTGTTTGTTTCTGTCGATCATTTCCTCGTTGTGACGCTTTTTGATGCGTTTGATTCTCAGCAATATTCCGAGTCAGCTTTGCTGTTTGAGAAAGGGCAATACTGGGAAAAGGCTGCTGCTGTGTACATCAAAACTAAGAACTGGTAAGTAAAGTAGCAATCCTGCTACACATTTACACATGAAAGGCACGTGCTTTCGATATCGTCTAAATTCGATCTATTTGGAATAACGACCCGATCCCTTTTTTTGAGAGAAAATGTTTAAAAGTTTCAGACACACAGGGGTTGACGAAGCGAAAGAGGAAAGGACTAAATTTGAAAAAAGTTTGAAGTTCTCATTGAAGCGTTCCGAGGGATAGAATAATTTCCATATAAGCAAAGGAGACGAATAATGGAGGGAGTCGCCAGCGATCAAAATCATCCACAAGAAATTGAGACACGCGGAATACAGATTACAAGCCAGAGAATATACGTCAAAATGTTGGAGGCCTTTTGCCACAAAGAAAAATACTTGCCTATTAGGCTGTGTACCATCTCGTATCAAACCCGCGCTCTTGGAATGGATGTGAATGGCCATTTCCTCTATGACACGTGCCCTGCAAGGAATCATGAGTAGTGAAGGGCGCTGATATGGCCTGTAATATATTCGATATGTTAACTGTGTTAAGCCCGATCGCTTTGCACACTATTACTACAATTGAACCAGTTAGGACTATGAAACTAAACACTTCAGTTGTTTACAGCGGAAAGTACAGGTCACATATCATGACGCTTGGCTATGACTTCGTGAACGCCGTGAAAGTTTGACGTCATTACGCTACAATGTAATGTCACCACGCGATCATATCTCCTGTGTGTGCCATTTTAGGAATGTATCCTCCGATTGAAAAGAAATGATAATAAAAAAATACATTTGCTTTTATCTTTAACTTTGATTCGTAATATAGAATACATAAAGACGAGGCAGATACATTTCGTTAACTCTAATAATGAGATTTAAAAACAGACATCTGTACCTCAAATCAGTGTATAAAATTAAAGAAGAAAGGGATAGACCTTGCGGTCGCCTATCGTGTACCTCGGATATCACGCTTCAATATTTTTAGGATATTGCATGGTGACGACAAGATAATACAACTGTTATGTTCGAATGGTACGAACAATACCGCACGAGTGAGCGTA
>CM042754.1:16768582-16791857 GCA_022496165.2 Catalaphyllia jardinei
AGTCTGTTGATGGAGCCAAGATGGTGGCCAGGTTTGAAGTGTTTTCTGTTTCAGTTACTTTGTTCGTTTGTATGCCTGGTTAAAAAGGTTCGAGGAGGTAAACGGCATACAGTGTTAAAGTTGTAAGACACTCAACGTCCCCGTGTGTTTTGTTCGCTATAGTGCGGATCAAGCAATACTGACGCGTTAGACCCTGGGTATCTCATGGATAAGAGGCGTTTTCTCACAGTGCCTCTCTCCACCTAGGTGTATACAAGGCTTAGGGGGAATAGACAATTCCCGCACTCTTAGTCGGTTCATGCCCCACATACCGGAGACAAGCGTCTGTGACCTGTACCTCCAGTTTTCCTCGCTGAATAGTTAGTCAGTCCATCCGCCACATTTTGTCAGTTTTCTTCTGAACGCCTCCAGTATTCACTTATACATGCCTTGGAATGGACGGAGGTACAAAGAGAATTAAACAAAGTAACTCAAGAACGTAACCTTGACTGGGCTGCTAGACCACCGGATCTTCCACCACACTATCCACCACACGATATTTTGCAACGTTGTAGTGAACAGGATTCCATGAAAATAACTTTTCTGTTCTGTACGTTTTGGTTACATGTAACCTCGCAGAAAACTGATATTTGATCATCTGTTCAGGTTCTTTCAGAAACTTGGCGACTTTGCTTCAGCAATCCAGTTCCTAGTTCTGTCTAAGTGTAACGATGAAGCATTTCAGCTTGCCCAGGTATAATCAGTTCAAACTTGTATTGTTGTGTTTAGTCTGTGGATAAAACAATCGTGTACGATCATTTCAATGGAAGTTTCTAAAAGCTCACAAAGAACTGAGTGCTTTTAGGTGATATTGCCAGTTTATATCGCTGTAGGTTATTCTAACTTTTAAGTATTTGATGAAAACCTAGCGTGTGACCTTTCAAATGAAAGCTATTGAACGTTTGTGCCGCAAGGGTATTCAAGACAGTCTCTTTAAACGATGCTCTAATAAAGCAAGTTTGTGCTAATCTAGGTCACGCTAAGAGGCACGGCTTTGCTGGGCTACTGGGATAGAAATGAGTGCAAAATAAGGGGCCTTTTTTGTCTCTAAAAAAAGTTTGAATGTTTGGAATCTAAACGTTGTTGTTTATTCCTTTTGGACTCCTAGGCTCACAACCAGATGGAACAATATGCTGAAATAATTGGTAAGCTAAATTAAAGGAATAAGGTTAAACCGTTAATATCTGTGTAGTAAAAAAGCTGGAAACCTAAGTCCTTTAAGGATTAAGGAAACTACCTCAGTGTACGCTATAGTAGGTGATATGTTAGTTTTCAAAGTGGTTCCTATGTTCATTAATTTCGGTCTTGTATTCCATTTCCATTCTGGATATCAAATGGTTAGTCTAACTTTCTAATAAATTACTCTCTGTTTTGGAGTAATCACCATCGTTGCAACCTAACGCCTTTTTTTCTCATAACAGGCGATGATGCGGTAGCGGACGACTACGCCAGTATCGCCATGTACTTTGAGAATCAGAAGCAACATTTCTTGGCGGGAAAATTCTTCCTGAAGTCAGCGCAGTATGCTAGGGTGAGAGGTGCCTAAATTTAGGGGTTAAATTTCGGTTGTCACTGAGGAGGACATGTGCTACTTGTAGAAAATTATCGTCTTATAAATTTCAAAACAGTGGAACCTCTTGCGAGTTTGTTAAACGTCATGACATCAGCATGGTGGTTTATGTTACAGCTTAGTAGAACGCCACGAGGTATATATATTATTAGTATAAATTTACCGTAGTCTATTGTGAATCCGTGAATTTGATTGGCTAAATTACCGTTTTCTATCTGCTGATAGTCATCAGTTACGCATCAGCGCACATCGTGCATCACGTTTGAACCTGATGTAACGTAATAAAACAGTTCTTTTCTACAGGTTACTTCACATTTTTTGCTTTTTATGCAATGGGACTATGGTAAATTTATACTAAAACAATTGGACTACTCGCCCTCGTTTTCTATGAGCGATAGTCAACTCGGCTGCGCCTCGTTGACTATCTGCTTGTAGAAAACTCGAGCTCGCAGTCTAATTGTTAAATAGATCGGTGACTAAGGCTACTGGGAAAGATTCTACGCTTACAGTTGCCATACACCGGTCTTACTCTTTGCTCTCGAGGAACTGGAGAGTCATGGGAGCTTGACGTGTAACAAGCTGGAAATGTGAAGTAATCCCCGCATAGTACTTGGATCCGTTTGATGTGTTATTGAATAAATGATGGTGTATTTTAATTAAATTTTATTGAACATCTCTCTCAGGCCCTGAAACACTTCTTAAAATGTCCAGTGGGAGAAGACGGTGAATCAATTGAGTTGGCCATCGAGACAGTAAGAAGTGCCTTTTATTGCTTTTTTTAGTTATAACAACTTAAAGCTTAAGGTTAGGTAATTTCTAACAGATTGTACTATTGCTCAGTAGATCTACAATTAGGCTCAAGCCTGTGTGTGCACTGTTCACATGTTTAGGTTGGTCAGGCTGCTGACGAAGTGCTGACACATCAGTTGATTGACTTTCTCATGGGAGAGGCTGACGGGATACCAAAGGTAAAGCAGATCTACATTTCACGATGAACTGGCGCTTTATAACCAACCAGGTCTTCTTTCCTTACTGAGTGAGCTTGACAAAACGAACGACTCCCGAGAGTCCTGTTGCAGGATCTAATAAACATCTTCTTTTAAATTCCAAATCCTCCTCTTTGAATTTTTGCTATTTGGTCTTTTTAACGCATCGAGAATTTGAGAAATGATTAAAAACTTTTTTGCTCTAGGAAGCGAAATACCTGTTCCGTCTTTACATGGCTTTAAAACAATACCGTGAGGCGGCGCGCACCGCCATCATCATTGCAAGGGAAGATCAGAATGCTGGGAACTACAGAAATGCTCATGATGTTTTGTTCAGCATGTACAGAGGTTGGTTGTTAAGTAGTTTTTACTCTTACTAGTTCTTATTGTTCAAAGGTAACCAACTCTAAAAACCGCATTTGAGAGAGTTCATGCTTTTTGCAGTGGAAAATTTAGTGAAACCCTTTTGATCCGGCCACCAACTGGTCCCCACAAACGGTTTGGTTGTATTAGAGGAAGTGACTGACTGAGCCTTTGCTCGGGCTAGAATAAAGTGGCCGTAATATATAACAAGGTGACCTTATTAACAGTATGTTTTAAGGCGCCAAATGAGATGAAAGCTTGTAAGTGCTGTGTGAAATAGTCCTGAGACGTTTTTTTGAAGGGCGTAAAGGAAAATCGTGCTAAACTTTGTTTTCCTATATGTTTTACTATTTGTGTGTGCACCCAACATTTGTTACGGTGGCAAAACAATTTCTTTTTTTTTTCACGAAGATTTTGCTTAACAGTTGCTACATTTGGGGAGAAAAGTGGGCAAATCTTTCGCTGCCGCAAGATTGCTTTCCTTAGTGACAGCGGGCTTAACATGTGTTAAATGGTGTAACTGAATAAAAGGTGATGATCAGACCCTAAAAAGTTTGGTGCAGTTCCCCTTGTTCTTGAACTTAAGCTCTTTGAGCTCCTTTATTTCTAATTCCTAGATCTAACCATTGTATTTTAGAGCTGACTGATCACAAGATCAAGATTCCCACGGAAATGATGCAGAATCTCATGATCCTTCATAGTTATATTCTGGTTAAGGTTGGCGTGACTTGTCCACGAACATTTAACAAGTGTTTTTACTAATATAGTTTTTCTTAGCTCTTATTAACCGAGAAGGAATTCCGATTAGGAGAACCTTGACCAAGGTCATGAGTACACCGAGGTCAAGATTCTTCCATACAGACCGACTAAGCTGGGTTGATAAGGTGTTTATTGTATGGTTTGCACTAACTGGCACTTTCCTTGCGTTCGACGATGAGCTGAGCTTAATTCTTACAAAGTTTACTCGTCCTCTTTACTTTTTTCCCCTCAGGCCTCGTAGCACTTTCATAAATAAGTATCGTCAGAAGAAAAGAGTCAGTATTTTTGCATTTATTTTTATCGCAAGACAGTACCGGTCTAGATTGGGAAAATCTACACCCCTTTCAATATCAATTTCAGCCAATCAAATTCGTTCATTCGGTATTTCCCAGTCCTTGTGATACACAGCCACACAATACGGGTTATTTTTGATCTTAAATTATCTTGTCTGTCCTGTCTCAGCTGCATGTGAAGAGAGGTGATCACATGAAGGGTGCCCGGATGTTGATTAGGGTCGCAAACAACATCAGCAAATTTCCAGCACGTAAGTACTGAACAGCCGTGTACTGAACAGCCGTGCCAGTATTAAGCAGCAGGCTTATAAGTCTCCGACGCCTTACTCAGTATCGGTGCTCTGCAGTCGACAGGAATATTGTTAGTCACCCTGGATTTGAGTCCTCTTCATCTTGGACAACCCTAAACCTTTTATGAAGGTTCCCGGCCACTCATGTCCCCACAGTTGTTGGTAGCATGTGCATGAACCGACTCAGCCTAGTGAGGTAATACAGCTCGGGAAAAATCGGGAGTCCGAGCGTTCCGTGCAGGCTGGTATACCTGTGTTTTTTTCTTCGTCCTATACCCTACTAGGAAGCATGTTGACAGGCGTAGTTCCATGGTCCTCATTTGTATTTTTGTGGTGATAGAAGCACTGTGGGAATGACGTGCTTTGCCCGAGACACAACACAATAGTCTCGCTTACGATGTAAAGTGTATATGAAATAAGTCATATTTGAACTGCGGTTATAGATGCAAGTGAAGTATGATCCTCGCAGTAAATTTTCCAATTTAAGCAATTGGAAAGAAGAAGCCTGAAAAAAATCAGGGCTTCAACGGGATTCGAACCCATGACCTCCGCGATACCGGTGCGATGCTCTACCAACTGATCTATGAAGCCACACATTGGGAGCAAGGTCAATTTAATGAGTTCATATCTCCCGTAAGGAGTGAAATGATGTCTCTAACAAGTAGCCCCAATGTGTGGCTTCATAGCTCAGTTGGTAGAGCATCGCACCGGTATCGCGGAGGTCATGGGTTCGAATCCGGTTGAAGCCCTGTTTTTTTTCAGGCTTCTTCTTTCCAATTGCTTAAATTGAAAAATTTACTGCGAGGATCATACTTCACTTGAGTCTCGCTTACCTTGTTTCCAGGCCTCTTAAGTTCACAACAATCGTTCCGTTTTGGGTCGTGCGAAATATCTGACGTCACTAAAACGTATTCGCGTTATTGGAAGATTAGTTAGGTAATTAACTTCGGTAAAGAGGCTGCTTGTCTCTAACAAGTAATAAGGCCCTCCTTTTGCGTTATGGAAAGACACAAACTCCCCTTGAGGTGTGAAAGTACAGTCTGATCGTACGTTCGCTTGTAGCTTGACTTTTTATTGATCTTATGTTTTCCACAGACGTTGTTCCCATTCTAACGTCGACCGTTATCGAGTGTCATCGCTCAGGGCTGAAGAACTCTTCATTCAGTTACGCCGCAATGCTTATGAGGCCTGAGTACCGACAAAAGATTGATCTCAAGTACAAAAAGAAAATTGAACAAATTGTCAGGTAAAATATTGTATTTGTCGCCAGTTTTGGTATAATAACGTCTTCGGTCATGACAGTCCTTTTTTGTTGGTTTGCTCAGTCGTGGCATTTTGGCCTTGACATTGAAGGAAACATGAAAGTAGCACCTTATTGAGAAAGAAAAACACCAAAGAGATAATAATAAACCGTAAGGAAACAAGGATGGTTAAGGATGGAGAAGATTAACGCGGATAACAAACGACGAACTTGAAACTAAATTTAGGTTACAATTTTTAAGATACGCAAACCTTCACAGAAATAAATCATTCGCACAAATCCAAAACACGAATCACATACATCGTACACCTGCCGTTTTCTCTTTAGAAAGTTGAAGTTATCGAGAGGAGAAGAGCGAGCAGTGTAAAAGAGGAGCGAGTAAAGGAGTGAAGGATTTATGAAGCTTTTACTATGAAGTCTCCATTTTCATTATTTTTCCTGGGGAACCGAGCTCCAGTTTGGTGTTCCGAGTTTTCTCCAAACATGTTTTAGGGTCAGTAAATATCGCTGTCATTTCCTTTGATCGCAGGAAACCTGATAAAACAGAAGAAGAAGAGGCTCAAGACCCGTGTCCTTACTGCAGTAATGAAGTACCCCAGACTAAACTGGACTGTCCAGAGTGTAAAAATACCATACCGTATTGTATTATTACGGTGAGTAATACAGTGTTTCCGTCTAGTGGAACTGGTGGTTTTTACTTGGACATATTCTGTCTTAGGCTCTTTAGAAAATACTTTGAAAAGTTCGAATGAATTTCGGGCCACTCGGAAGTAAGCGTAATCTCTTCGGAAATCGTCGGAAACTTCGGACTTTGTTCGGAACTAACCTTCGGGCAATAACTGGAATATTTTTTGGTAATGGATTAATCTTATTTCAGTTGGTTCAGTGGCAGTTGTCTTCCTTCGTTTCTTTTTCCCCCTCCATTATATTTCTCACCAAAGGTCCTTTCATCATTGATACCTTCCCTGAAGAAAGCGTTAATTGCGCAGAGTATTTTTAACAGCACGATTGTTTGTATATTATTTTCCTTTCCAGGGTCGTCACATGGTCAAAAACAACTGGACAATGTGTCCGAACTGTTCTTTTCCAGCGCTACACTCGGAACTTATGAGGTATATTTAGTCTCACTGTTAGATTATAGGTGATACATTCGTACAAAGCGCTTTTCGCTAAAACGTTGTTCCAGTACTGTTTCATTGTTTTTTTTTATGTCATTTTCAAACTTCGTTATTTTTTCTTTGTAGTCTGTTGGAGACTGGTGAAACAGTGTGCCCAATGTGTTCCAAGACTATTGCCGCCACAGACGTGAAACTGATAAAGGACCCCTCGCAGTACTTGAAGACAGCGGATAAAGATTAGTATCAGAAAGCAATTGTATTTTGTCGCCGCCTCTTCGCTGGAGACTTATTTAATATGTAAATAGCCACAGAAGGCAAAGCTCGTTTGTATCTACGTATGGTGTTTCTCCTTCCCAGTTTTCTCGCCCTCAAGACAACTGATAACGAGATTTACACGTTATGGTGTTTGTTTGTGTTACTTCAGACGTAAAAACGTCATGGGCAAATTTATGTAGCAATGCAAATGCTGAGCTTTTCTTGTTAATAAAATCACACGTTCAGTAATAGCTTTGCGCTTTGAGATAATTTGCTCCTTGAACCGGTTTATCTTACAAGCAGAACGGCTTCTATGGAGCGGTGGGGATAGCAGACGTGTGACAATTGTTTATGGCATAAGAGCAAATCATCGCGTCACGTTACTTGGGTTAATCTTTGAAACAAAATGCGAATCATCCGAAACTAACTCGCGCGGACTAGTTTTCGATTCCTCTGATATCAGTATCTTTCCAATCCATGAAATCTTTGCGTCGACTTGAATAAAGAACCGCGTAAACTTTCCGAAAATGCCCAAGCCCTTCTCCCCCACCTTCCCCCTTACCCCCCCCCCAAAAAAAAAAGTGATGGTACATAGATCTTTGAAAGGTCTTGTTCCAGAATAGAATGTCTCACCTAAATTTACTCAACGAAACATACCACGCCACTTTTTAATAGACTCCGAAAACAAACTAGTTGTTCCCTTTCCACGACCTATCTCAAAAATAGTTTGAGTTATAGTAGTGCAACTCTCTGGAACAGCCTGCCCTTTAGCCTTAGAAAGGCTAACGCTTAAAAAAAATTAAGTGTCCACTCAATTTTTGAATTTATAAAATAGAAACGCTGCATTCATGGAAAACAGGTTGTTATTAGTAGATGAATTCAGTGATGAATTCAGTGATATTTTAAATTTGTAACGTGTAAAACTAGAGTCACTCTTTGTAACACCCTGAAGAAGGAAGGCCGTGCCTTCCGAAATATTGGAAAATATATCCCTATACTGTGTAATCAGCCTTGCTAATTTTTCGTCTTGACCGAAAAGCCTGGAAACTAGGTTTTAGAAAATTGCCTAGTTACAAAGCTACGGACGTTCCACGAATGCACGCATTCTGCACAGGTTATGAACCAAAATGCTGTGTGGGACTCACCCTTTTGTCTGAGGGACTCGCAGGTTTTTGGCTGTGCGAGTCCCCGGACTCACATGCAGCTGCCTATTTCTAGATGGATCACTGACATAATTTTTAATTATATAGCAAATGAATCGTATAAAAATTAGTCTAAAAAAGGACCGAAAACGGACAACCCTTGGTTTAAAAAGTTAAAAATATAAAAATTCTATAAAACGTTTCGGTCTCTCGACCTTCCTCAGTTACCCAAAGGAATCGTGTATATATTGTCAAGGAATTGTATTTATTGGAATTTGTAATGAATTTGTAAACCCTGGTGAAATTTTCTGAACATGTAAGACCATGTAACCTGCACTCAAAGGTGAAATCGGGTCATATCGAGGAAGATTGAGTTTCACTCGTAAAATTACCACAAGTGAAAATGTACCCACCTAATTGTACTTGGTTTGGCAGTGGATTTCTTTGCACTTTAAACAAGTGACATGTGGCAGTCCAAGGCATAGGGCCTGTGATTTAGGGCTCGATTGGCATAAAGCAGTACGTAGTTGCTCGCTTTTGTTTTTGTTTCGTTTTCTCAGAAACACCGGAATATCTTCAGGCTTGAACTATTTACATAGTGGTGAAAACATCTTGGAGTCATCTTACACAAGGTTTTACCCATTTGTCAGGTTTTAATGAAACGTTATTCTGTCAAGTACCCATGTAGACCGTGTTACGAGTTCGTTGTGTGAGTGGCAGGTAGTTTGCAGTCTAAACAGAACACAGGATTGTCGGAGGAGCAACGAGGTTATTTATTATTCCAAACGAACGTAGTAAACCCCGCACAAGACTTCACAACAAGCGCACGCTAGGTTGTCACACTTCAATAAACACGGACTCACAAAAACATTCTCTCTTCTAACCATTCTCTTTTCTAAACATTCACTCTTCGAAACATTCTCTTTTCTAAAAGCTACATCAGTTCGGCTTCTTGTGAGCATAACTTTCTAGAACTTTTCGGCTCAACTAAATAAAGTAACATTACATTAAACTATTTACAGCATCACACTTATTAGGCCCGGTTCATAAGTCGCATTTCTGCCGTGTCGAATGCATGCAATTCAAACAAGATAATGCAGGCGCGCCATCTGTAGCAAAATTACTTTTCGACATATTACGACATATTACGACACATGACGACACATGCATGTGTCGAAAAGACATGAAACAGGTCGAAATAGGTCGAAATAAGTAATGCGATATCATCATGTCGTGTAATTCTATCTCGAAATAAATTGGTTGTCATGGCGTAACTGGAAGCCCGTAATGACTTATATCATGTAATGTGAGGCCGCTTGTGACGTTCAACCCTTAGTAACCCCCTTGTTGTTAAGGACGGAAACTGTTCTCGTACACAAAGCTAATTTACCCCAGCTCCTCTCTGCTCGTTACCGTTCCGCCATATTTTGATCGTCTCGTTTTTCCCCCGATCGTCTTATCGTGGAAGTTTCCATTGAAGCTCACTGTTCGCTCGATAGGTTTATTGCGGCTTTATATTTATATTTTGTCTTTTAGATTTATTTTATTATCTATTCATTGTTATCTCGTTGTTGTCGTGTGCAGCACTATATCGATCTGTTCCTCTCGCACGTGCTTGATCGTTGCTGCCCTCAATCATTCTCCTATCGATTTATGTTTTTGTCGATCTTTTCGTTCAATTTTTTTCCTTATTTTGTAAGTCCTACTAATCCGATAGAATCATGTCTGGATATTCTGCTGAATTGTTTTTGGAAAATGTTGACCAGGAGTTTCTCTGCGGTATCTGGTGAGTGAATTTTTTGCAGCAATGTATGAGGTCTCTGCCCACACTGCATGGAACGGTTTCAATGACGTTACAATCCTCTGACACTCCTAGTCTTACATACCTGTAGAGACCTTTTTTGTGTGGGCGGGCTGTTGTGCAGTTACAAACCATGTGATATTCCCTAGAGAATTGTTCTCGTTACATCCATCTAAAAATTATTTATTCACATACACGCAGCTATTTCAACATTTCAAAGAATGATTTCTCAACAGTATCATTGCATTGTTTGAAATTGTGCTACAATCCGCCGAAGCTAAAAATATCTTTTTAACAATCATTCGCCAAAGGCGAAGTGAATATTGTGAATATTCACTGAGCCTGAGGGGAATAATTGTTTTAGTATAATTTCAGATTTGAACAATAGGGAATAACGGATTAAAATATAAAAAAACGACAATTGTTTGTCTGCATACACATATGTATGCTTAGAGTTGTAATATTAAGTTTACATGCACATCGATTGTGAATCAGTTTTACTCGTCGAGTTCAGGAGTAACACAGACAAGCGAAACATTACGAAAATAATTAATCTGGTACCTTTGTTTTGTCTCTGTTGGGGCATGGCTTTATTCATAGTTGTCTTCATGGTCTCAAAAAGAGTTACTTTACCTTGGAGGAAAACAAATTTGACCTGCTAGTGAACAACTAACCTCTGTTTACCAGTCTTAACTGCCTTGAATACGAGTCCTTGAAAGGTATTTTATTTCAAGGGCGACTGCAGTCATTTTAAAATTTCTCTATTCTTTCAAATATCCTGGATTTAAAGTGATGTCTTCCAAACAACTGATAAATTATTTCAGAAATTATGTCCGCCATGTTTACTTACCGTGATGACTAAGGTGGCAAGCTCAGTAGCAAGGCCTCAAAAATGATATACAAACTGCCTAAAGCAGAGAATATAATTTCATAAAACAGTTCCCTCAAGCAGTCAGATTGCTATAAAGTCTTTGTTTAGTTCTGACTTTTTACTAATCCTATATATAAGTAAGGCCAGCAACTTTTCCATCGAAAAATCAGCCAATTTTTCTTTTGAGACACATTGGTAGAATCAATTTTAAAGGCTGTCACAGTATCAATTTGTTTAGCTACTGCTATTGTTTGTACTAAAGCGTTAGATTTTTCTGGCAGTTATGGTGTGTTCAACAAGCCAGTGTCTTGTCAAGATGGGCATTCCTTCTGCCACCACTGCATCACCCAGTGGCAGTCGAGTCATAATTATTGTCCTGTTGACAGGACTGTTTTAAGTGGCACTTTGGTTAGAAATTTTGCAGTGCAAGGTGCAATTAGCAGGAAAGTAATGAGGTGTCCTTCTACGATCTCTCTTCCTGGTGGCTGCAACTGGACTGGGCCAACAGCTAGTCTGGAGAATCACCTTCCACATTGTGATATGAAGATTGTTGAATGCAATTTTAAAGGCAGAGGATGCATTCTTCGTTCCTACCAACGCGAACTTGCCCAGCATTTGCAAATCTGCCCGTTTAGGACAGAAAAGTGCCCTTCCTGTGGTCTGGAGGTTCCTCGTAGTAATCAATCAGGGCATGATGAGCTGTGTGTGGGCAAATTGGTGCCATGTCCGAACAGTTGTGGAATTCAGGTTGAAAGGTTTGTTTTATTTAAATTTGTATTGTTATTAATGTAAATTACTTGTAGTAGATAATATCCATTTGCTCTTTATTTAAAACATTTATCTCTCTGAAATCATTTACACTCATCTCTCTTTAGATGCAAGATGCTGTCCCACTTGGCTTTTGTGTGTACAAAGGAAGGACGACCCTGTCCCCTCTATGCCGTGGGATGTACTGAGGTGCACTCATTAGCTGATGCAGATTCCTCAAGCCATCTCAAACTTCTCCTAGAAGCTCGTGTTTCTGGGGCGTGTGGAGTAAGTCTTTACAGCAGTGATTTTGTTAGTAAATTTTCTTCAATGAATATACTAGTGAACAGGTATTTGGTCATACACATCTTCATATAAACTTACTACATTCAAATAGTGGTTTTGCCTTTCATAGGGCTTTTTGCTTATGAATACATTATAATCTGTGTGTGTTTGAATGGTTGTGTTAGGTATTCTATTCTAGTACGGACTGTCATTTTTATATGACTCTTCCAAACTAACAGTTGATTTTGTTTGTAGAATTTACTGCAAATCATTATTTGAATTAATCGCTAGTCAATAAGGGGTGGATTTTTAATAAGGTTTGACCAGTTAATGGGTGGCTGCCACCATTTTTCATGGCCGTAACTTCCAGATTTTATCCCTTAGATTACTAGTCCAGGTTTAGATGGCATGTCTTTAGCTGGGTCGTGGCGAATTGGTGACGAAGTCAATTTGCCTATTTGCAGTCCATTGTATGAATGTCATGCGGGCTTGGTGAGGCTGGAATTTTGCAGTGGTATTTCTCTGAAGCTTTTTTTTGAATCAAAGTTGCAGTTACCTTGTTATGGTATTGTTTTGAGGTTTGTATTACCTTTTTTAATTGCCCGGTTGTTCGATACTTGTCATGTTTTAATATAGTATCAACTTCAATTTGCACCTCCCGCCATTAACATAATTCTTCTTATAAGTATTTTATTTGGAATTGACAACATCGTACTCTACCTGTATCTCCTACTGTCTTCCCATCCATTGTATTTTTTTTTTCGCCACCCGAACTGCTCATGCATAGTGCCTTGTAAATATGTTTTGCTGCAGACAATATTATGCTCAAGCATAAATTATTTAATCCACGCTCTCTAATCCATGAAAGAGCGATTTAAACAACCTTAGTGATTGAATGGCCTCACAATTATCTAACTTGCTTATCACAAAATATGATCTGCCACTGACCTGCAGATCAATTTATTTGGCCCCTACAGACCAACCATAACATTTTGTTTGGAGTTAGATGTACACAATTCATTTCATAGAGTTAGAGTTTCTTATATCACCCATTGATATATCAATCGTCATCGTGATATGAAGATTGTCATCTCTCTTTTTTATTTGCAGGTGTTGTTTCCGTTGTGGAGTGGACAAAATTAAGTTTAGTGCCCTTCAAGATTTAATGTGCTGAGGTTCTGTTGCATGTGTTGAGATCCAGAATGTCTGCCCTGACGACAAATTTTATGAGATGGCCCGTAACAGCAATCCACTGTTTTTGGACTTTCTTCTTATGTTGTCTGCTTGAAGAACTTTTGACATATTAGCAATGTGTGGTCGTGTTGGCTCCTGAATTTATTTGTTTGTTAGTGACCTGTTCTCACAGATAACTTCAGTTGAGTTCTGCAACATGCACTATCCTAGGATTGAGGATTATCTTAATATGCTGACTCCTGATGTTCATGTTGCGCACATTCACATTTGATCAGTTGAGTTCTGCAGCATATTCTAGGATTGGAGATACGTGCAAGATGCTAACTCCTGATGTACATGTTTGTGCAGATGCATGTGTAATCAGTTGACACGATAACACCCTTTGACCTTTTTTTTGGTGGGAAATTATCTGTTCTGAGGAGTGCACATAGTTTCCCTAGAGCATGGCTCTAGGGCCACTGTGAGCTTTGCGGAACAGATGATGTACAGGGAAAAATAGATGCAAATATTTACGTGTCAAGTAAAGGCTTATATCTTTATTATCTGTCAAATATTTCTGCAACGCTATTTTTTTGAAAGGAGGCCATGTTTGATATAGCGATATTCTGAAATGACTATCAGTACAATTTTTTTTAAATTTGATAGTGTTTTCTTTTTATTCTAGTCTCTTGGGAATTAAGAGACATAAGAAAGTTAGAAAAATATTCAATTTTAACCCAAAAGCCTCGGAGCCATTTCATAATACTGGTATATCGAACATGCCTTTTGGAAAACATCACATCAGGCTTAGCTGGGGCTTAATCAGTCATGTGTCGCATTTACACCAATCGTGTGCTAAAAGCCGAAATATTTTATGGATTACAATGCCTCATATTAAATTGGCGTGAAGCGTGTGTGAAGAAAACGTTTTGTATTATAATGGTGTGGAGGTCAAAGTCTTGCTTCTAAAAGACCGAGCTGTCCAAAATCTTTTTATTGTTCTCTTTTTGATGGCATTTCTTCAGACATTTTACAGTGGACAAAAAAAGAAACAAAATAAATTTAAAGCATAAGAACAATTATTGTTGAAAGTTAAGTAGACTCTGGGGAGTATTATTAACAAAAATTGATAAGTGTATACAGATGAAAAATTTTTTATTTGGTAAACAAAGATGGAACATAACATGTAAAGGTGACTAAGAAGCACAGCAAACACCATGCTGAAGCTGGCAACACCCTAAACTCAGAAATGTAGTAGTCAGTATACCTTAGTCTTTTGCCTAAGCAAAAAGCATCTGGTCGTCGAAAAAATATGATTCTGGTAAAAAGAATGAAATCAAGCATAACTCTGTAGTTTAAGCCACATAAAGGCCACTTAAATAAAGTGTTGAACAGTCAGATTTCCTCTTGTTCAGCCACACTCTCACTGAGGTAACAAAGGTATCAATATCACTCAGATCACCTATAGAAAGAAAGGAAAATAATTTTACCAGCGAATTGATATTTGAATATAATAAAGTGTGACCTGAAAAGAAGTTGTCCTGTTGGTTATGTTGTCAGTGGAAGGGAGCATAGAGGCAGTAAATGGGAACTCTGTCGGGGTGACACAAGTAAAGTGATAATTTAAAAAGGAAAAGCCTGCAAGGTATTATACCCAGACCCAAACATAACCCAGGCCAATTTAGTTGCACAGCAAGCTTTCAAAAAATAAGTTGAAGACAAGTAAAAGACACAATGTAGCACACATTAGAAATCACACCATATACTCATTACAGTAAATCAAAGACTCTAAGATCACCATGCCCAATGAACCTTTTTGGCACTACAGAGGCTATTTCAAAACAACGATTATGGGATTCTCAGGGTGTTAAATAGTATTTGCCCCCTAAGTAACCCCTAATAGCAAGTTGAAACATTGCATTGTATATATTGCCCATTGTCCTGTATTGCCATAAACTAAGGTACTTTTTCAACAATCTCATATGCTTGATTTAGGAAGCATTTGGCCCACAGTTTTTTCCCCAAGTTTACAAACAAGTAGAAATCTGAAAGAGGAACTTTAATTTCGGAAAAAAGATATTACAAATAAATGTTTGGCAACAAAAAAGTCTTTGATCTATAATGATAAACTATAAAATGGAATGGTACAACAAGGAACAAGCTGGAGAATTCACTTTTTGTGCATGTTAAAGAGAACTCAAATAGCTCGAGCCACAATTTTTCATTTATGTCTTGCGGTATACTGTCAGTGGTAACCTGTACTGAATTTAAACAAATCAAATCAACTGAGCTCAGTAGTAAACACGTGATCACGCACTCTAATTGACGCAAGGAGCTCGGGGAATTCAACTAAACCAACATGCTGCAATACTGAGAATGAAAATTTCTTGGACACAAAGAAGAGGGAAGAATAAATCTGCAAAAGGAAAATTGAAGCAAGTATAATTGTGTAACTAGGGAAATTAACAAAAATTGTACAAGAACTTATCAGTCTCTTACATTGATCCAAGTGTAAACAAGGACCGTAATTTGATGCTAGAAGAGACTATTAGAGCTCACATTGAACAATTCTTTGGTCATGGTAAATTTCATTTTCATCCGAGTAAAGTGCAGAAATGTTGAAAGGTGATGAAAGTAGTCATCATGTAACTGAGATTACAAGCAAACAACCACCTATCCTTCCTTTTTTGTTCTTGCAAGCATGCTATTATTAGAAAATACAATGAATGAAAAATGAAAAAATAAGTCGACACTTCTGAGGGTTATTACTGGGTTGTGAAATATGAAATTTCTACCACATGAGGCAACCTAAAATAATAGTCTAGCGACTCAATGTTCCAAATTTAATAATGTCATTTCCTAATCTCAGACAAACAAATATCCTTCCAGTACAATGAGAGAAACATAGTCATATGATCAATGGCAAGATTGTAACTGATCAAAAAAGCTGCCATCCAAAACTAAACTGACACTGCTCTGTACACTTCAGGAGTCAGCTTTTACCAACTATTTCAAAGTGAGGATAGTGTATGCTGCAACAGTCTCTACTAAAATTCCAAGCACATGAAATTTAGGAGCCAGCATTTACCCACATATCATTGTTCTTGCAGATCAGAATCCAGCTTGATGTAATGAATACATAGTAGAACCAAAATACAGTACTAAAAATTGCCTGACTTGAAAATAAATATTGATTCCCTGGTTTCCATCCTCCTCCTCTGGATCAAATGATTCTTGTAGCACCAGAATGACATGTTCTGGAACATTAAGTGAAATTGGAGCCACATCCACTCCTGATAATTCATCACCCTGAGGAAGTGGAGCATCTGGGTCATCCCCATACATGGCTAGATCATCTGGCAGGTTATCATCCATAATACCTCTTACACCAGAGTAATTGGAAGAATGATGTTGCAGAATACCAGAAATCCATAACTGGTGCGGAGAACGGCTATGCTCAGTAGATAGTCCATGATTATTAAATGTCTCAATAAACTGTGTTAGTGCATTATTGATCCTTGGGGTATAAACATAATGTAAGGCAAAAAGATCAATATCAGTATTGCGACTAAGTATACCAACTTGCTCCATATGTAAAAATATATCTTTAAAAATATATAAAATGCAGTGAACCACTTCACGCCATAATCTTTCAATCCTCGTGTTGTGAACACTTGGCCCGGTGATGAAACTACCACGCCCTTCACCCCGGTATTGGATCATTAGGTCACCAACTGCAACGTTTTCTCCTCCGTCATCTGCTCTGACTCGTGAAGGCAATCCCCAGGTATTAATTGATTCTCGAAACAAGGCAAGCACTGTTGATGCCCTGTTGTTGTTGCTGCACCTTAGATAAACAATCAACCGAGAGTAACCGTCAATGCCACCATGGATGACAAAACGCCAGTGACGCAACTTCAGGTTGCTGTCAATGTGCCAGAGAAAATTGGGATGTGGCACTCTGTAAGGCCTACGTGGGATTTGCTGTGCCCAACGACAAGCTCTACCGATTGGATCCAGGCTTATAAGGGCATCACGTACACGCCATCTCTGGACACAGATCCCACGTCTCCGTAGTGCACCTTGCATGTATCTTTCCCCGCAACGAGGAATTGAGACACGTTCCTTTTGCACAATTTGCTGCAATTCTACTTGCTGGATTGGAGAATACGTTAAAAATGAAGGAGGTATGTCTAGATCAATGGCCCGCCTGTGTATGGTCCATCTAGACACACCAAGAATGCCAGCAATACTGGTCCACGAAAAGTAACAGGAACGTAAAAGCATAATCTGTTCTCTGGAGATTTCATAAGAAGGACGGCCTACAGCACCAGTATATCTAACAGGGGCACGGTAGGAGCTGGGGGTGAAAACAGGTAGTGCCCTAAATAAATCCTCAATTAGGCTCAGCTCTCTGGAAAGCTGTCTTAGGTTGTTAACATCATTTTGCGAAAACTCAGGTGATGTTTCAACAAAAGTAATGACCTGGTGCATGTGACGTATTGCACCTCCCAGTCTAAGGAGCAAAAACTCTGCATTCTCCCTATCCAAGGGAGAATCACGGAACCTATTTAACTCGTGCAGAAGTGACAAAATGGATGCCACAAAGCGCTGCAGTTGCCTGTTGGCATCTTGCCTAGATACACAATGCAAGGGAAAGTAAAAAACATAAAAATTAAAACAGAATTAGCATGGCACGAATATTTCCCTCCAATTCCCGGCTCGATAATGGATATTATTTTTATACTTGCTTTTAATAAACTATCGCCATTAAAATAAATATAGGGAAAAAATAGAAACCGATTGTCAGCATATCAAAATTTAAGCTTCACTTGATATAAAAAGTCCACACTCGAATTTTTAAAAATCATGTGCATGTGTTACAGAATAAAACATTACATCAAGGCAGATAGACGGAATTGCAAGAAGTAATAGCAAAATACAAAATCTAGATTAAAATTATCTCACCTATTCACGAAAACAACAGAAAACAGAAACAAAACCAAGAAGATCTTCGTAGGCGTCATTGCACAACAGCACTCTCAAGAAAAAAAAACGGTTTAAAATGACTTGGACCGGAAAAGCGACTCCTCTGATCTGGCCGCGAACAATCTTGACTAAAATCGACGATCAAAATATGGCGGAACGGTAACGAGCAGAGAGGAGCTGGGGCAAATTAGCTTTGTGTACGAGAACAGTTTCCGTCCTTAACAACAAGGGGGTTACTAAGGGTTCGAACGTCACAAGCGGCCTCACATTACATGATATAAGTCATTACGGGCTTCCAGTTACATGGTATAGCCATGACAACCAATTTATTTCGAGATAGAATTACACGACATGATGATATCGCATTACTTATTTCGACCTATTTCGACCTGTTTCATGTCTTTTCGACACATGCATGTGTCGTCATGTGTCGTAATATGTCGTAATATGTCGAAAAGTAATTTTGCTACAGATGGCGCGCCATATGTGCACGAAACTTCTGATGATAATGCAAGTCACGCAACAATTTTTCGTAACACAGATTCTTAACTTCTTTCGTCGTGAGGATTATGCTACCCGATATACTTTGTGTTACCTCGATTGGCCGACTTCAGATATGTTTTATCCGAGAGAAAATGTGTTCCCATCTGGGAAGGTTTCTGCTGGATAAGGGTATCGCGAGTTTTAGCCTAGGCTGCCTAGCCTGTTCCAGGCTCTCGGTCAGTGAGGACGATCGAAAATCATCGAGGACGACTGTACCGTTGCAGTTATGTCCTATATGGCAGACATGTCCTCTGACGTAATAGGATATACTGAGCCAATCATATCATGGGTTCTATCTAATAATACGCAGCCATAAGACTGGTAACTGATCTCCGTTGTTGAAGACACATAACAACGACACATACAATTGGTCAAAACGTTTAAGACATATCTGCCACGCAGGACACAACTGCAACGCTACAGACGACAAGCAGTCCTTTTTCCCTACCAGACCCCACTCGTTGCCCGCCCGCTTTTCCAATCCTCCACTGACAGAGAGCCTGGAACAGGCTAGTTTTAGCCCAGTATACAGTCGTCTTGCTACTTCCGGCTATTTCTCCTGTCACTATTGAAATGGCCAATCTGCATAATATACTGTTCTTACTGCTGCTTACAATCGGAGCAGCGTTACTAGCGATACTTGTACGACATCGCATTTCATCCACGACCAGTAACGCAACTGAACGATATCGTTTTGGTTCCTTTGCACCGCTCAGAAACGAAAGTCGGGCCAAATGGTTTGTAGACGGACAAGACTATATGGCAGCTGTTGCTGATTCGATTGAAGCCGCCGAAAAGGAGATCTTCATCACCGACTGGCAACTCAATCCACACATCTTCATGAAAAGGCCTGACTCAGGAATCGACAGTCTGCATTGGCGTCTGGACAAGATGTTGCTAAGAAAAGCTGAGCAGGGTGTTCACACGTATATTTTACTGTACTGGGAATCGAAGAGAATCGCAGGTATGGACCTTGGTAGTGAATATGCACAAACTGTTCTGAGTCACAAAAACATAGAGGTTCTTCGTCATCCAGATATGAATACCTTCTTGAACCATATTTTTACCTTGCTCCGGTGGAGTCACCATGAGAAAGTGGTGGTTGTTGATCGGAGTATAGCGTTCGTTGGAGGAATTGATCTTTGCTTTGGTCGATGGGATACTCACAGTCACCTGCTAACAGATCCTTTTCCACCTCATCAGTGTGTGCTGGAGAGCGATGAATGTGCCAGAATTCCCAAGGAATCTATAGTGCAACATTCTCGATGGATAGGTAAGGACTATGGTAACACCTTCCTTTATGGAGCAAGAACTAACCTGGATGAGCCCATGAAGGATTATGTTGATAGAAGTAAAGATCCTCGCATGCCATGGCATGATGTGGCTTGCTCAGTTTCTGGACTCCCCGCTCTTGATGTTGCAAAGCACTTTATTCAGAGATACAACAGTATCAAGCCTTGGTACAGCTTCCGTAGACTCTCCCTTGAAGATTTTGTACCAAATACTGTGTTTCATCAGATTTCAGATCCAAGTGGTAGCAATGTAACGATTCAAGTCCTCCGTTCAGTGGACAAATGGTCAGCTGGTCAGCCACATGAAGCCTCTATCTACTATGCTTACCTACACGCGATTCAGAATGCAGAACGTTTTATTTACATCGAAAATCAATTTTTCATCTCATCTCAAAAAGGGACTTTTAGGAGTGTGCAAAATGAGATACTGTCCACCCTAGTAGATAGAATTTATCGTGCTTATAAAAAACGAGAGGATTTCCATGCAATGGTAGTCATACCGTTAAAACCAGAGTTTACAGAGGAGTGGGACCCAAACACAAGCAGCGATTTAGGAGCGGTAAGTTACTGGACTTACGCTACTCTCTACCACGGGGAAGACAGTTTGATGAACAGGTTATTGGTAGAAAAGAAAATTCCAGGTCATGCAGTAGCTCGCTACTTCAGTGTGTATGGTTTGCGGACGCATGGATCTCTGAACGACAACCTTGTGACGGAGGTTGTTTATGTACATAGTAAGCTGATGGTTGTTGATGACCGTGTGGCTATCATAGGGTCTGCAAACATCAATGACCGTAGCATGCTTGGAGACAGGGACTCGGAGGTAGCAGTAATAATTGAGGACAATGACATGATGGAAGGGAAGATGAACCAACGACCCTACCAGGTTGGAAAGTTCTCTCACAGTTTACGTTGTCACTTATTAAAAGAACACCTTGGTCTTTTATCAGAAATGAATTCAACCCCGCTAAATATCAAGGTAGAAGATCCATTGACAAGCGCTTTCCGCTTTACCGTTTTAGAGCTAGCTGCTCAAAACACTCGCATTTTTGAGCGAGTATTCCAGGGAAGAATACTGCCAACAAATCAAGTGTTGAACTTTGAAGACCTCAAAAACTGGACATCAATTTCTGGTCTCGCTGACATTTTGGTGGACGAAGCCAAGAAGGAGTTGGAGAACATTCAAGGGAGAGTTGTCACCTTCCCAATTTTCTTCTTAAAAGATGCTCTAAAACCAACCTTTTTGGATTACCTTGGTCTTTACAGTACCGGCTGAAATCATTGCACCATGCCGCGTGGTTTAATTACCCGCGGTTTATAAACAGACTTCTAACCTGTGCTTTTGATTTACTTTCCTTTATGCGTGACCGACAACATGGATGTTTCCTATACAATTAAGTTGGTCCCAAAGAGATTTAAGGTGTCGATTTATGCAATAATAGTGGTTTGTTTTTCAAGATTCTGCAAACCGTTTACAGATTGATGATTTCGATTGAAGAAATTTGGAGCTTTATCCAGTTGATATTTTCAGCATAAATTGATTGCCTTCGTATTCTGATCATACCCTATCCACCCTACCCCTCGAGGAGGACGAAGGGGCAAATCTCGTGCACTACTCTTGATCTTCATCTCGTGAACTCGCGGTAGATGTGCGCATGATTTCATAATCAAATACTTTCATACTTTTGATTCTAGTGGCCGCACGAAAGGACTCATGCAAAGTGTGTCATACCATTCGTAGCTTAATGGTATTGCGTCACATTAGTGCAGATCATCAGCATGTTCCTCGTTCTTGGTTTCAAATATGATTCAAAGTATAGGTCCTGATTTAGGTCAATTCTAGAGTTTGCTATGACAATGAAAGCTCTTTTAGTAGTTTCGAGAGCCAGAGGCTTAAAATGTTGTATGTTATATTGACATTTTTTAACTTTTTATGGTTTAAATTTTTAGCTTCAGTAAGGAGCCTGCTATAGTATAGATCTCCTAAAATTTGTTTTCCTCGCTAAAATAAATTT
The DNA here is from genome assembly GCA_022496165.2 of Catalaphyllia jardinei. Classification (NCBI taxonomy): domain Eukaryota; kingdom Metazoa; phylum Cnidaria; class Anthozoa; order Scleractinia; family Caryophylliidae; genus Catalaphyllia; species Catalaphyllia jardinei. Next base: position 16,790,375 of record CM042754.1, read on the forward strand.
AAATCGTAAAAATTTTTGTGCTAAATCTCATCCTTCGATGAAAGCGAGAAGGACCTCGGTGCTGCTACTGAGACAGAGATGAATCGACCATCCGCCAAAAGATGTTGACAGTGCAGTACTCCAGGAATATCTTACTCAAGCCTAAGCCTACCACGTTTTTTTCGGATATTAAACCGTCTGACGGATATTGCCTGTTACTTTCGCCTACGGTCTCACCGATCTTTCCATCCTTTTTGCTGGCAAGCGCTTCGTATCTTTTTTGCTTTTCCAGTGCCATGAAGCAAGGAAACTCACTTTCCCCATTACTGCGAATATTTAAACGCGATTTGACTGCAAAATACTATTTCGATGGGCGATTTTTGTAAGGAGCCTTTGGGAGTATTTAAATATTCTGTGGCATATTTGCATGACGACCAGTTTGATGAGATGTGTTTGCTTGCAGAACTTTGTGGCAGCCCTGCTAAGAGCGGTCCAGGCAATTTCGTCAATTTCGGTCAGCTATAAAAGGAACCACCACATATCAAACTTTGGGTTGAATTTCGGCCAAACAACAGCGTGGCGTCTTGTAACTCTGAGGTTCTTCTGTTATTATTACAAAGGTTTAAAAGAACCGACGCTTAGCTAGTTTCCGAGCGCGAGATTCGGGGGATTGGAGAAGTTTTAAATTTACGGTCGCTTTCAACTGCCTATCCCGGCACGCGTGACGAAAAATTGTTCTGCCGACCAATCAAAATTCAGTGGTAGAGGAAATTTGCCTTGGAGAGTTTACCATAAATTCGTTTAATATGTTATTGATTTACAATCATTCATTTTGATTTTCAAAAGTGCAAAAGACACAATGCTCCTACGCGTTGCTGACTTTGCCTCCCTTTTAGTGTTTCCGGAGTAACGCCAAAACGTAACTTTAAAGATTGATTGTCAAAACTTCTAGGCAGGCGGTGTTTAGGAAATACAAACACGTATTACTAATTGCAGGCGTTAAAAAAGTCGATTTTGAATGCATTATTTGTCAAAAGAGAAAAAAAGTGATTATAATTAAGATGCCCTTTTTATTTCAGAAATAAGAGTGCTAGTGTCAGCATAAGTGTCCAGAGTTTCTAAAGTTACAAATAGTAATGCTTGAATTTTCTTTTTGAATATGTGCTTTGGTAGTCTTCGATATCTTTCGGGAATGCTGTCGGTATTTTTGTGGTGGTTCATCTTCGAAGTGCGTCAACATATCAGAGTAAATGATGTAACAGAGAATTAACTCTGAAGTGTAAATTTTAGTGCTAATTTAACCCATGAATAACCCACTGGGCGTTAGCCCTAGTAAGGGGAATCAGGAAACCACACGAGGTAAAGAAAGAATCTTTTTGACCTCGGTGGGAATCGAACCCACGACCTCCGGTCTGTCTTACCTCGTGTGGTTCCCTGATTCCCTTTACTAGGGCTAACGCCCAGTGGGTTATTCATGGTTAACATATCAGAGTAAGACGCCTTA
>CM042754.1:16805722-16832319 GCA_022496165.2 Catalaphyllia jardinei
CTGTAGTTGCTCCTATGATTTTATAAGGAAATTAGAACTGGTTATAGTTCCGTTAGGGGATAAAACAACGGAAAGTGGTGCCAGTACATAAGTGTGTAATAAAGCATGAAGTTTTCTGCACACACCATGAGCAAGTCCTACGTACTTTGTGTCTAGTTCACTTCACAACTTGAGCTCGCTTGCTGTTTCTGGCTCTCATGTACCACATACGATCCACTTTCGTCCCAAAAGGTTCCCCTAACAAAACTCTCTGTCTAAGACGTGTTAGGCAACGATTCTTCCAATGCAGAAAAGGCAACAGGCGAATTTTAAAGAAAGAAACCAAACTTCCAAACGCCTCGTGCAAACGTGGCGGGCCACATGAATACAAATGAGCGTAAAATATTTGCAACGCAAATAGGACAGTTTCGAAAAATTAAATTCTAACTCGACTTAGGAGAATGATGGAACGAAATTATTTACCCTTGATCTTAGAAACGATTTCTCTTGTCTTGTTCTTCTAAGCCTCGGAGCCAAGTTGTAATTGGCCTAATCAAGTTTACTCTTGTGTGACGACAAATGGGTAAACAACAACAACATTAGCAATAACAACAACATTTCGTGTCTCATAATAAGGGCCTCTAGAACGGGCTATTTTGTACGTATTCTATATAATACTAACCAGAACACGACGATAAGAGGTTTTTATAGGCCACAAGGTTTTCTTAAGGGAACAATGTATTTTTTTCGTTCCTAATGGCGACGCGCACAGTTTCTAAAAATAGATTACATCACCAGAGACCCCCCACATGACTCAGACAAGAATTGCAGTTCTGTAGAAGGTTTTGTATGAGCGCAATGTCTTCTAGACCAGAAAATCTGGCAAAAAAGGAAAGATTGGTGGTCTAGGATTTTGGTTAGCTAAAATAATGTTATAAAGCGAACACTGCTGCATTGGGCAGTGTAAAACAGACTCCGAGGTGTCCAGAAAAGAGCATAAATGTCACAAAATGCACGAGGATCTTACAAAGCCGCAGTGACAGGTGGACAGATCCCAGAACCTTAAGGTAAACTTTTAGCGAGACGGTTGCGACTAACCGATCAGAATTGTTTATTCTGTTCTTCAAGAGAAGAATGATCTTATGCTAGAAATTCCCAAACTCGACCAGCCGAGCAGCCCGCTCAAACGAAGACGATAGAACCGGAGGACAAAATTATTATTATCTGAGACAATTCCAAATACAGAGCAGAATTTTGTGTACTGTGCAATTTAGAGGACCATGATTTTAATAGAGCCATTTATTGGACGACATAAAAAAATCTGTGACCGTAAGCAAATCTCAACTGCATATATTTCTATATGCTATATGCTTGACGCGACACGTGTATTAAATAGCGCAGCGAGTAAAACTGTTTTTTATGTGCGAAGACGGAGCGGGCCAGTTTCATCACGGCAAGGCAGCGAATCGGATCTAAGTTGTTTCTTTATGAGTTACTTTTTTACCTGGCTTTCCGACTTTCTTGTGGGTGATGCACCTGAATGCCGGGTACAATAATATTCTTTTCTGTCATGGAAGTAAGGAGTGTGTTCGTAAACAGTCTTCATACATGAGTAGCCCATCATATTTTGCCGCCTTCCTTCAAACTCCGTAATTTCATTATTCTAAGGTACATGTTGTGGGTTTTCTCCAACATTTTGAGCTAGAGAGGCCATCAAATTGCGAAATTAGTCGCTGAGGATCGCGTGGAAGAGTTTTCGAGCGCCGTTGTTCCATACGTCGCTCTCAAAGAAGTAGCCCATGGAAGGGTTTGTTTGTCTGAAGCACGACGGGGGGTAAATTTTCATGACGCCATCTGTGCGCGACGCTGTTAAAGAGATTTTGTCTCAAAGTACTTATGGAACACATACAAAAATCTGAGGAGGGTTCAAACGCATCAAGTGTTTTCCTTCCAAAATATGCCGAAGAAATTTGAAAAAGCAACAATCACCAGGTATTTGGAATTTGTGTTTGAGGAAAACTCGGTCAGGGAAATCACGTGATTATCGTGACGTCATTGTTTTAGAAAAACTACGTTTTCAAAATGTTTATTTCCACACTAAAACAGAGCCGGCGTTTTCAAATTCCTTCGGTTTGAAGAGCATTTTCGAAAGGCTCCGCTTTCGTGACGGATCAGTGTGGACAGTAGGCCTAACCGTAGAAAGAAAGATGCTTTTTCAAATTCCTCCGGGTGAAGAGCGTTTTCGAAGACCTCCGCTTTCGTGACAGATCAGTGTGGACGGTAGGCCTAACCGGAGAAATAAGCCGAGGCTACGTCTTAAAATTTCTCCGGTGTAGTGCGTCTTCTTCGTCTTATTTTTTGCGCGATAAGAAAAATCCACAAAAGGTTACGTTCTCATTTATTTCACAAAGCTCATATTGTCTCCATGAGAGTAATAATTAAAATTGTACACTGTTTAAAAAAACGCCGTACATCAATCGTTTTTTTCCAACTCAGTGCAGGCCCAGCAGGTTTTGCAAGCTGCAAACCTGTCTGTCAAGTCAAATACACAATGCAGCTACACGAAATCGAGTGCCTCTTTTGCTAACTAGTTACAAGCGTAAAAATTATCCGCAAGCGACTCTCGAGTAATAAGTTCAAACCTTGCTTATTTCTTCATTTTATTAAATAGTACGATGCATACAAAATATGAAGTTCGACGATCGCAAGCAAGTTAGTTTTCCACTAAGGATGAAAGCCAAGAGTAAAAAGCTTCCGTTGTTTTGCCAATATTCCCTCGGCTCGGATCGAACATGGCTTCCAGACAGGTAACGTTATAAAGGCTGAGTTCAAATGGAACATCCTGGAAGATAAATAAAAATCGCAAGTACATACTGATAGAAAGAAAAGTTCTGAAGTGTAGCACTTGGTAAAGGAGTGAGAACTACTCAAGTAACTTTTCATTCCATGAATATGAACACACACGGGACCGGGGGACATAGAACTCCAGTTTGTTAAACCGGGGTAGCACAATCATAAAACTAAAACACTCTTTGTTACTGGGAAGTAAAGTATGTTACAGCGGAAACCCGCCTTACAGTCAAATTTAAAGGGACACAGTCAACTCTGAGACCGCGCTGACCTGGACACTAGTTTTCTCGCTTTGAAAAAAGTTGACCCCACCCAGAAATCACAGTTCATATGGAAATCCGCTTCAATTTTCGCAGTGCTTTGCTTGACTTTCAATCGTTTACTGAAAAATCTGTTTTTGACTGTCCCTTTGCATATCCTATGATGTTATTTTTATCATATCTGGTTAAAAACAGTATTTATCGCGTCTCTGTTGAATGCAAATTAGCTATGAAATAGCTATCTAATGCGCAAGCGCGCCAGCTGACTGTGTCCGGTCACCTGGTTATTATAACCAGTTTTCTTGTCCCGGTGAAACGCCCACAAATTTTCCTACCAGAAAACCCCGTTAGTATGGCCAACGGCCATATTTTAAAATCCCAATCTGGATTTAAGCATTAAAGAACTTTTTCGTGTTTACATAGCCTCATCTAAACACGAAGAGGGTTGAGAGAACTCGAGATAGTTATGCAAACCGGAGACGTAGTCGAAGGTTTGCATAACTTTCAAGAATTCCCTCGACCCTCCGAGTGTTAAGATGAGGCTCTGTACACACGGAAAAAGTGCTCTATTGCTTTTATAAAATTATAATAATAATTCTTAAAAGTACGCGCAGATCTGAAACGTCACAACCGTGTTTATTTACTCTGATCTAAACACGCCTATCAACCAATTTGTGAGTGCGCTTAGTGGCTCAGTTATTTTATAAAACGTATTCATTGATAATTTTACCCCGTTTATACGGCCACTGCAACCAACAGCGTTCATATTTCCATTGTTGCTATTGCATGTGCTGATTAAAGTTTCAATTGTTTTAGAATCATGTCTGCAGTCCGAATGCTTATTAAAGAACAGTTGTTTAGAAGTTCAGTTAGGCCAAATTTTCATGGCCCGTTACTGACCGTTTTAACGTGATTCCTTACTATTTCATTGCGCATCCCTACTGCGCACGATGTTCGCTTCATTAGTGCCCGCAAAATGAGCGCGTGTACGTAAACAACGTAAGATATTTCCCTCAAGCTGCGCTCGACAGCGAAATAAATGCTCGTTTTCTCTGAAGCAAACTCTAACGTTAAGTGTTATTTCTAGGGAATTATCTTAAAGGGGTTCCACTGTAGTTCTTATTGGGATTAACACTAAAAATAAATTTCGATCCTTAGATACAAAGCGAACACTAATCTAGCAACATGACACAAAGTGTGGTGAAAGAGTGCCAAAAGTTATTTCCTACCTCGACCCCGACTAGAACTTCACGTCGTAGCAAGGCCCGTATTTCACTCAGGTGTTCTTTCAGTAGGGCCCTAATATGGTCGTCCTTTCTTTGCTTGGCTGACAGGGCTCTTATTCCGATGCTTTTCTTTTTACGTGTCGTGGCTACTGATGATGATTTCTGGTCCAGATTCCCAGGAACCGACAACTGAACAGGTTCTACTCTTGAGATACGACCTAGACAGGTGGACCAAGACAGGTGGAACCAGAATGAACAAAATCCAAGGTGGGGGGGGGGGGGGTGAGGAGGAGGTTAGAAATACCCCTAGTCGCTTCACGCTATGGAAATCTGAGTTAAGCTCGAACGCATCTTTGATGGTCCAAAGGCAAACGCTGGGCAATTTCCAGGGGTTCGGGAAAACTCGGTGGCGTCTAAAGATAATCAATAAGATATCGGTTCTTCTTCGGTAATATGTTGCTTCAGATAAACACGAAAACGGCACTACATCTAAACCAATCGGAATTCATTTATCTTACACTCTAAGCAATAAATAAATGAAGATGTATTCCCAAGAAAAAAAAAGCAAAACTGGGAGTTCAGATGCTAAATGCCAAAGATGGATAGCACAGTCGCATAGCCATTTGCTGTAACATAGTCCAAAAATAACTATTTTTTATTTTTAATCACTTTTTGACTTTAATTTTGATCGAAATGCACATATTTTTATTATTTTGCGTTAATAGCACAAATTTGGTATTACCCATAATCCCATGTGGGCGTGGCATATTTGTGTTTTTTCATAAAATGTTAAAAAATTCAATGGAAAATGGAAAAAAAGAGGTTTTGTAATTATTTCACATTGAAGCAATGATCTCATTTTCTTTTCTTTCCATCTGCTGCGGTTGAATTCCCTCAGTGAAATGCACTACAAACGGCGCACGTGTTGAAAATCGCGCAATACATAATCATTTCATTATTATGCAATAATCTGCCCCTGCAAACTCTTTATTATTACTATTACTATTATTGTCTCTGTAAACGATCCATGTGCTTTCAAAGAGAAGCTGCTAAGAAGCGGATTTCGTGAAAGTTTTGGTGGTGTTTTTCGCCATATTTCTTTGTCACTTTCTCTCGTTATGGTTCATGAACACGGCAGCAATGGCGGAAAGTGTTTCCGCATCGACCAAACGTAAATTTCTAGCGTTAGATCCAACGAAATGGGTTGAAACGTTCTGTAAATTGAGTTAATTTAGCCTAACACAAGCCCATTCCAGGAGATGTGATCTTGTTTACTCAACTTAACAAGAATCCGGTCTGACAGCGGATCAATTGGTGGATATGTGATGGAATTGAGCTCAATATGGCCATTACGAAATGTGTTTCCGCACGTTTTATTTTGATCTGGAAACATTCTACTTGACGGTTGAACTTCAGCGTTGGTTTGTGAATACTACGATGTATGCCCATTACATTTTTGTCATTTGTTTGTTTCTTACACAGTCGAAATTGTCATCATTGCTAGTTTTGTACACTATGGTTGTTTTAACAACTTCGAGCGTTACATCGTTCAGTGAGAAAAACAGACGTTTCTAATTTATGTTAGAATAAACCATTCTTGTTGCAAATCATACTGCCTGTTGCTTTTGTCATTAGCTATCAGTTTACGGCCAAAAAAGAGTGGCTCCTCGTGCATTTGGTATTGAAATATTTCATTTTTTTCTTCCGTCTGATACATTTCATGTTACTCGTTATACCCAGAAATTCACGCAGTTTCAGGGAATATTTATTTCTTACAATTTCAACATTGCGCAAACCTTGTTTTCTTTACACCAAAAAAGTAGGATAACTAAGCTTACATTGTGGAAAGTGTGGAATTTAGAGGTTAAAACTTCCCGAAGATATTCGTTAGCAAAGGCACTTCAGTCCAAAATGGCGGGGTGACTGTGCTACTCATCAACACATTACCTCTACTCTGATCAGTAATTCCAACGGCCGTCTGCGAGCTCTGCACAGGCAGCGCCAGGTCATTCTCAGCAGTTTCCAACGTTACCATGAGCTTCTCGTGTAGGGCCTGAGCACGAGATTCTATCACGTGACACAGCCCGGCTTTGACTTGGCCAGAGACTGGATTCACTGTCAAGTCCAGGGCCTTGCTGTTAAAGGCGTATAAGAACCAAACAGCTCGGCTTGGCTGTGACTGTGTGTCCTCAGGATCTCCCACGGACACACAGTCAAGTTCTGGCTGGAACCATTGAATACATATCTCACAGTCGCCTGCTTTGGTGGACTTGTCTACGAAATCTGTGCAAAATAAAAACAAAAGAAAAATAAACACCAGTAAAATTCCTGTCGCTTCATTTTTCAGGTCACGAATCAGTGCCCTTACAAAGTCCCTCATAGACAAACCATTCTGCTCTTTTACATTACACTAGGTTGTATCTATAAATCACTCGAAAGTTGTTAAGGTTTGTAGGAGACGGTAAATAACTTGGAGCTCAGTTTAATCTGTGCTGAGCTTACGCAACAAAGCATTATAAATCAGAAATGCGTGGAATAACCAAAAGGGTGGGAAAAATATATAACAGAACTTGTTTTATGCTCGTTATGTGAGTATAGCTGTATGTTTCTGTTTCGCTAACGGAGCTAACTCACAGGTTTAAGTTTAGAGAAAAAATGCTTTTCCCAAGTGTGCTCTAGTGAAGCAAGAAACACTGACATTGGAAACCAAACCAGATCAGAGAATTTTTAAAGACAACATCAGCCGCTAGACCCCTTAATGTTTTCTTTGTCAACTGTTTAACATAAAGGGAGAAAAGACTTGGTGTATCAATGTGTTCTTTCTCATTTTCACTCAGACAACTCGAATGATATTGTTCTCACCAGTTTTCTTTGAAAAGTCTCCCGCTAATTCGATTTGTGAAGGTTCGGTCACTTTCGTTTGGGGCAAACTTGAAAGTCTATAATTCGACAGGACCTCAGGAGGGCAAACACCGCAGCACTCCGCCGCATAAGGACCCAACTCGCTCTTTAGAAACGAGTGCATCTTAGAGAGTTTCAGAGCTTTCTTGGCACTGAACAAAGGTAGCACAGTAGCGGAGCCTTTGTTCGATATCTCCTCGTCTTCCGAGTACACTCCGAGCGCCGCGTACGAACATTGTCGACGAAGTACCGAGAGATAGCCAAGGAAATGAAGCCACGTCACTTGCACTCGGTTGGAATTGTTGACGGTGGTTCCCATGGTGACAATCCCGTTCTGGGCAACTAGTGCTCCGTCTTCCGAGCTCTTAATGACGTCATCGGTACCCAGTAGATCAAACAGCGCGAGGCCTGGGACTGAACTCGCGGCCTTCTCAGAGAGTTTCAATGCGGTAATTTCGGGATCTCCCGTGAAAATCCCGATTTTATACTGAGCCGAAGACACCACGCCCGCGGCACGAATAGCAGCCCAAGCTGTTCTCAGTTCCGTGTCCAGTTCCTTGTTCTTCTCTCTCGTCTCCTTGTCTTTGCGTTCTTTCTCCTTAGCACTTCCTTTCTTGCTTATCCTCCGGCCTTCCCTGACACTCGACGGAGTTGTTTCTGCCGTGCGGGGAGGCTGGCCAGGTGTCTTGGGAGGCTTCAGTGTACTGGCGTTATTAATGAGAACCAAAGCCATCTCCAGATAGGCTTGCTTCATTAAACTGAGAGAGAACACACACAAAGTAAGATTACAGGGGAAAAAATCGTAAGCCTCCCTTGTCAGGCAAACGTTCTTCTCTTAAACATTACGTGACTATCCCATATAATTTTTCTTCGGTATTAAAACTGAGAGAGAACGCACACAAGATAAAATTACAGGGAAAAAAATCATAGCCTTTTACGCGGACTCCCATGTCACACAATCTTTTTTCCTAAAAAACATTGTGTGACAAGCCCAATAAATGTCCTCGTTGAGTCAGCACCAGGGATGTTCATACAAAGCTCTAAGATTGCAAAAAATAAAAACAAAATAAGTCGACGATAAAGAATCTTTTGTCCTGCAGCCCCGAAGTATATGGTTTGTAAGCTAATTCTTACCTGAAAAGGGTTGCACGTTTTGTTAACCTTTTTTGGGAGTGCGAAAGAAGGAAAACTACCAAAAAAAGATGATTACATTTTTTAAACGCTCCAGGCTTTGAAATAGCCGCTTGGTATAGATATTTTTAGGTCGGGTCAGAAATAGGGTAAAGTGTTGCGATTCGGGCCGCATAACTCCACGGCAAATTATTAGGAGAAACTCAGTCCCGCGTCGGGTAGAGGTTGCGTATAAAGATTGAAACGAAATATTTTTACCCAAAGTCGTGATCAGAAATAAAGGTGCACTGTACAGCCTCTACCAATGTGTTCACCACTTTACTTGGGGGCACCTGACCACTCTGAATCATCTGTCTTTGAATCTGACCTGTTAACAATAGTGTAAAACGTAAGTTTTTTTTGGCAACACGATTCCCAAAATTAAGTAATAGTAATTGGACCGAGTGGAATACAATTCAGGGAGTATTCGCGCGAGTAAATTCAAAATGGGACGAGGGCGAAGCGCGAGGCCGATTTGAAATTAGGAGCCCGATTACTTCCTGAATTGTACGACGCGAAGCCCAATAACTAATTAATTGTATCTATAACAAATGTAGGAAATAAAAATGTCTTCTGGGAACTTTGAGCGAAAACGTCTGTAGCGCTTTTTTCATTAGTTTTGAAAACCGTTAAAAACATTGCGAAGGAAGCCATTAAAGCGCACGTAATTGACATTAAAATCACGTGGGGTATCCAATTACAAAAAGTTCAAATCGGGCACTCACGTGATCGCGCGCCGATTACGTGACAAAGTTCAAATCGGACACCTGTAATTGGACACTCACGTGACCGCGTGCTGATTACGTGACAAAGTTCAAATCGGACAACTGTTATTGGACACTCACGTGATCGCGCGCTGATTACGTGACAAATAGGCCCACGGAGAACCAATCAAGATCGAGGATTTTGTTATAAATACGATTTAAGCATTTATGTGAGTCAAAAGGAAACCAAACAATAATGGCTTGATTTTGTAGAACAGAGGTGGACAAATGACAGGTGACATTAGGAAGTGAAGAGGATTAACGATGGCTGGGATGGAAAAGGATTGCAATATGGACAAAGTTAAAAACGGAAGCAGAAATCATAGGAAGATAACAGTAAACCCAAGAATAATAGAATGATTTACAAGAAAGGCAAATTAAAATGACTGAAACCCATTAGAAAGTGAGGATGACTAGCCATAGCAAGGGTGGAAACAGATTATTGCAATAGGGACTAACACAAAAAGCAAGACACCATTTCGAGTTTTCTCACTTTGGTAGATATTCCAGGTAAACGTAACCCACAAGAGAGCTGCCCTGGGCAAAACATTCAAATTCGTAAAAAACTCCTAATGTTAAGTAGAATAATAATAAAAAAATTTCATGAGTCGTACCTCTTGCTTAGTTTTTCTATACCAAAACGCAATAGAAAGGGTTCTTACTAAAATACTCTTTTTATAAGTCCTAGTACGTTTGTCAGCTACAGACTTACCAAGAGAGAACAGCAGCTGCGCTTCAACAGGTTTCCGCTGACAAGCAGCCGTCCTAGCCAGGTCAAGCCCTAGTTCCAGTTCTCTGACTGCTGCGTGCCACTCGGTTGGAATGACGTTTGAGTCTCGTCCAGACAATGTGACCTGCTTGGTTAGCACTCGACCGAGACGAAGTTTGAGGTCTATTAGAGGTTGAAGTTGTTGAAAGTAAATGTTATGAAGTGGGCTGACAGGGGACATTTCCAGGAGATTTACATCGCTTCCCAGTTGAGTCAACTAACGAGAGGCAAAAAAGAAAGAATACAAAAAATATGCTATGAAACATTTCTTGTACTCTATCAAACACGAGAGACCATGTTTGAACATATTTCAAAACACGGAGAAGAGGGTTGAAAACACAAAGCACAGCGGAGTATTTTTGACGAACTTCTTGAGTGGTAAGAGATGTCCAACTGTAGCAATTAAATGATAAAAGAATGAAAGATGCGAATGCAGCCATAACACTAATGGAAAAATGACCTGAACAAATTCAGGCTTTGAACGGGATTTCAACCCACGACCTTCGCGTTACCGGTGCAATGCTCTAACAACTGAGCTATCCAAGCCATATGAGAGCAGTCGAGTCGTGATTGTTTGATATATCTTCTCAATCAAAACTAAGCTGCTAATTAAGATCAGATATCCAAACATCGCTATGGTGTTTAAACTTGACGAATTATTAATGTGCTCGAGGAAGTACATTCCCGTTTCACCAAGCTTCAAATCCGAAACGTTTTTGTCGAGTTAAAAACAGAACTTAAATCTAAGGAAAACAGAAAATAATAGTTTAGTTTACTATTGTACAATAAAGAAAACAAGCTAAAAAAGGAACATGTAAGATGCGTTATCTGCAGTGTTATAGCTTCTGGCGAAAAAAGGTTTTACATAAAAATTTCCACAGTGCAATAACAGCACAAGATGGTGGCGCAAGTGATAAGTGAAATAAATGGGGCCTCAAGATGGCGGCGCAAGATGGCGGCGCAAGATGGCAACACAACTGGAAAGTGAAGGAAATTGTGACGCAAAATGGCGACACGAGTAAGGACACAAGACGGTAGCGCAAGAGGTAGAAATCGCAACAAGCTTTATTACCTGATCTAGTAAATAAGCCATCGCTCGTTTATAGGCGGAAAGCGAGTCGTTCAGATACGGCAACGTGGAGGATTCGTGAGAAGGAGGTCTAATATCAGCGTGCTGAATAATTGACAGAACTAATAACAGTCTTCCTGAGAAGGACAGCGCTGGACTCTGTTCTAGACGTGAAATGATATTCTGTGGAGAGAAACAAAAAAAACCCCGCTGTGTCAGGATGATTTTGAAAGGCTACAATTCATAGAAAGTCACAGGAAACCCCGAGCGAGCGGTTTGATTTTGTACAACAGTATTGTATTGTACAGATGAAAAGAACCAAAGCCAAGAAAGATAAAAAAAATGTGTGAAAACTGTTTCACGAGATAACATTTTCGCCAAAAAGACGTAAAACGGACGAGCTTTACACTGATATAAAAACGTCTGGGTAAAAGCAAATTGGTCACCCCGCCAAACCAGTACGTGGATTAGAGAGCGACACTAACATGTGTGAGTGAGAGAAAAAAGAGTCGGAATTCCTATTTTACCTCAAGTGTTTCCAGCAAGTCTGTTGACATTTTTCCTTGCTGTAAATTCTGTACCACACTCAGAAGAGAAAACTCCGCCATCAGCTCTATGTCGCCAAATGCTTCAGCCTCGTCTAGACCTGCAATGAAGTTCGACATGTTAAATGACTGCCATAGATGGTGATACATCGAGACTATATTCCCAGTAGTGTACTGTGTGTTCTCTCTGTTTGACAGACTTTCAAATTAGTTAGATACATGAAAGTTGTCAAATTTACAGCAAAGGTGTAGGTTCAGCCAGTGAAACGATGTTCACTGCAATCCGTTATTATGCATTCGAAAATTTTCTACTGTCGAGTCACCAAAAAAGGAGGTCGGCCTCGCGGAGACCGATAAAGTGCCCTTAAATGAGACAGAGCTGTTACGATAAGGCTTCTTATCTCGGGAAAGGACCAAAAGTATAAAAAACTAAAGAAATTGGTGGGTTACGTCCGCGTGCTAGTGAAACACATCGCTGTTTTCCTTAATCAAAATTCAAGTTGATAAATAATTAAATACTTATATCAGGCCTGGTTTTATCACGTTTCTCTGAAGTCATGAGCAGTTACCATGTCATTAAATGTGTCTATAAGTAAAACGCAACCAATTTAACTTGATTCCAAAATACCTTGCTGACAATGATGTAGACAGGAGCCAATAGCACTTGTCACGCTTCTTGCTGAGCCACCAAGCTTGCCCATTCCACCGTCCTCTTCCGCGAGTCCACGAGCCAGAGCCAGCCTACACGTGAGCCACAGTCTAGCGTCCAGTCTAGATCGCGCTTGGTTATGGAGATAATGGCCCCCACCCAACCCGGAGACGGTACTGTGAGCGGAACGGACTTTGGTTGACATGGGAGAATGGGCACTGATTTTAAAAGAATAATCACAAAATAAAAATAACAATTGAAATTTAGTCTTTATTTTTCAAGTTCTTCTCCCTATACTGTGTAATCAGCCTTGCTAATTTTCGTCTTCTAGTGATGGCTGTAATCGCTATCAGTGAAACCATCGTTGGCATTTTTAACCCTTGCAGTGTCGTTGCAATCTTCGCAGCAGTTAATTGGGGTTTCCTTTAGTTTAAAGGTCACATGATACAACAACATTTACCGTTTCTCCAAGTCCAGTTCATTCAAAATGGCTGCGTCTTCCAAAGCTCTCATGCATGCATAAACGATGTTGCCACTGGTAAGGGCATGATGCCGCTGACTGGCTATCTCTGCCAGTTCCAGCCGCGAGAGACAGATCTGCTCCAAATCCACCGATGATAAACTTAGAGCTGGAAATATCACAAAGTAAACATATTTAATTGTCTCTTTCTTAATTTTAACTTTAGACGTAATGATGGCGAGTGATCGCTGAGTTTGCTGTATGAACGAGAAGAACTGGACCAAGTGGCCGAGAATGAGAAGGATGGGATGGGCGGTATTACGGTAAAACACCCCTGGCCTTGCTCACACTCCCTCGGACGCCTCCAGTTCGCTGTTTTGATTCGAGCCCTTAATTAGACGAAGCCACGTGCAAAATTCAAGGCTCACCGTCAGCATGATAGCTACTATAAAGCGAGATTGCGAACTTTTCATATTAAATTTTTGCTATTATGTACATTCAAAAGGCAAAAAAGAACCATGTTTGATCAGACTTTATAATAAAGATAGGACCCTGCGAGTGCTCTGATTGGCCAAAACCCCATTTTTTTTCAGAGTATAAAACCATCCTGATAAAACATAGAAAAAGCGTGTTTTATTCTTTTGTGCATGTCATATCTATATTTATAAAGCAAATGACATTTGAAAACACTTGAGAAATGTAGAAAACACCCGTGTTCTCAAATGCCCGTCGTGTTTTATCACAGTGTGATACATAGCTTAGGTTTCTTTATTTGATAAATTTGTAAAATAAATGTTTTCGCCACCATTACCTTTATATCAACAAGTCAATGAAGAAGTCTAAGCCGTGTATTACACTGTGATAAAACACTCTGGACACAATTGTAAGAACACTTAAGAAATGTAGAAACCCTCGCCTACGGCTAAGGCTTTTTTTTTTACATTTCCCTCGTGTTTTCAAATTCCCGTCGTGTTTTATCACAGTATGATGCACGGCTTCGACATCATTATTTGTTAAATGTGGACCCAAAAAATTACAAGAACCAAAGAAATTACATGACAAGAAAAGAAAATAGTCGGACAACAACAGTTGCACGGCAGCAACAAAGACAAAAAGGAACGGATTCGAGATGACATACCGATAAAAGAAGAAGAGTTACATAACGGGACATAGCATTGATAAGTCAAATATACACGAAACTCTTGACTATCTGCAGGTGCTCTGGTATCTTCTAAATATATAAAACAATTAAAATGATATGAAACAACTAACGCTTAAACGAATGGTTTAAAGCAAAAGAAAGCGCCATCGCAGTTTCTTACGTTCGTCCTCCAAGCTGGCTTGATCTGAAGCGTCTGACAAGGAGTCACATAAATTTGTCAGAATTAGCTCTGCAGTACCCAACAAGAAACCCTACAAACAAACACAATATGAAGTGTCAGGCAATTAAAATCATTTTGATTTCTCCAGCGACTTCGAAGTAGGTGTCAAATTAGGTGCCAAGTCTCACACACCTTTACACAGATGGTGTCTTAAGAATCCTTGGCCTCGTACTCGTGTTTCCAAGCAAAGGATTTTTCACATGAATGTGAGGCGAATGATGTATAAGTATTCTTATTCAAATTTAGGCGCCATTACAGCAAAGGGTCGGTGAAGAGGAGATGTTTTCATCTCGTCTCTCAATATCGATGCAACACTCAGATTTCAACAGCTCCCTCGATTGTAGATCAGGTTTGACGAGACAACCCAAACGCTGCAGTCTACATTAACTCTTCCTCAAGTTAACCACACGTTCTGTTTTCGATGACTTTACTAACAGAATTTAATCTTTAGTTTTTATTACTCTGCCTTACGTATTTGCGTCAGTTGTAAGAGGCTTCGTTTTATTCTGTGAACCCTAAAGGAAATTTACACGCTGTACCGACATGAATCTACGACGTTTTGGTTTATCGTCACCAAAATTCTCTTCACACCCACATGATCGACCCTCGACTGAACACTCGCACTCGGACACTTGGCCGAGTTGGTACTGCGGCCAATAACGTATGATTTCACGAAAAGAGATGAGGGTTTTTAACAGCGTACGGTGTAGTGTAGTGGTTAATGGGATTCGCTTGAGAGTGGGAGATACGAGGTTCGAGTCCTGGTACGAAAACTATTAAGAAAAAGAAAGCAACGGGAATGGTGCGGTAAAAATGGGATAGGGATTGGACAACAGTGGGGGACTCCCTCGGAGTCAACAGGGGGAATCCTTGAAATGCAACGGGGAAGTCCCGGAGGAAGAATTCGAAGTCAGCGAGGGAGTCCATGGAAGTAAACGGGGAGTACTTCCGAGAACCCGGGGAAAATTGTTGAAAGACAACGGAGGGGCGAAGTAAGTAAAATATGACTACGATGGGCTTAAGGGGCATACTGGGAGTACACAAAAAAGATACGAATGTCAAAAGATGGGAGAAGGGGAATTATACAAAAGGGAGGCTAGTTTAAAAAACAAGGTTGTTAAAAAAAGAACTTGACAACAACAACAGCTGAAAAAAAGAGACATTTTTTTTAGTGTAGCATCGCTGTACATTTTTACTTTTCATTTTGCATTTGGAGAAATTGAGAGCGATTTTACGATACAGCAAGAGTGTAAAATTATCCAGCTGCACCACACACCAGAATGTTGTGATTAACGCAGCAGCGAAGTTGTTTTTTGTCATCGCAACATTAATCCTGAGGTTGAACATTTTAATTGTTCTTTTGAAGTGCGAGGCAGCTTCTTTTTAGTAATGAAATGGTTCGTCAGAGCAATAAAGTAAAAATGGACGTTAAAGCCCAAAAGTTTAACTACATTTGTTGTACCTTGATTAACCCTGGAGAGGCTGATGCTGCATCAATTAACTGCTTTCTTTGAACGACCTGACTGCTTTTCACGCTGATTGCTTCCTCTAGAAGAATGGAAACGTTCTTTATAAGTTAGAGTTGAACCAAACGCGTAGTGCTACGAATACATGTTCACTTACAGTACAAGTATATCTAGAGATGTCGCTGTGCGAGGACTATGAAGCACACAACTGTAATGATTTTTTTCATGGTTTAGCAAGGTTAGGTCGCATTTGAGAGGAAAAATGCCAGCGGCTAACAGACGCAACCGACGAATGAAATATGAGAACAACAAGATAGGCGTCAGAAAAGTTACAAAATGATGAAGACGTGATCATACAAAAAGAGTAGCTTGTTTACAATCGCGTACTTTCTTAATGGAGAGTAACCCCCTTAAAATACACAAATTGCCAACCACGAAGTGTGTGGCAGCTTTTGACATATTTCTGTTGGTTTACTCACTTTTGTTTAGCTAGTCACAGAGCCAGCAAACGCACGTGCAATTTACATGTAAATCAAAGTCTGTAACGACTTTCTTTTCTTTTCTCTAAGACTAACCTGGTATTTGATTGGCCAAGCAGCAGAAAATCCACAATAAAGTTATCAGTTATCTGCCCTACCCTACTCTCTTAGTATTCTCTTAGCCATTCCGAGGGATGTATTCTCTCTAACTTACCGCTGACTTTTTTCTTGCTGTTTTTCTTGCTGAGTTGAGACTGGGACGGAGGGGGCACCGGCAACTCAGACAAGGCTTCCTCTTCTTCTTTGGATTCCAGATAACGAGTAAGTCTGGGTACAAAAAAGAGTTTTGATCAGATGTTCAGTGACGGTATTTTGAATTATTTAGCCACAAGCAAAATTAACTTTAAATTGAAGGAAACCTGAAACTTTACAAAGATAGAAAAACACCAAAGAGATGATAATAAACCATAAAGCAACAGGGATGGTTAAGAATGGAGAAGATTTAACACGGATTACAAACGACGAAATTGAAAAATTTAGGCCAAACATTCTAAGATGCGTAAACCATCACGTAGCCCCTTTAAGCTTGTTAAAACGCATTTTAGACTATTTGGAAGATTTCTAAGGAGAAGAACTTGGTCCATTATTGATGAACTGGGTTTGTTGTATCTAAAAAAGCAATTGCTGGATTATATTAAGCACAGTTTTACCACAAGCGTCCCTATCTCACGATTCGAGGAATTGATAAAATTGCGCGATGCTGTGCTTCACTTTCGAGAATTTGGGCGTTCTACAAAGTATTGGGTGGAATTTAAAATAACGATGGATAAAATCGCACGATGAAATAAAACGTTACTTTTTGAATAATATTAAGAAAACATACTCACCTTACCTGGTTTCTGTAGTCCATCAGGCCTACTTCATTGTTTTTTGGTGGATTTTGAGGTGTTTGTCGCGGCTTTGTATAGACGAAGTCAAGGCTGGACAGAGCTGTTTCGGAAGACCTGAAGAGCGAGGCCGTTTTTTCCCCAACGCATCACAACAGCAACTTACTAGACGGGTGCGCAGTCAAACTGTTCCGTTGAAAATATAACCCTCGCCCCCTCCTCACGACCCTACCCGTCTGTTAAGTCGCAATTGTCATGCTGGAGCGGTCGCTTATGTTGATTTGAAGCTGTGCCGTAGTCGAAGGGACAGTAGGGAACTTAAGCACGCGCGTTTTCGAGACGCGGACAGCAACCGGAAGCGAGCTGTTTGCCCTTACGCTTTGTCCTCTCACAACCACATTTATAATGTTAAGTATCTTTCCTCCATTAGAGGTGGCTAGTATAAGAATCTAGGAGACTCCACTATCCTGGCACGCGAAATGTTCTCTTCCGGTTGCCGTCCCCGTCTCAAAAACGCGCGTGCTTAAGCTCCCTAATAACAGGATTCGGAGGAAAATTGAAAGCTACCATAGAAAAGCTAAAGTCGTGCTCTGCTAAGCGTTGACTTCGTCTATAGAATGCTGCGGCAAAAACCTTTATCCCCCCCCCTCCCCCAAAAAAAGGCAAAAAAAAAACAAACAAAAAAAACAAAAAAAGAAAAAACCAATGAAATAGGCCAAATGACAACAGAAACCAGGCAAGGTGACTTTATTTTATTCCGAAAAGGTAACATTTTATTTCATCGCGCGATTTTATCCATTATTATTTTAAATTCCATAAAATACCCTGTAGAGTAACAAAGCACCGCGCACCTGAGGCAGTCGCGTCTCACTCGATACGCGAATTGTGAGTTTGGGATACCTGTGGTTTTAGGTCTGAAAAAGTCATTGAGATGAGAATACTGCAGAAATATCGCTCATTGAAATCTCGCTACAAACCATAAATAGTAAATAGAAAAAAATGGTTCAGAAACCTGGCAAAGTTCTTTGTTGCATGTGTTTGTCTATTTTTTTCCGGGGGGGGGGCCTACACGTACACAAAACTTGGCAAAATACAAAAGGTTGTTACGTGTGCTAAAACAACTAACCAATAGAAGCAATGATGTAATTGGTGCACAGTCAATGAGCAAAAAACATGTGAAGAAAAAAAAGATGTGCAGGGTCAAGAACCTTCCAACAGAAATCTCAGCCTGTTTGTTTGTTCCTTTGATGTGTCCCAGGTTTCCTAATCATTTCCCTCTATTAACTATGCACTACATGTATAAAAATCATACTAACAACAACAGCGTGGAATAAACATCAGTCTCTTAGCACACTGTAACAGTGGAAAATGCCCTCCCCCCCCCATCTCAAATCTGTGGTAGACATCTTAAATATATTGACAGAGTATTTACCATCTTTATTCATTTACCGGAGATCATATTGTTCTTTAAAGCTTAATCAAGGGGGGGGGGGGGGGACAGTGGGGGCACTTTTCACGTAAGTGTTGTTCTGTTAGTTTGCGAGGGAATATTTTCGGTATCCATGGTAACTTCTACCACAACAGCATGTTGGCATGGTTACAACTTACTCTTGGTGACAGTCGGCTGGGATGGCGTAGAGTGTACCAGCAATGGCAATCATCAAGTGCGCATGCGCTATAGTAAGCTGACCCGTCAGTTGTGGACCGTACAGCACCGACAGGGAAGGCTGAAGTCGATGATCCAACAGATAGTTCAACGCCTAAAATTTACACGAGAAGACTCGAAACTTCATGAAAGAAGAGACAGAAAATTAACCGTAGAATCCGTTATTTTAGGCACGTAAAAAAATTACCGTCAAACTGAAGAAAATCTGAAAAAAGTGCTATAGTTTACTAAGAGAGAAAAACACTAAACGATAACAATAAACAATAAAGGACCAATAAAAGTTAAGGTTGGAGAAGATTAACACGGATTACAAACGATGAATTTGAAAAATTTAGGCTAAATTTTTCAAGGTGCGGAAACCATGACGTAACTCTTGAGTCCTCAGAGCAGCAAAATCCTACGTTTCCGGACAAACTCTTCCACGTTCTCTTTTTAACAAACAGACTCCACGTTACTA
This sequence comes from Catalaphyllia jardinei, assembly GCA_022496165.2. Classification (NCBI taxonomy): domain Eukaryota; kingdom Metazoa; phylum Cnidaria; class Anthozoa; order Scleractinia; family Caryophylliidae; genus Catalaphyllia; species Catalaphyllia jardinei. The sequence goes on from CM042754.1 coordinate 16,824,702, forward strand.
TAAGGTAAACTTACGGCTACGTTCTCTGCATTCATAAGAGGCTCTTTGTTGCTAAACACAGGCGGAGGGGTCTGGAGAGAAGAACATATCATACGATGTAAATCCTTGTTTTCAAACCGACATGGACATAACACGATGTCGAACTTATAAAATTCCGCATATTGTAGCCATCTCCTTTTCAAAGAATAAGGAAAAAGTAGGATTAACCACAAAAGACCAAAATCGCAATCATCCTTGATTAAGTTAACACCCTGCAACAATTTTCCCAAAGAAGATCTGAAAGAAACGCCGAACAACTTATTTTGTAAGATGAAAACGAATCCTGCACATTCCTTTATGGATATTACAGCGTGAAGTGCTTCTATCATACATCTCGATCTCTACATTTATTTTTAACAAATGAACGATTTGCTATGGAGATATGAGCAAAAAGAACTAAAAGAAGACATATTAACATTAAAAAAATATACACACCGTTTTGTTTTCGACCGTCCTGAAGCCGACCTCTGAAATTTTAGGAAGCTTTTCGCCGAGCAGTAAAGCACATAAAACTCTTGCCGCTTCTGAGAACATCCCAAGGTCGGTCAGAACACGAACCTGTAACGAAATGAAAAAAAAACACATGAACACTTTCTTCGAAAGAAGTTCAACGAAGTGCAAAAAATGTGAGAAGTCAAACTGACGACTGTAATTCTGAATTCTTTGGCTTTTTATCCTGACTTCTGAAAGTTTGAGGTCCTCCCTCCCCACCCCCATGATTTTACCGAAACATCAAAATGCTAAGCACAATGACAACCTTTAAGTTGAGTAATATTGTAACGACGTCTATTAGTTTTGTCTTATCTCATTCTCCTTTTCTTCAGAAAGACCACATTTTTAAAAAGTAACGCCTCACCTTTAGAATTCTCACATCCACCGATCGTTGAAGGTCACGAGACACATGCGTCGAGAAGTACAGGCACAGGGTGATCAGCGGAAGAACCTGGTAACGAAAGAAAAATAAGGCAATATTTGAACATCTGTTGAGAAAAACACTGGGAAAGAATAAAACGATGTGCTGCTTTGAAGCTATCATCTGGATGGTCACGCAATTTACAAAATGGGAAAAGAGTGCATGAAGACTCACATAACGAAATCGAAAAAGACTTTTACATTGTACATTTTCGGTGCACAAACGACTGCAAGATGCTTCTGAAGTGGCAATTGGAAAATACTGTGTTACGAACAACATACCGTGATTAGGTATCGTGCTCGGGCCAGTTCCTCGGTGATCCACCTTAACGCGGCCACAACTGACCGTCCATTACTTCTAAAAGCCTCGGACAGTAGATCAATCCCAGGTATCAGCTCGGCTACTTCGCACCCAGTCCCAACCTCGTACAAAGCATAATCCTTGTCGGCAGTAGGGTGGGGAAGGGAGGAACAAAACAAAGCCTACGTGGAAACAGTAACAACTTTAATTAAGGGAAATATCACACATACGCGAGAAGATGAAACTTGTCTTACCTTGAAGAATGCAGCCGAAAGCAGGCAACATTCCAATCGAAGACCAAGATTAGAAGTGTGAATGTATCTGAAAACGTAAAAACATTAATAGCGTGATAGTTTCACAAGACATTAAAGAGGTGTAAGGTGAAGGTGAAATTAAGCCAGACAATATTTCATGCAACGAAAGTCGCCATCAAGATTTAGGCGACAATTGACTTTGGCATTGGAAGTCATTAGTTATTAGCACTGGAAGTTGAGAGAAAACAAAAATTAAACTTGAACCACCAATCTAGTGCCTATCTGTTTTGTAAACGTTTTCTAGCCTACAACGTACGTGTAGTCGTACCCACCCCTCGAGGAAATGCAGGAGGGAGGTTGACTACGGCTACAGGTAGGCTAACGTTTCCTTCACATCTTTGCTATTCGTCACAGGACCGGAAGAAACATCTATGACATAAAAACCGTTGCTCAGACATTTCTCAGACTCTCCAAGCAACTTCTGTTACTTGTTCCTTTCTTGGCTGTAGTTACATTAGGTACACTATTTAAGTAAGAACACGGCACGTGTTGTAGGTAACAGCATTAAAACAACACGTTTTCTAGCTGTCTCTCCTTCTCCTTCCTTATCGACTTACTGTGCGATATCTGCGGCCAAAACACCTCCAAGGAGACATCCCCACAGACCGCACCTCTGAAGCAGTACAGCAGCGGGCTTGACTGACGTATCAGAGGATGACGTCAGATCACGCCATGTTTTGAGCGAGTCTGTTGTATTGAGGACCGTGTCAAGAGATTCTGCCCACCATTTGTAAGCAGCCCTGTATGGAGTTAAAAACAGAAGGAGCAAATGAGGAATGCGAAATCATAGGCAGCTTGTATTTCGAAAACAGGAGCATTCTAATCACTGCTACACAAATAAACCTAGCCAACCACAATCTAAATCTCAATACTACGCAAAATGAAAGAGGAGAAGTCTGAAAGTCTCCAGTTTCAGTAGCATGAACCCACTAGGAGTAATTCAAATTCCCTCCCCCCCGGAAAAGAATGGGATGCTGGTCCATCGCAGGGTTACCACCAGCATTATATTCGCCGGTAACAGTGTATACACCTGGGTGAAGAGAGGCATTGTTGGAGAGAAATACCTTAAGAACTCGAACCCACACCTCTCGATCCAGAATCGAGCGCACTAACTAGGCCACCGCGCCTCCGTAACTGCGCAAAAATGCGCACGCACAAACCTGATGTTTCCGCTGTGAAACATAATGTTTCCTAGTTCGTGCATAGCCTGGGCAGCAAGACTTTTCTGTTTGCGAAACTGCAACATTTCTGTGAAGAGTAACACTCATTTTAAACCTTTACACAAACACAGCCAACTCTTGTGCTCATTACTGTCAATCTTAATGTTACGCGTGTAAATGAAATCCTGGTGACAGTGTTAGGATCAGGGCTGGGTTGTTCGAAAGCCGGTTAACATTAATCCAGGATTAGACGTTAACTGCAGCACTATTTTTTCTTGTTTAGAAATGTTTTCCTCCTTTAACGTTTGGTGTAATTTGAGATTACTGCAGCTTAAAACTGAAGGGCATGCAATAAAACAGAACACCTTACCAAAAAGTCACAAAACTGAAATCAAAATTCTTGCTAACCCTGGGTGAGCTTATAATCACGCTTTGAACAACCCGGCCCAAACCTTCAAATAAACCTAATTAGTAGTACAACCATTTAAGGTGGTTCTTAAACTCTAGAGTGTGACCATTCAAATAAAAGCTATTGGGCAGTACTTTCCACGCAGTACCCTTCGGGCAGCCCTCTCGATTGTGATGTATGTTTGAATGAAATCCTGGTGTGTGACCATTTAAATAAGAGCTATTGAGCAGTTAATGTGGTACTGTTTATTATGCAGTACAAAGTGATTCTAACTTTTAAGTGTGTGGATGACACCCTAGTATGCGACGCACTTTTATGTGGTAATAGCAACACTCCAAATTCCTATTCGATTCGCGCACTTGATCATCACGTCAAGTTATACATGTATTTATTATATTTATAATGTATATAATGTAAAATCTGGCTTGATAAACACTATAGTACAAACAAGTATATGAATCCTACCAATCGTCTTGTCATAGGAAGCGATAACCACAGCCAGTTGCGAGGGCTGCAAGGTAAACGTTTGTACATCCTCCACAGCTTCAAACGATTCCTTTGTTAAATCCACTGGTACATCTGTAGGAGGCTTGACTTGGCTTGGTATGAACCCAACACGGGATGACCCGCGCTGTAAACGGGCGCTAGACCTGCCTGTTTGAATAAAAATTATATACGATGTTAACACTTTGGGGAATTCAAGGGATTCTCAAACCGAAGGTTATAGTTAATTGAAGAGTTTCGATTCATTGGTACGTAGTAGCCCCAATATCCCTAAATATAGTGAACGCCAGTTAAGTGAAATTCCTCGAAATGACGAACTCCCCACGATATCACAAGACTTCCGATATGACACCCCCCAACCTCCCTTAGACGGTACCTATGAGTCCCTAGGCTCAAATGAAACTCCTGACTATAACCGTTCTAATACTTCTTTTCCATTGGAAGCATTAAAACAAACAAACGAAGAAATCCACCAGATTTCTATTTTTTATTCTTTTACTTCTAAGAGGGGTTTCCACATAAAATCGACCACTCATATACCAAAAGGCAAGAGGTTTGTGGTATCTCTAAAAGGACATAAAAGTTACCAAGAAAACATAAAGGTTCCAGCTCATTCACCTTCTTGTTGACCCGCGAGATAACACAGCAAAAGCTGTCGACTGTGCTCCAGTGACCGAGCTGTGTGATACTTCAATTCAAGAGCCTGGTGCAGAGTCTGTAAGCTTTTATTGACATCAAGAGGGACTGAGACTAGTCTCAACGCATCTAAACTACCGCTGTACACATCATGACCCTTCGGATCAATATGCACCGCGGGCTCAATCGACATGTACTCAGCTGGTTTTATGAAAAACTCTTCAGCGATTCCCGTTTCCTTAGAGACGGTAATGACTGGTTGGCTTCTAGACGGACCTCCATGAGCTTCGATCTGTTCCTGAAGTTTACCCTGTGCCACGATTAATAAAGGTAGCAGTGACTCTGCATAACGACTCCTGGAAAAAGAAAAAAAGGCAAAATAATGATACTAGTAGTAATTTAGTTTACAGAGAGCGTTCGAGTTGTGGTAGGAAAGCAAAATTTTGTGCCTGAGCTGCCAGGTAGGCGCGATATTGGCCTCCCGCCAGCAGACGCGAGTACAAATGAATTGATCACAAAGCACATACATACAAGAGGGTTTGTTCTCTTTTATATTTGCATTACAAAATATTAGTTAAGACTGGTCAGGAAAAAACACGGACTGCATTCGGGTAGGACGCATTTAGTCCGCAGTCCGCGTTTTACACCTGAGTCCATGTTTTATATTCAGTCTGTATTGTTTTATTCCTACATTTTAAGTCCGTGTTTTATACCCAGTCCGTAGTCCGCAGTCGGTGGTTTATGCTGAGTTAATCGACACAAACGATGCCTATTCCGTGGGTATGTGAGACGACGTGTAGGCTCGATTACCAGCCGCTGTTCGAGCAGGAGCCCGCGCTCCTCCACCGAAACAGAGACAGCGGCGAAATCGAGCCTACACGGCTTGCTTTTGTGAGGGCAGTTATTCTGCTTACGAACACGAGTTTGAATCGCCTAGCTTGGTTTTAGGGGAACAGCTAGAGGGCATTTTCATTTTCGAAACAATGAAACGGGTGCATATTGGTACACGACACGCAGCCAAACTACAGCTTTCTGTTTGTAAGAAAGTTGTAAACATTCCGTGATGACATATCTGCTAGGTTTATTAATGCCATTAACAGACTTCAACTTTAAAAAAACAAGTTATCCGCTACAGTCCACGGTAAGCTTTCTCAACCCTCGAAAGTCCGCAATATTGAACAACACTCGAAAGAAAGCACATGAATGAATGTGGAGATGAAGAATTTTTTTTTGGGGGGGAGGGTGGGGGCAAATTGGTGTCTCCGGACACATACATGAAAAGTCGATTTTCCCTCCATTACCCGATTAGAACTGCGCTCTGTCGAATGCAATAAAGAGTGGAAATCCACGACACGCTTGTATAGGGTAAGTCATGCGATCCTTTTTGTCAGTTAAGCAATGAACCAACAACAAATCAAGGCAAATACAAGTAACTGTACCCAAGCGCGCGGAAATTGCAATTGACCAAACATCTGATTGGTTTATCACATGGCGTGAGTGTTTTAAACTAATCAGCGAGCGAAGTAAAGCAAAACCAACCCAAATCTGGCTTACTTTTGATAGTCAAACGCATTTTGTCATTACAAAAAGGAACCTCTCCAATTGCGAACGCAGGTTCAGACTGATTTAACAAACAGTGGTACTTAGAAGCCCCTTTTCTCTCACCTTGTCAATGCATTGAATCTTAGAATGACACTAACAGTCCTCTCCCATTTTTGCTCGTAGAACAACATCTCCACCGTGTACATAATATATCGCTTGAGCCAGCGTGCATCCGCCACGTTAGTGTTGTCCAGCGGAATTTCAAACAACAGACTCGCCCCACCTCTCTCATCCTCTACTCCTCCCATGAAACCTTGCTGTTCATTTATGACCAGGTCTCCCTTCTTCACTTTGTCACGCTAAATAGATAACATTACATGATCACGCAATAACTTCAATAGGCCCGTCACATAAACGGACCTTAATAAAAATACCTATTGGATTTTGCGGATATTTAGATAAAGCATCACCAGAATTAGTATTTGCTAAAAATCCACTACAGATCGAGAGAAGATCAACATAAAAGAGTGAAACGCCTATATAGCATTATAAACTTAAAGTAACATCGGAAGAACTGGTACTATGTCTAAAAGCAACTTAAGAGGGATTACCTTGGGTGTAAGGCCTCTATGGAAGATTTACTTTACTGCAGCAATTAAGGTAAAGCTAATACACTAGTATGACACGAGAGGAAGAGAAGTGGGAAAAAGTCCATACCTTTTTGTTCTGTTCAGATTCTGTCTTGATCTGCTCCTGTACTAAAACCATCATGTCCAACAATCTGTCAGCTCCAAAATAGAACTTTTGCCACAGGGCTTTTCTCAGAGCATCAATATCAGTACTTCCTTCAGCTAAAGGGTCCTCAGAGAGATGGAGCGTTCCTGCCACTACTCGCATGAGCACCGTCTGTGTCATGTTCCACAGGCTCCGGCAGGCGTTTTGGAGCATGGTCCAGAACTTGCCACGGTAACTAAGCACCTATTAAAGGTCAAATAAATCAAAATTTACACTTTTTTTCTTTGGAGTCCAATGTGTTCATCAAGTATAAAATTAACATGTTCTGAAGTTTCAATGAATAGGACGAAGCATTGCGGAGATACTGGAAGGTCAAAGTCACTTTTTTTAGTGTTCATAATCGTAGAGCGGTCGGGAATATTGTCGGATGTAAAACTTGTGACGTCACCGGTGGGGAGCCCAAGAAATTCGAGAAATTTGAATGGTTTTGTTTTCAAGTTCACAGTGAACTTCAGAGCAAACCTATGGTGGTTGGGTGGCAATAGGCTGCACAAACAACTCAAATCTTTCCGAGTCGGCGATTGCTATTAACCAATACGAAAGATGCACGAACTCTGCCAAGTATACCGAGAACTGTCAGGTTAGGTGACCGTAATATCAAGCTCCCTGACAATGTTCCTGCTAAAAACAAAGCAGGCTCGGAAATGTGCAACTGTGATTATAAAAGGTAGTTATTCCTAGAGAATTTAATCACTTCTTGTACGTACTATGGCTCGTGATAAATGTTCCATTGCAGAGAGCAGGAAGAACATGGGTGACTTGATTGAGGAGGAGCCCTCACTTGTAGTGGCACCTGTCACTCTGCTGCCAGTCCTGTTTAATCAAAACATCAATCAATCAATCAATCAATCAAAAATTGGCCACCCATGTAGTCAGTCAACCAGTCAGCCTGTTAGCCAGTCAGCCAGTCAGCCAGTCAGCCAGTCAGCCTGTTAGCCAGTCAGCCAGTCAGCCAGTCAGCCAGTCAGCCAGTCAGCCAGCCAGCCAGCCAGCCAGCCAGCCAGTC
>CM042754.1:16832419-16852105 GCA_022496165.2 Catalaphyllia jardinei
GCCAGCCAGTCAGTCAGTCAGCCAGTCAGTCAGTCCGCCAGTCAATCCTTCAGAACGTCTGTCCGTCCGTCGGTCAGCCAGTCATATAGCAGTTGTATAAATGTAGGATGGGATTTCAAACATCTTTCGCCTTACCTTGCTGGAGCTTCCCTAGGAAATGGCACATCTAAGGCTGAGCCGCTAAATCCCATGGGGGGCTCTGGAGAGGCCCTTCTTGACGAGCCAGCCCACGAGACTATTAATGTCCCGGATGTAGCATAGCCGAACCAATCCGGATCCATAAAAGATGGCCTAAAATGAATGAGAACGAAAATTGTTAATACGTAAGAACATCAGACTCCGAATCATTTTCTTCTTTTTAGTACGAAAAAATGCGTTATGAAGTTCTAGAAAACAGCCCTATGAAAATACGTGTTTCTATATCTCGATAGAAATACAGAACTAGCTCGAGCTGTTCACGTAATGATAGCACGAGCAAAGATACTCTACATTTTGGTGATAGAACTAAAGAAGTTGTTTACTTTCTTCGTCGCATTGTTCTCCCTGTTTCTATCGAGTTATATAAACACTCGAAATAATTGTCAAAGAGGGCGCGGGGGAGGGGGTCTCGAAAAAGCTGTGGAAACACCCACCTGCGGCTCGTGTTTCCACAGCATTTCTCGTTCTCCCAAACTTCCAGCCGGATGGAAACACGGAACATATTTTCTATTTCTTAACGGGTATCTAAGAGATAGTAATGCTGTGGCACATTCTGTTGATAGTGACATATTTTAGGCAGTGATTAATCTACCTGCACGTTCCAAGACTTTCATTAACCTTTTTTTCGTAAAGTGCTGCCAAATCGTGGGGAATCTGTTCTTGTATGCATCAATCTGCTCTTGTATGCATGGCAAGGTGTGACAAGGGATTGTGATAAAAAGTACATAGTGATCGGAACTATGTTTGGACATAAAGTGATACACGTGAACCTCCCCTTTACTAGATCGGGCAAATCGAAAGATGTGGAAATTGTACGAGAAGCGAGAACGCGTCCATCGCGATGTGTGAAATTGTAAAGCTTGAGCTACAATTTCATGTTTGGATGAAAAGGAATAGATCGCAGCATATATGAATTTAGTGTGTTCTACAGTTTTCGTTTGTTTTAATTATTTTACAAGCTTTTTAATTAGTAACGACGAATTCTCCTCAGTTAAGAATTCAACCAAGGAGAGGAGACTGCTAAGAAATGACATACAGAGTTTAAAATTAAGAGGTCGCAATTAATCGTCCACATACTGCATTAAGAACAAAAGCAAGAGTTGTGAAGTCAAGCACGGTCTCCCTCACATTATTTTGCTGCTAAATCAGAGCAAAACATAACCACTATCAAACCTTTCTCACTGGAATCCACGCGAAAAAACGTAAATGTCCATGCACTCTGGTAAAAAGTGGCGTAGTGCACTCTGGTTAAATGCAATGCATTCTGGTAAAAAGCTGTGCAGTGCTCTCTGGTTAAATTCAATGGATTCTGGTAAAAAGTGGTGTAGTGCACTCCGGTTGAATGTAATGTATTCTGGTAAAAAATGATGAATTCGAGAATTCGTACTCCCCTCTATATATTCTTCTTAAATTCTGATTTTGCTAAGGAAAAATAGAACTGGTCAGTCTGAAACTGGTCTGTTTCCACAAACCTGTATAACGGGTTTGCGGAGTCTCCTGCGTCGGCCAAATGCTGTCCACTTTCAACTTTGTCAAGAAACAAGTCGAAATTTGCACTAGCCAGAAGAATTCCCATCTAGAATGAAAACATATAAATGTGAAAAGATATTTCTGGTTGGCACTTACGTTCACAATGCTTGGTCTGCAAAGTCGCGTCAAAAGGATGCCGTGATATTTGACCACATTTTAAATGATGATAACATGATGATGATTACGAATCTTTGAGTGTCATGACCTAATTTGCGGATAGCAATTAATACTTATTATTATACATTCAACTCTCTAACTCTTTTCTGATTGGCCGAAAGCGGACAGTAAATTTTCGAAATCAGCTCCCGTGACGTCATAACTACAGATTATACAATAATCATGTCAAGGACACTCAAGACCACGGGTTATCATGTCATGTCTAACCGCGGTGCATGATTTCTAAGGGTGATCATGTCGAGTTCGTGCGCTTTGTGTCGCTTCTCGTCAGTGAAGAAGCAAAAACATGACTTCCATTTTTTTTTTCGTTCAGTGTATAAAAAACAGTTATTAGATTCGGTTTTTGTGATATACAGAATAATCAAGGTCTCGGTAAGGGTTATCAGCCGAAGCCGAAGGCCTTGATTATTCTGGATATCACATAAACCTCATCCAATAATTGATTATTATTCAGAAAATATAAAAAGACAAAGAACTATCATCTGAGTCGATGTTGTACAAACAAAAGTAACTTAATAACATATCCACGTTGACGTACGTTCTTTGTTTCTGTTAGCCTCGAATCGAACGAAATCATGGTAACATCGAATTTGAACCAGCTCAAAGTTGCACTAGAATCCAACAGAGATTTTGCTCTTGGACATGTCACGGTTTGCGCATCCGTTGGAAAGTTTAGCCTACATTTCGTTCAAGTTCGTCATTTGCAATCCATGTTAATCTTCTCCATCCTTAACCTTCCTTGTTCTCTAATTAATGGTTTATTATTATCACTTGTGTTTTTTTTTCTTAGTAAACTATTATTTTCAGGTTCCTTAAATCTGAAGGTAGTCTTGTACGTGACCAAGATAACTCAAAATACCGTGACTTAGCTTCTTTAATCTCATAGTGGAAATTAATAGCCGTGAATTAAACTCTTAAGGAATGCAACTGAACCTCATCTAGTCAGGAGTAGAATACCGCGACACTTAAGCCCAATGCAGACTTTCAAACAAAAGGAACGACTGTCATTAAATTATATTTGGCAAAAGCAGTACCTGTGCTCTCCAAGGCAGTTCTTCACAACTGACAGCTCTCAGCTTCTTTCTCCGTTGTGAAGATCTCCAGTATTCAGGAAGAACACTTTGTAGACGGTCAATTGCCTTGAAAGAAACAGGAAGAGTAAGACTTTGGTAAGAGCTTAGTAAAGTATGCTAACGAGGGTAGGGTAGGCTTGGGTGGGGTAGGGTAGGGTAGGGTAGGATAGGTTGTGTAGTGTAGGGTAGGGTGGGATTGGGTAGGACAGGGCAGGGTAGGGTACAGTAACTTAGCGTAGGGCAACACTAACAGTAAACGGATTTGTTATTGATGAACTCAGGGCCCTCGTTCTCAGCTAAATGACGAGAAGAGTAACCTACCTTAAGTATGCAAAACAACACCAAAATAAAAAACATAGGCAGCACAAACTCTAAACAGACGTTCGATGATGTCTCATCTAAGCGCAAATTCGTTTGGACAACATACTCACATTGAATATGTCGATTTCTTCAGCCGTACGTCCTTTGAATCTTCGAGCCTGTCAAAAAGACAGTGTTGTTATTAGATTGAAAGATTATTAATTGGGCAAATTAAGGAACTCGCCACTCAGTCACTTCAGCAACAAAACAAAGAATGTTTCGACATATGTAAAGGAGTATAGTCACGGTTGGACGTTTTGAAACGTTTAGCCTAAATTTTTCAATTTCAATGTTTGTAATCCGTGTCATTCTTCTCCATCCTCGTTACTTTATGGTTTATTATTATCTCTGGTGTATATTTTCAGGTTTCCTTCAATTTAACGGTAAGTTTGTCGATGGTCAGAATAACCCAAAATACCGTGACTCTGCTCCTTTAACAATTATTCCACAAGCGCGCGCTGGATATGAGATGATAGAGAGCTAATGAGGCGCGTACCGCTAAGTTGGTTATAATCATCTAACGCCTCCAAAACATAGAAAATTAAGCTGAAATACAAAAAAATGCCCCCAAAAGTATACCATATTTGTAGGGCATGGTAAAATGGCTAATATACCATGATGTTTAAGCCAATGAAAACTCTTGAATTATATTATTCAGTGATCCAGTGTTTAATAACAAAATACCACACAGGAAAACACCATTGTACACGGTACCTCAGTAATGTTGCATTACTCGTATGATGTTCTCTTCTGACGTGGATCTGGTGGCTAGAAGCCATTGGAACCAACATTAAATTAACGGTGTTTCTTTAAGTAACAATACCTTTCTGGATACCGTACTGGGTGGTATTGATTTTTTCTGTAACAGAGGAGGCCTGAACGCGTTCTCCTGTTTGTTACGTACAACAATCTCTGTTTCTCCTTTCTCCTCATTACCAGTCTCTCCCTGGCGAGCCTTTTGCGGACTTCTTGTAGTGGGCTGAAGAAGAAAATTAAATCACAGTGAAGAACAAAACTGCATAAGAAGCAAAGAAGCTATAATAAAACCAAACTGTCGATCAGGCCAGTCATTAAGTGATTATTGAGACAATCCTCAGTTCAGGTGTGTCTTATCTCTTCTCAACCCAAAATCATCAATAGGATTGGATATGTGTGTGCACCAGTCTCCAATTGGTCCAGACAGACAGCCAAGGGGCACATGAGGCTGGGGGAAAACAGAACTCACTGTTTCCCGCGGGCCAGTCATGAAGTGTTTCGTTATACCTCCCAACTAGAAAAGTAGAAAAATGCAGAAATTTTTCTTTTGCTTGACGTCGGCAGGCACACAAATTTGAGGCGGTTTGGAGGTGTACGGTCTTATCGCGTGCGAGTCAAAGGTTCAAGTTATTGTATAGCTATAGAGTTAATGAGTTTTTTCGCCCTGGGGAGTTACTGAGTTTTTACCTGCGGCACGTGATACGTTCTCCTCAATCTCAAAACGAATTTGAGCCTCGCGGATTAACAAAATAGCAAGTACATTGTAAACACGCTCTCTATTCTTCTCTCACTCAGTTTAATACTGACTCAGAGATTCGACAAAAAGATCATGCAGATGACCTAACTTTACGTGGCGTCGCTGATTGGTTGCTACTTGCGCGGGATAGTTTTAAACCGAATATCAACCAATCGGGACACTACACAGATCTTGGTAGTGCTACGTCATCAGCGTGGAATTTTCGGCTCCAGTCTTTCGTCTTTCGAACGAGAGAAGATTTAAAGACGACGCAACTCAGACCAAAGAATAGAATAGTTATCTCTTCGTCTTTTTACCTTGCTAAACTCAACAATAGCCGTCGCAAACTTTTTAATTTTCTCCTCTTCAGGTCCAGTTGTTGCAGCAGCCTGACGTACTATAGTGGGCTTGTTAGCTAACAGCAGTTCGTTTCTCCTGCAAAGAGGGACCAAATAAGCGTCAAGCCTAAGGCTAAGAATGCAAATGCTTTCTGTGAGAGTTTGACGACGCTATCTAAATTTCTGTGAGGATTTTTGAGAGTGTTGGTTTTCACAACAAATGAAAGGGCATCTCTTGACGTTTTTCTATCCAGAGCTCCTCTGGGAAGAATTAACAACTATCCACCGCTAGCCACCGACACTGAGGTGAACAGTTGTTTTAGTAAAACAGTGAGATAATTTTCATCACCAAAAATTAATTTGGATGATTTTTTCACATGTCACGGATGCAAACCGGGACACCATTTTTTCTTCAGTTGCTCAGAGGTAAATAGCAAAGGATATTCGTAGTTTGACTAGCCAATCAGCGCGCGCCTTCAACGCTATCCACTATTTTAGTATATACTAATAAGGGATATCCCTAGCTTTCAGAAAAACTTAAAGTGCATATGACCCAAAAATACGTCATTTAAAAAATACACTCATTTAAAAGGTTTTTCAAAGTAGAATAAAATGGCATTTTTCTTTTTGTGATATCTTTTTTTGTTCCAGAGATATTCGAGTTTTCTTATTGTGCAAATTTGGTCACTGATGACGTCATCGGTTGTGCAAGTACAGTGTGTGACACAAAACTAAGAATATCTCCGCCAATAATGAAGCAATGCTATTGAAACTTGGCAGGGATGTTGCACCCTACAAAATATACAAGATGGTTTACATTTTGATGTGGCTATGGCAACATGCTCGGTTCCAGTCCCTGCCACTTCAAAATCAAATATTATCATTTGTAGCTGCACAGCGCATAATATACAGCTAAAAATGTTGAAGAGGCGACCCAATGAAGGTGGGACTGGCATACGTCTTAGATAAGACCAGGTATTTGGCCTTGTTGAGCCGGAAATGGTAATATTCAATTTTTGAAGAGGCAGCAGACTGGAACCGAGCATGTTACAGTTTTTCGGGTCATGTGCACTTTAAATTTTGATTGATCTAGCAAAGGATTAATCACTCACTGAATCCTAAAAACCACGAACATTAAGCTTACGTGACTGATTAACAAACCTAAACCTGGAGACAAATTATTGTCATGAACATATTTGTTTCCTTAACCTGCAGAACTCTTCACATTCATAAAACTCATTTCTCACACGCCACTAGTAGCCATGTCAAGCTGACTGCTGACCTTTATTACAAATTATAATATAGATAACACTCTGCGCGCACTGTGATTGGTCAAAGACCCATGTTTTATCAGAGTATAAAACATGGAAAAAGCGTGATTTATTGTTTTTCGCCACATTACCTCTATATCATAAAGCAAATGAAGAATCCTAAGCCGTGTATTACACTGTGATAAAATTCGAGGGGCATTTGAGAACACTTGAGAAATGTAGAAAACACTAGCCGCAGGCGGGTGTTTTCTACATTTTCACCGTGTTCTCAAATATCAGGAGTGTTTTATCACAGAGTAATACTAACAGGGCTTAGGCTTCTTTATTTGTTAAATCAAAGCTAGTACAAAAAGCATTACGCTAAAGACTGGAAATAACGAAAAAAGTCCAAGCACATTATCCTGGTGTTATATAAAGTCGGCTATGGTTGAGGCTACAGAATCAACTATCCACCCCACAGGTCACATGACCCATACCCAGGCCCCAGCGGTGTGTGAGAAAAACATTTTTCACTTACTTCATTTCACTTACCAAATTAAAAATTAATTTTCACTCACTACACGTTAAGAGCCGTGACTAACCTTATGATCCAAGTCATTGTATCATTAGTCCAGTCCAGTGCCGTTTCAGTCAAACCTTCCTGAAGCGCCTTAGCCAACACCTGGACATAAAATCCCAGGAAACGAGTTCTCCGCTTGAACTTGAGCACTGCGGGAGCGAGAACAACGCAAAAGCTATGTAAAAAAGGGATTCTGTGCTTGTCTCACAGACTAGCACAGATGCATCGTTGCAACAAGGCAGATTATGTCGGTTCCAGTCTTACAGATCGCATGAGCGAGGCGGTGTTTTACTATAACCCTGCTTGTGAGCGCTTGATTCCGGTTTCTGTAACATGAAGAGAAAAGAAGTATTCTGCGCCTCCCGGCCAGGGTGGAATGCTGGTCTATCGCAGGGTAACAACCAGCATTAAGTTCGTCGGTACCCTTGTAAATACTTGGGTAGAGAGAGGCACTGTGAGAGTAAAGTGTCTTGCCCAAAAACACAACACCGTCTCACTGCTTCCTTTTACTCCGTTATGGCCATACAGTCTGTCGATGGTTTTAGCGATAAATTATAAATTCCGAGACTAACGAAGACGGATAAAACACAGAAAATGAGACTTCATGTTTTACCATAAAGGGTTCTGATATTTCTACTCATTTTCAGCATAAGGTAGCAACCTCTTACCCAGGGCCTTCTTCACTTTTCAAGTCGCCAATTTGAAAATCGTCAAGGAGAAGGCCCCTGGGACGAGGTTGCCAAATTTTACTAAGCCCAAGGCGTCGTCTAATGGGTTGAGATGGAGTACATTCAATTTATCGTCTGTTCACCACAGCCTCAAGAAACAGTCAAAAAGGGTATGCAGGGTTATAAGAAGAAAGTAAGAGAAAGCAATTAAAACTACAAGTTAGTGCCTATAGTTTAGCCTTCGTTAGCAGCTGTTATATATAGGTCGTCACACAACTAAAGGAGTGTTGCGTGACAATCCAAGAGTGATTACCTTAAGATATTAATAACGCAGCGTTGTACGCAAGCATAGTTCTCCAATGCGTAACACGAGTACCAGTGATACAAACTATTAAAGGTCGGCAATGCGTGCTTAGAAGAAGGTATTAGCGGCTAAGACGGAACACGAGTGTGATGTAAGAGGAGATCATGGTCCATGCAGAATTAAACTTCAACAACACTTCTGAGAATTACAGATGAACGCATGGAAAGCAACACGTGAATTGTGAAGGAGAGAATTAATGAGGAAATGTCGATTCTTTGAAACAGCAATGTGTAACCAGAGAATAAAAGAAACAATGGAAACCTTATTGGAGTTAAGGCAGAGAGACAGACAATTAAATTAGAGCATGCAATGTTCTAAATTAGAACGTGTTAAATCAGAACAAGCAGTGTGCTAATTAAACTAAATTAGCACATACATTAGAAGATGAATAAATTAGAACATGCAAATAAAGAAAGTAAATGACAGCGACAGAGAAGCCATACTCATGTTTAGTTTGTTGTTTATTATAAGCAAAGTAATTGAATTCTAAAATGAGACAGACACAGGTTCAGTGAAGAGCACAATCGCTGTCATAAAAAATACTGAAATAAGATTTATCAAAAGACTTAGAGGACGGAGAAGAATGCATCAGTAGTAGAAGTCAAAAAGATTTCTCTCAGCAGGCGCACAGATTGAGGTGGAAGAGGAGAGAGAGGAGAGCCTGGAATCCAGAGGAGGAAATGCAAAAATGACAGTCTGATGATGAAGATAGAACCTAACAAGTGAAACAGTAAGTACATCATAAATCAATCAGAAACACAAAGGATACAGAGAAAAAGATTATGAAGGTTGATCAACATGATCAAACATCTTGGAAAATCAATGCATTATGAAAGAGGAAGGTGAGGAAAATCATCAATCGAAAAACTATAAACTTGACAAAGACAGTGAGAAATCATAGACGAGAATTAATGTTTTGAGTTTGGAAGTTTAAAATGTGAAATTCAAAGCAAGTCTTTTGATAAGTGAAGAGCTAATGGAGACACTGAGGAAGAGTACATGTATATGTAAAGAAAACAGCGGGTTTGGAATTAGAAAGTGTTTCAGCGAGTGTAACGTTTTGAGCCACGAAAGCAATAGTTAAAAAAAACGTATTATATGCAAGTACATGTAAATTCATCCTAAAGGATGTCACTAAGTGAATTTCAGCCCAACCTGTCAAGAGCGTCATGTTACAAAGAGACAAGCTAGAATATAAAGCCTTACTGGGTCAGTCAAGAGCAGAGGAGACGAAGGACGTCTCAGAAGCTGTATCATCAGCAGAGCAGTCAGAAGAATATTCATCAAGGCCAAGATACCAGTCAACATCCCAGTCTACAAAAATAGCTTTAAAATCAGATTTTTATTCACAAGAATGACATTGTTACGACTCCTAAAACCACAATCAAAGTGAACGCATCTAGCCAATCACAACACGCATAGATAAAGCAATAACCAATCAAAATTACAACCAATATCACGCCACTGGTGCTAAGCGCGGAAAAAATAACATAAAACTGGTAACATATGTAATTAAAATTATATAAGAAATCATCTTTGACCATACTATACTTGAGTGTTTGATATATATATTCTCGATCAAAACTAAAACTAAGAAGAAACGGAGAAATAACATCGTTAAAATCTCTGCTAATTAAAGGGGCAGTGTCACCCTATCTGGTAACTTTACAAAAAGCTAGACGTCTTCGCATCAATTGAATTCCAAAAATAATGGTCGAGTTTCGTCATTAAAGATTATTTGAAGGTACTGAAACTGTCGCTACGCATGGCAAGGATGGAAATGGATTGAAACTTGAAAAAATTCGCCGAATTTTTTCAAGATTTGATGCTCCATCTTCACAAAATCCTCAAGAAATTTGTTATGGTCAGTCCTCTCTGATAAAATCCATTTGATATCTTCGTGGTAGCTTTACAGAAGCATTTTGTTTATGAGGAAAGCCTCAAAGTAATGATTTTAGCACAATTGGCCTAAAACTGCAAAATCCTCGTGACACTGCCCCTTTAAGATCAGATATTCGTCACGGTTATCATTGATGAATCACGCGTAAGGAAAAAACAACGAATGATTTTCTTATCCTCACAATTACTAAATTCCGTCTGAAGTTCCCCCTAAAAGTTCTTACCTTCTTTGTATGCCTGCTGTGCTGGAAGATTTGCCACAACTGAATGAAGAACAGACGGATCCTCAGAGCCAGTTAACTCCTCTTCATCGCGGTTCAAAGCTAAAAGGAACGTCACAATCACATTCTCAGGATTACTGTTAACTATTACAATTTTCGTTAATGTTACCGTTACTGTCAACGTTACCGTTACAGTTACAATTACTATTACTTTTATGACTATAATCGTATCTATAACAAAATTCTCGATCGTGAATGGTCCGCAGCGCGCCTCTTTGTCACGTAATCGGCGCGCGATCACGTGGGTGTCCGATTTAAACTTTTTGAAATTGGATACCTGTAATTGGATACCCACGTTATTCGCACGTCAATTATGCGCGCTTTAATGGTTTCCTCCGCAATGTTTCGTTCAGTTTTCAAAACTTAGGAAAAGCGTTACAGACGTTGTCGCTCAAAAGAAGTTCTCATAAGTCATTTTTAATTCTGGAATTTGTTGTAGATACGATTAATCAGTAATTGGACGTCGTGCTTCGCGCTCGTCTGATTTTAAAATTACTTGCACGATTACTCCCTGAATTGTACTCCACTCGGTCCAAACAGAAAACAAAAAAAATGAACCCTCATTGGATGGTCATGTCTTTCTCCTTCCCGACATTCCCCGCGCGCTTCCGTTTTTCACTCTCCCCAGCCCCCGAACTACCAGTCTACGGTCAAAGCAACACAAAAGAGGCCTCTGCGGAGGAGAGAGCACCAGCAGAGTAAAAACGAGAGAAATAAGTAGCTTAGAGATCTACAATACCTCAAACTAAGAGTGTAACTTAATAACCAAAAGGTCACGAAAAATTACTACTTTAATATTCCCTCCTCTTTTAATGTCAGCCCCAAATAAAATGACAAACTCAGTCCGTGTGGCATGTTACACTATTGGGAATACTTATGTGATATAAGGCCAGATTACCACTATCATTCTTAAGCTAGCAGGACTTCAAACGCGTTGTTTCATGAGTTAGCCGAAAGGCCTCTAATGAGTCCCTTGGCAGGGACGAAACAGATGTATGAATTGTCAGACTGGCTATAATTATCCTTTGTAAAATTCCTGTACTTTTTTCAAACTCAGAAGCTTGTAGCTAGCTGGAAAAGACCCAAATCCTTACAAAGCTCACCTTGCTGGCTAAGCTTCAAGATGTAAGCCTCTAAGGCCTTCAGTTCTTCATTCTGTGCATCCGCAGTGAAGGCGGCGGCTTCTTTCTCCAATTTCCCTAGTCCCCCTTTGCCTCCTCCGCCTTTTGGTTTCTTAGTCGCCCCAGGCTTCTTCTTTGTGATCTTACTCGGAGATAGTCCACCCAGAGTGGCGGTTGCAATGGCAGCGGCTGCTTGCATGGTTGTCATGGTACCAGCACTGTCTGGGGCAGTTTCAAGGTTTAACATTTTCTTTCCGATTTCAATGATCGCACCAGCTACTCCTTGTTCGTTCCACATCTGTAAAATCTGAATTAGTTTACAAAAAAGCTTTTCAGACAACACTATTACATAGGTACTACACGACAGCCACTACAAACGCAATTTACTTCACCCAAAGTCTTCACTATAGTATTCCTGTATATGGACACCATGTATCTTCTTCTCTGACAAGCAAAACTCGCCTAGCCGCCGTTTTGATGACGCTCGGGTCTTCAGATACATTAAAAATACGTTCTATTTACAAGGCTAAAAGTTAAGAAATGGTTAAAAATTAAGAGAAATTGTTCAAACCAAACGTTTTCGGCTGTTTGCCATCATCAGGGTTAAAAACGATGACCGTCTGCACATGCATATATATCTTATGTAATTCCCGATGGGAAAAGTTTGGAAACATAAGAAATGACTTGTTTGTTCAGGCTGGGGCAGAATTGTTGGATCATTAGCCCCTCGACGATCCTGCGCTTGTGGAATGTTTGTGCTGAGGAGAGAACACGCCAAGTGAAAGAATGTGATGGGTTTTCCTGCAGGTGCTTTGCAGGTTTAGAGATGTGAGTAGGATTTGAATGCTCCGTGTGAATTCCTACTGCATGCTAAGTTTCTCACAGTGTCGCCGATGTAATCAACGCTACAAGAACAGTCTCCTTTGTAAACAACTTTAGATGTATGAGTGTTTTTGTCTTTGCATGTATTAAAGAGGGTTTTGATTTGCCTGGTTTGCCACAGGATTACAAAGATGAAATTGAAACCAGTGAACCTGTTGAGTTTTGCAATAAACATCCTACTGAGTTTTCGTTTTTACCGCAAAAAGGGAGCTTGATGAAAACTTTCTTTCGTTCTTCGAAGAGAAAATTCGGAATGATATTGTCATCTTCTGACGAGTCGCTTGGAAAGTTGTTGATAGTATGCCAGATAAAACGTTTCGGATAGCCTGCATTAATGAAAGATGTTTCTAGAGTTCAAATGTCTTTGTCAAAATCAGTAGAGATGCGTTTAGCTCTATGGAGTGCGCCAGTGATACAATTCCTTTTCCACTTGTAGGGACCTCAGATTTCAAGTGTGTTGGTAGTTTGCCCGGTTTTTTAAAGACGCTGCAGTGGAACTGCAGTGAAAATAGATTAACCTAGTTTATGTATTTAATTCGGTTCGTGTGTAGTTCAGTGTCTGAATCGAAGCCGGATAACAGCTGTTATTCCCGGCCAAGCCAGGCGCAAAGAACAGCTAAGTCGATCTGAATTCCATCAGCTGTTTCAAACTGGTTCAGACGCCGTACTTCAGATGAACTGTACACATTGAATTCGATTCGGATTACGTTGGACGCGAAATCAGTGGAATTCGGATCGGCTCAGCCCCTGGCTTAGCCGGATAATCAGTGTTCCATATGTTAAAGGGGTGCGGAGCGAATTACACGGATTTTCAACGCGAGAACATAAGACAGCTTTGAAACCGATAAGAACATTGGGTCATGTTTTCAAGAAACCTAAGGACCGACCGACAAAAGAACTGTTCACAGGAACCGTTTACAACGTGTGTTGCAGAACGTGTCAGTTACATATACTGGAGAGAGTAAAACAAGTTGGACTGAACACAACCCTGTAACGACTTGAAATGTCGGCTCCGCGGTAAAACAGCATGCCAAAAACAACTGGCCACGACACACCCTAATAATGCCAGCATTCTGGAAACAAGTGTAAAAACCAAGGACAAAAAACTCTTTTTAGAGTCATTTCATTCATTCTTGGACAAGAAATCTGTTAACGAAAGAGCACCCTTCCCAAGGCTTTATGCATCACTGGTTTCCTCCCTGAGGGGCAATGAACATTGACGTTTTTGCTATATACATATCTTTGCATTCCGTGACTTGGAGAGTACATTTCTTGGAAAATTACTGCAAAAGTCGGTCGAAAATTTAGTTTAAAGTTTACAAGATCTGTTTTAAACTCCTATTTTTAGATCTTTTCTTAGTGTACCTATCTATGTTACTAAACTATTGGCTACATGTGTGTGTACCAAGTGGACTGCGTTACCTTTCCTATGTAGTAAGTCATTGTAGCGATCATGTGTGTCAAACTGTCTGATGCAGAGGTGGACTTCCTATGGCGCGTCAGTGATGGTACCTCTTGTAGAACAGCGTGACATCGCAATAAAACCTAAAACAGAAAACATCAACCATTAGCATTTTAAACTATTTTTTTTGCAACACCAACAATAACAATATGTATGTATGTGGGTATAAAAATGTATACGTAATTGGCCACTCCCCATTGGGACTTTTCAGGACCAATATAAACAAACAATGATAAATGAATAGTCAAATAAACATAACTAGGTTAAGAATCCCAGCAGGCGGGTGTCAGGCAAGTTGGCTATTTACAAGCGTAGCCGAGAAGTTGAACTCGGGGCTTCCAAGAACAGCATCAGCAAGCAGTCAGAACGGGATTTGAACCCGCGACCTACAGATTCTACGCCAAATCCGGCGCTCAACCCACTCGGCCACGCTGCCTCCCAATATGAGCTCGAGATTTCTGTTTCTCACTCTAACAATAGAGTGTTTGTGTCGAGAAACTATTGGCTGATAGTTGCCCCCGCGTAAATTCAAAATTAACAAGTGCACCCTGCTGCGCTACTCACTTTCCATCACAGAACAGACGGTGGATAGTGTAGCCGATAAGGGAACGGCATTCGTGATGGAACGCTAGTAGATTTAATTACTAACGAGAGATAGATTAACACCAATTGATTAAGAAATAGAAAACATGTACCGTGTTTGTATCGAGTTATACAAACACGAGTGGAAGTTTGGGAGAATGAGAAATGCTGTGGGAACACGAGCCGCAGGCGAGTGTTTCCACAGCTTTTTCGAGTTCTCCCAAACTTTCACGAGTGTTTGTATAACTCGATACAAACACGGAGTACATGTGTTCTATTTCTTTTAGAAAACACCACGACGAGAAAAAGGAAAACAACTTGTAAACTTTGATTATCAAAATATAAATTCTCTTTGCTCGCGCCATCACTACGTCAACAGCGCGCGCTTAGTTCTGTGTCTCCATCGAGTTATACAAACAGGCTTTTTAACCAATCAGCGCGCGTGCTTCCTTAGGACTGTTTTCTAATGCAATATATTAAACACGAGGGACACTATTTCATCAGGATATCCAAATTCCGAGAAGAGAGTTCAAAATATGACGCGCACCGTAGTATTTTTGACGAAATTCGAGGTGTTTGGATAGGCGATGAAACACTGTCTCGAGTGTTTGATATATCTTCCCAATCGAAACAAAACCTAAGGAGTAAACGGAGAACTAAAATCGTCAAAATCTATGCTAATTAAGACCGGGTATCCAAACCTCCTTCACAGTTGTGATTTTCTTTGTTTTAACTTGATGAATTCTTAATGAGTTTGAGAAGAGAACTTTCAACACCGGCTTAAACATTTCTAAAGCTTGGATCTACAAACCTGTACAACTGGTTTAGCAGGAATCTTCTGGTGAATGAGAGGAACCAGTAGGCCGTAACACTGAACCACAGCCTGTAAACACAGTGCAGTGTCGTTCAACCAGCCAGCAACCTGAATTGCGAGCAGAAGCCGCTCACACTCCTCAAGACGAGCAACCTACGTCGACAAAACGTAAAAAAATTATCTGGACTTAAATAAGTAACAGCCTTGAATGTAGGTATTATAATTTACCCATCAATTAAAGTCCTCTAAGTGTACTGTTGGCTTAATTTTTCAAGTTCGTCGTTTGTAATCAACGTTGTTTTTTATACTTAACCGACTTTTATGGTTTATTATTATCTCTTTTGTGTTATTATATCTTGAGTAAACTACTATTTTCAGGTTACATTTAATTTAAAGTTAATTCTGAAAAAAACAACTCAAAATACCGCGATTGAGCTCTTTTAAACAGAGAGATCCTGGGAACCACCTGAACGATGCAAGAGAAACCATTGGGTAACGTCCTGGGCCGGGTTGTTCAAGCTAACCCAGGGTTATCAAGAATTTTGATTTCAAGTTTGTAACTTTAGTGAGGTATTCTGTTTATATTGTTTTCCCTGCTTTAGTTAACGTTTAATCCTGGTTTAAGTTAACCGGCTTTAGGACAACCCAGCCCTGTATTTTCAATGTGGTATTCCTGGATATAAAGCATGCTGTCATAAATAATATAATTGGATGATTACAGTCACATGACAAGTACAATCAGATAACCCATTGGCCCCCAGGAATTTCTTTCCACTTACCTGTCCACTGTAGGGAGGTCCATTGTCACACAGGCAGTCACAGAACAGATGACCTTCCCGTATTCTAATATCAACAGAGAGAAAGATGCTCTGGAGAAAAAGTCTTGCCAGCACTGGAGAAGATTCACGGAGCCTGTCCTCGTTAACTCTTGGAAACAGAAATAAAGGGGGAGAGATTTTATTCAGTCACAAGTTTCTAGGAGAAAAACTCCAAGCTCTCCCAACAAGAGTATCTGTATAGTATCACTGGTAAAGCTACAACGTAAAACTCCCCATTGGCACTAATGGTGCAGGCAAAGGGTGTTTATGTTTTGATATGACTACACATTATAAGCAACATTTTATCAAATGAATGTATTAAATTTGACCAAAGACTTGAAGGCGTCAGTTAAAAACAGTTAACTGTAAATGACTCCCGCTTTGGTCGAAGACTGAAATATCAGTCTCCAACAACAGTCATATTTCGAGAACACAACTCTGCCTGACCTCTACGTGTATAGATAAACAGTCGTTGCCCCGAGCATTTTACAATGAATGCTTCTTTTATCACCAAATGATTCTGTTAAATCGTTTTTATGCTATCTCTATGAAGTAGGTGGTCAACCAAGACAACCTTCCTTGATTGTTAAATTCGTTCGTTGCTCCTTGCAGCTTTGGCGCTTCTTATCGCAGCTTCCCCGCTTTCCTAACGCCTTCAAATTGGTTAAAAAACCGCCAAGCTACGCAAAGCGTTACGATCTAGTGAGAATCAAACTGACGGATTCGGAAGCAGAACATTGATTCTGCTTATGACTCCGTCGCTTACGATCAAGTGAAAACTGCATTGTCCCCGGAGTCGCCAGCAGAAGCGGAAGAATAAACCGATGACAATGTTCGACTCCGGGCCTTGCGATTGGCTGGCTCTTACACTTCTGCTTCCGACTCCGTTGACCTAGTTTTCACTGGATCATAAGAGACGGAGCTGTAAACGGAACCAGAAGAAATGGAAACGTTCTGATTCTCCCGACTCCGATTCCGTTGAGCTTATGACTCCCCTTACGATTCTAATTGTCGATTTTCACTTGGTCATAAGCTCTCTTACGACTCGGACCACGACTCTGACTCTCACTCCGACTCTGTCGCTGGTGAAAACCAGCCTTAAGTGTCAATTGTATTTAGCTTAAAAAACTAATTGGGGACACTATTTAACACAGGGAAATGGTCATGAAACCTGGCAAAAATCTTTGTTGTATGTCCTTGTAGTTATTTTGGGGGTTGACCCTGAACAGAACCTGGCAAAATATATGTGTATTCACACAGCTAACCAATAGAAGCATTGGCATGATGCAATTCATGCATGTATAGTCAGTAAAAAAAGGACGTGCAGAGTCAAGACTTAAAGCCTGTTTGTTTGCTTCTTCAGTTGATGTTTGTCGGGCTTCTTAACCATTTCCCTCCATTATTGTTTAACTATATGCGTATTCTTTTCATCCGTAAGGTTTAAAATGAAGGAATTTTGAGAAGCACTAGAAATAGATGAATCCAGAAGTAAGCTCGACTACCATCCGCTGTTCGGGAAAGGCGACCGTGCTCCTGCCTGAGGCCACTTCTTGAAGAGGAACGTAGACTAGACAAGAAAGAGCGGGCGGAAATCGAGCCTAATCCAGAAGAGGCTAAAATACCTTTGCAGAGAGATGCACAAATCACAACTGGCTGTCTGTATATTTGTATTCTCCTCGCGTATTTCTGGTTCCTTCACATAATAATTCCACAAAACAGAAGCAGCAGATTTGGCAACAGATAATACACCAGAAGTGAAGGAGAGCTAAAAAGACCCAAAATATTGCATATGTAACCATGACATTCCATCTACAGTAAATTAGTGGCACTTTAATTAATGCCATTGAGAACAACACAAAACGACCACTAGTTTTCTGCAGGCACAACTGACCTATGATGCTGGACTCATGTACCATAAATGTCTTAGAATAAGCCCCATCCTAAGACCGAGCTCCCCATAACCCTAAAAATCCAAACTTCCATACGGAAGTCCCCAAACTTTAAAGTTCACGTACTCCTAGGCTTGCAGTTCCCAACGATATGAAAGTTAAGTGCTAAAGTTTACCCATGACTTGCTTAGCTCTGTTTCCTTAACGATTTCCCTGAACTTTGACAACCCCAATTTAGTGAACAGTGTACAGACTATTAACACTATCTACACGATTATGTCTGGGTAATATGCAGTTGCACAACTCCCCATAGAAGCCTTCATAATGTGCGCACCTCTAACATTAGCCTCCTATATATGGCCTCCTACGCAGCCGCTCTTTGGGTTCGCCACGCAATCTTTCTCCCCTAATGGAAGATTGCGTGATGAGTCTAAAGACCTCCTACATCAGAGGCTACTTTAATATGGGCATCTCTAAAATGAAACCAGAATTCATAGAATTTCTCCTCAGTTCCCCCCCCCCCCTTCATATTAAAGAGCTTCGACCACACCATCTCTTTTTACAGTGTTTAACTTTAACCCATGGTTTACCAAAGGGTGCTCTAGGAGCAAAGTAAATAGTCACGCTGTAACTTGTCACATACCTGTGCTAGGTAACCCCATGCCATGAGAGTTGGTAGAGCATGAGCAGCCAGTACTGGACGGCAAGTAAGGCCAATACTTCCTTCAATCAGTTTACCGTGTGCATTGTACGCTGCCACGGCTGCCATGTACTTCTCATCAGGTTTGAGCCCGCGTACATAAAATTGGATGTCAGCGGTAGCAGGGACCTGAGGTTGACAACAAAATTGATATACAAACTGCAGTCAACGTTGAATAATCCATCACACTTGCTTGGTACCAGAAATATGAGATGGTGTAATGACTATCAACAACTTCGATATATTATAGACGTCTGGTACCACTAACAAAATGTTCTCCATGCACAATTCTCCTGAAATACTTGTTTGTGGCTCTTCAACTACAAAATCCTGATGTCTTACATGTAGGTGTAAATTGAATTCAAAACGTACCTCTTCTCCAGTCCCAGGGAGCTGATAGTCATTAAGTCTGACTTTGACATTGTTACCACTTGCTGACCTTGCAAAGAGTCGGTACCAGGCCACCTAGAAACAAACGTGACAAGGACGTGACCAGTTAAAATTACTTCTTCTGATACCTGACCTGACGTTATATGTAAGGAGGTAATCTGTCTATTTATGTGTATATTTTCACTTGCACAGTGGGTCTGTAAATATTGACCTAATTCATTTTTACGTGTTTATACATCTCGACTCTCAAAGAAACACACGAAGGACAATATCTTGGCCAAAAAAGCTTGGTCTATAACCCACAGGTATGTAACTTACCTTTTCTCCACTTCTGTGTTTGAAAGGGGCTGGTTTGAACACCAACACAGAAGAACTCCGGTAAAGAAGAAGAGGAGCAGGTGGCACATCTGAAGGAGGTGTGTCGTCACTGGAGGTGTCTGTCTGTCTATTCCAGCTGGACAACTTTCGTTCCTGCTGTTGGCATTTGACAATCAACTCTTGGCTTTCCTGCAATTATAATTAAAAACACTAAGATTTTGGCGGTGACAAAAGCGTATTAATTTAAAGTATTATTATTATAACTATTATTATTATTATTATTATTATTATTACACTGTACTGTAATAACAAGAATGTGTGCAACGAATGTACATAGAAAGGTAAGAAATGGTAACATTAACGTAAGAAAGCGTGACATAAAAGAAAGAATGAGTGATGAAGAAAAGAGAATGTGTAATATAAACGTAAAAAGGGGCGAGTTACAAAAGCACGAGTATGTAAAAAGGTAGGAATATGTAACTTCTTAAACTCGTTAACAA
>CM042754.1:16852205-16857205 GCA_022496165.2 Catalaphyllia jardinei
AGGAATATGTAACTTCTTAAACTCGTTAACAATTCATCAAGTTTAAACAAAGAAAATCATGACCCTGACAAAGTTTGGATGTCTGATCTTAATTAAATTCATAGATTTTTACGATTTTATTTTTCCGTTTTCTCCTGGTGCTCAAATCAACTGAGACAGTGTTTTCGTCAAGAATTTTTCGCTGCGCGTTGTATTTTCAACTCTCTTCTCTGTGTTTGGAAATGTGGTCCAACGCGGTCTTGAGTGTTTGATGATTACATAAAACTACTAATACCGGTACTTGACTGATAAACAAAGAATGAAGCATGAAAGAAAGAGCAGGCAATTGAAAAAATCTTGCAAGATCCTGTGTCGTAAAACGTTGCAACACAATGTATGTATGATATAGAAAGACGAATGCGCGACATAACAGCAAGAAAGTGTTTCAAAAGCAAGAAAGTTACAAAGAGCAAGACTTTATGACACAAAAAACGTGACTACGTAGCCAAGAATCGAGAATCAGGAGGGCGTGACAGTGCAGTATAGCTGAGCAGGAATAAGAGATTTTTGTGAAATTTCATACCTGTAGAAGCTGTGTTTGCCGTTCAGTTCCCACGTGATTCCTTGACGTCACAGCCTGTCCTGCCATGTGCATCAACAGAAGAGCTTTGGACAGCGGATTCCTGTTGCACTTAGATTGCAATTCATTTTCAACTTCCGTAAACTGCAAGGAGCTGGTACTGGTAGCTTTCATCTTCTCCTGACAGATGAGAAAAAAGTCACGAAAAATCACGTTAACTGCAGGAAATGATCAATCAGGTCAGCTAAAAGAGGCGATAATAATACAAATTATACAATAATACATAACAACAACACCAACAACAACAACTTTATTTATAGTATAAATTCGGCTCAAGAAAGACTGTTCCGCAAATAGCATTGCTAGTCTGGGCGGAACAGTCATACAAAGAAAAAAATGAAAATAAAAAATGAATAATAAATTTAAAATACATACATACCATGTACATACATACTTTATTGGTTTGTCCCCAAGGGCTTTTCAAAATCAATTTTACATTAAACAATTAAAAACTGACTATATGACAATGATAAAAAAAGATAAAGGCTAAAAAATTAAATAAGGCAGTCATTTAGAAGCTTTTGCCTAAGCAAGGACTTGAACTCCGTTACTGATGGACTAAGTTTGAGCGCAGACTGCAACTTGTTCCACAGAGAGGTCACTCTAAATTAAAAGGTCCTTTGGCCGCTAGCAGTGGAAGAATAGAATGTTCAAAAGTTGAGCGTTTCTGGTATTCCTTGTCGAGACAGTGGATCGTCTGACGACCATATATGTCAAATACTCCGGAGCACGTCTCGTCATGCACTTGAAAACCGGAACAACAAAACAAAAATAACATTGTTGCCTGATTGGTAGCCAGCACAAGCCTTTTAACAAAGTAGTTAGGTGATCGAATTTTTTAGCGCCGCACAAAATTGGACAAGCGAAATTCTGTACTGCTTGGAGCTTTTTCAGATTAGCTTTAGTAGTATAATACATCGTTTGAAAAACAGGTTTTGATCTTACTCTAACCCCCAGAAAAATTGATACCCTAATCAATACCCTATTTCCAACCAAAACGGCTTAAAAGCTATACCCTCTGGGGCAGCAATCAATGCGTTTTGTAAGCTAGCTACTACAGAAGATTGTACGGCTTCAGTTAGGAACGTTTACGCTTTTCAGGATAGGATTTTCCAACAGACCATCTTTATTAAATTCTATGAACACCTGTAATTTTAAAATAACAATGTTTGCTCTTTACGTTAAGTCACCTGTTTTTTAGCTGACTTCTTCGGTTCTTGGGGTTCTGTTGTAAGCAATGAAAATTAAAGTTGTCAAAATACAAGTACCTCTGGGTAATAGGACCATGCAGTATTGAAGACCTGTCCAGGAAGGAATTCTTTGACCTAAGTGTCTTGATACTTGTTCTTCTTAATTTATAGGGTTCACCGTTTAAATACTCCCAATGATATTTTTATGTAGGAGTCCACTTTCAAGCCCTACTTTCTTTAACCTAAAATAATAACTTCAAAGAGATGTCGACTGTAGTACCTTGTCCTAAGTTGGCTAGCTTGACAGCAATTCTATGCCTCACAAACAGCAACTCCATGTGTAAAGCTTCTATCATCCTTTCTAACAAGTTGGGTTCTTCAGGTTCTGTGGCTTCATCTTCAGCGTTGGGTTTACTTACACCTGAAGAAGGCTGGTGAAACTTAGGGGAAAAAAACATACGAAGAGTTGGAACTTGGCGTACAGCTCGAGGTTAACAATTGCGCTGCTTTGGCAGAATTTCCCGGATGAAGTCAACGATTCATGCATTAGTTTTACAGTAGAATTTTTCCTCAGTTATGAACCCTTTGTTCTAATAGTCTATCAAAGAATTACTGAAGTGACAAGCTCATCATTTCTCAACCGTGTAAGACTCTTTTCACGTTGATTCACAATACGGGATATGTAATACTCGCTTCTCACGGGAATCGAATCCAAAGTCTCGATCCTTAACTGTATCTGTTTGTCCTCATAAAATCTGTCAACTGTTAGCTCATCAAGACGTATTGATATCGAGGGTCCCTTACCTTAATCCAGCTGACATCAGCAATGTCTCTCTTGTTTGTATCAATCACTGTATCACGTGCCCTGGTAATATCTCGTAGCCCCTGCTCCAGAATGTCCAATACCTTATTCAACACCTCCCTTGTGCCTGTGTTGACCCCGCCCATCGCAACAGTTATCTGTCTGTTGTAATCCGTAAACAGACTTGTCAGAGGCCCAGGTCCATTAGCAGGTTTCTCCGACAGTTCTGCTTCAGTTTTCTCCTGCAAAATCAGGGGAACAAATATAAATATCTCTTACTAGCCAACTTCGAGGACCATACTGTAAGTTACGGACTGAGTTTTTTTCCCCATCGCCATAAATCGAATGGGCAAAATGAGGATCTGTAACTTGCATTATAGATCGAGAAGACGAAATTAGTAAAGTGTTTGCCAAGTTCGGGACAGTTTGTATTCACGCGAAATGGCTTCAGATTTCTGAGGCACGTCCAAAGCACAACGAGTCAATTTCAAATCGTTGTTAACTAAGTAATTCTTACATCGTTCGCAGGTTTTAATACACACTTTTAGAGGAAACAGACAAGAGCTTTAAATTTTTACTTGCTATAAACGTTAAGAACACGCGATAAATCACAAAATATCGTAGCAACAAAAACAGCTTTAAAATTTTAGCGGGCACTAGAGTGGAATACATTGGCAGGGGTTTCATTACGGGCCAGACACAATGTACATTGACCGAGAGTAATTTTTAAAGCTAATTGGGAAAACCAGTTGCCTCCTACTGGAAATGTTCATGAAACTCCTGCATTGGACATTTGTCTTAACTTTTAACACCTAGTCCCGCACAGTAATTCATGTTTTTAGGGAACGTCCTTTTATGTAAAACGTTTTTACACCATTAGAGCCTCTTGGGCCCAACTGGGAAACTGGCGCACCATGTAGCTATCACTTTCCAACTCTAATCTCTGAAGCATGAACCTCAAGGCCAGTATTGCTGCCCCTCCCCCTTCCAGCGTCTCTCATCTTAGCAACCCCTAGAGCGAGAGAGACCCAGGAAACAACAATTCTTAGGAATCTATTTATGGGCTGGGTGGGGAGAGACACTGTGAGAGTAAAGAGTCTTGTTCAAGAACACAACACGATGAACTGGTCAAAGCTTGAAACAGGCCGCTCAGTCGAAAGTCCAAGTTTTTCAAAGGTTGAATAATGCTATCCAATGGATAAACCACTGTCCAGGGGATAAGTTTTGGCAAAACAAACTACTCTGTTCACTGGATAGTGATTTATCCGTTGGTTGGGTAGCACTATCCACTCTTTGAATAAGTGGGGCCACCCCCCACAATAGCAAACGTTGCACAAAACAATAATTTAATTTAATTTAACATAATGTATATAGCACTAACTCCACTAATTGACCAAAGCGCTTTACAATTCATAATATTAATATTATTTCTTTGCAAATTTAATAGCGGAGCTCCGGCGGCCCGAAGGTCCGCCAAGCGAAGCATCATAATTATAGAAACAGAACCACACGTATGTGTTGTGGTTTGTTTTTTCTGTTTGGTTTTTTAAAACCAGTTTAATTTTTTTTAAACCAGTTTGAATTTTTCAAACTGGGTTGATTTTTTTTTGTCATTCCTCTATCCTATTCTTTTCCATTCTCACTGAGTGACTCCTGATTTATTCTGCTCACCGGGATTTGAACCGCCAACCATTGCAAGAGCTCTCATACTTGTTTTAATTATCAGTTCATCACCCAAAGCCCCTCTCGTATAAATTTTAATTTATTAAACTAGTAGTAATCAAAGATTATGAGAGTGCGTTAGACGCCGTATAAACTTTTATACAGATACCTTAAATGATTTTCCTAGCTGACTTTCAACCTCTAAAACCCAACCTTTTTTCATCAACAACCGGGGTTTTACAGAAAGATATTTCAGTGACAAAGTCCATGCCATTCTGATTGAAGAGGTCCCGATACAAACTACGTTGCGTGACGGCCCCAGTTTCCGTAGACTCACAAGTTTAATAGGACTCAGTTTAATAGGATTCACACCTGAATAGGACTAAAATATTTACATCAGCCTTCAGATTTCGTGCTAAATATTCTCACATTAACTTGTAATGTTTATTTGCAAAAGCTAATTTGTAAAAGTATATTTTTTACGAACACTATTCTAGGCAGGAAGCTCAAATATACGTAAATATTTGCAATCGAGTGCTCGTTCATCCTAAACAAACACCGTGCCGACCGTGCGACTGATTCGAGTACTTCCCCTAGCCTGATTAACAAAGTACACAGTATTTACATTTCCGTTCCCTGGTTCAGGTTCACTCTTATGGATCTTGCCCTCAGAGTACTCTTCCACCTATTCCAAATAATATTCGACCGGATACGACTGACCTTTTCT
>CM042754.1:16862205-16877175 GCA_022496165.2 Catalaphyllia jardinei
CCTGCAAAGAACAGCTCTGCACACACATCAATGGCTGTGTCCTCTGCGTCAGGAGTTGGTGCTTCACAGTGAAGTGTGCGCCTGTGAGTCTCGCTGAGGGCCTCTAATATTGCCAAAAATTTTGCAGCTGTGCCTTGCAGGTCTGACATGAGACGTTCAGTGGGTGTCCGTGGCCATGCATGCTGGAAATGGAAGGCAAAAGGCAAGACTGAAATTACATGTATGGAGTCACTCACATTGTAATCTTTCTTTATGTAAACATGTACATGCAAAATGATGTTCTTCCACAGATGACATAAGCTGGACCCAAAAATAACATCTCAATAATAATAAATTCTAATAATAAAATAAATACTACATGTAGCTGAATAAAGGTCTTTATTCATAGTTTTGAACAAAAAGTACGCATGAGTTAAAAACTGCCGCAATACTAAAACCTAATATTACAATACAATCTATTTGAAATCAGAGACATCTAGTAATTAATTTACAGAACTTAAACCTTTCAGTATTGACACATGGGACCTAGTAAGAATGCAACCTACAGGACTTAGCTATCGCGAAGGGCCCTGGTGGGACAAGATCCTACAGAGAAGACAGACATAAAAGAGCTGCTGTCATGGTGATCTGATGGTTACGTGCAATGTCCTTGTGTACAGGTTCACAAGGCAATAAGCATTCTACTTGAACTTTCGTTACTGATTAATGGTAGCGAATTGTTTGGTCTTTTGTACTGGCTCTTATGTGCACCTGTACATAAGAAGAGAGCAATTCAAGTGTGTCTTACTCTGGCTCAAACCTTACCTGGACTATAGTGTTGCATGCATTCTTAAGACAATTTACAAGTATCTGACAGTGTACATCATCTACAGTATAATTATTTCCTACTCCATTTACTACTCACATGAGCAAAATCCTTGAGGTTGGGTTTAGTTTTCGGCCTCAGCAGACCCTTGGGTCTCTTACGAGTCTCAAACACCACCCTTTTGAATATCATGACCTGCATCTTGGTCTTAGCCTGTCGAAATGCAGCGTCAGTCTCAGCAGTTGCTTCTGATGTGCTCATCTTCTCAATATCGCTCAGCTCATTCACCTTGGTCAGGCCTCTCTTTGCAAATGACTCAGCATGTATTGGAACTTTGAGGTCAAAGTAACACTGACATACTGCCGTGTATAAAGTGCTGCGCCAGGTCAAGTATTTGACAGTGAGGAGGGGGATGGAGGACTCCAAACACATGCAGGCCCAGAGAAGGAATTCCAAGGCCTAACAAAACAAAAACATATCACACAAAAAGCAAAGGGCTGAGTTTGTTGTATAAAAATTACACTTAATTTAACTTTAAATGATTGATCAACCCAATGCATGTAAGTAGATTTCTACAATTTTCAGGAAAAATCATGTGGCACTGAACATGATTATATCATCAAATTACTTTTATTATTGTATAAAAGTCAGTGGTATACCAAGTGGTAACAAATTGATAAAAACGATATGATATCCTCATATGTGAAGATATCGATGATTTCACTGATATCAAGTTTGTCTCTTAAATTGTACTTAAATTCGTTGGTGTATCATTAAAACGTCTTCGGGTCTTCCTCGAAAGTCTTCGGCAATCTTCAGAAATTTTCGGAAATCCCCAGAAAATGTTCAGGAACTTTCCTCTGGCCTTCAGAACAATTTTGGAAAATCTTTGGAAATTTTCGGAAAATGGTCGGAACTCTTCAGAAAATCATCAAAAACGCTGTCATCAGTATGTTTAATATATAATAAAAAAAATACATGTTATGTTGTTGAAGATATCAATTTTATGTTCTCATGGCTGCGCTCACTCGTGAGATATATGAAACATAAAATTCACATCTTCTCGCCACTGTGTAATATCCTCTATTTATTCTTTGCAGGGCTGTTATACTGGTAACGGTATATGGTGTGCTCTACATTGCGACCACTGGGGTCGCCAATTAATGTGACCAAATTTCTTTCACTGGCGACTAACATTCCTTGTTTTTCACTTATTAAATACTTTTGCCAGTGACTACAATGTAAATCTGAAAACTTAGGGGCCAGCTGGCCCCAAGGCATTTCCTGAAAGTCAAGCACTGTACATAGTACGTAAATTGCATGCAGTTTACAAAAAAATATTCATTTGCCAATCTGTGAGCAGGAAAGATGGACCAAATCTTGATTTGTGATTGGTTACTTGAGCGGGTGAGATGGTTCTATCTTGCCTGCTTGATACTAGCTATGAACCTACTGTGTCCTGCAAGAAAAATTTTCCAGAAAGCCGTATAATAAATCCTTTATTTATTGTCCAATTTTGTTCGGTAAAAATGGCTTTATATTCAGGACTTGAAAAAATATTTGAATTCCAGTTTACCTTTGGGCAAGTAACACTCAAATAATGCTTGGGGCATTTCCCCACTTGCCCAAGTTTTTAAACTCATTAATAATTCATCAACCCCTAAATGGAAGTTATTCACTGCCTGGCATGTTATAATCTGTCTGAATTGCTTGTAATCTTCTTATTTAATCCGTTTCAAGAACTACTAGACTATGTCAAACTACCGACGTTGTACAATAGGCGTTTACAAGACATTGCTACATTGATGTTTAAAGTTAAGCACAGTCTCATACCTGTGAATGTTTCTGACTTACCGGTATTTAATTTTAAGAACACTCACTATAACTTACGGAATAGTGACTTCGAGCTATCCATATTCGAAACAGTTAAGGTAATTTCCTTGAAAGTAATGCACTACTCAGACCTTTTTAAAACTTGGCACAATTGATACCCATGCATAGGACATTGAAAAAATGCAATAAAAAGATGGGGTCACAGTGCCTGTTTTCGCCCGGCATGCCCGGCATTCTAAGGGCTTTTGACTTTGTTGTGTGAGAAATGTTCGAAACCTGAACAAACGGAAAAATAGTTATTACAGAGCAAAAACAGGGAATATTACTGAGACCTAGAGCCTATTTGTTGCTATGGGCAATGATCTTTCAGCAACGGGAATTTCAAATTGCCCAATCTTGGAAATAATGCAAGGAAATTGAACCACTACCTCATGATCTCATACTCCTCCCTGGCTCCAAATGCAGAGTTTTTGGTTATCTATGTACAAATTCTACAACTTCTACTACTCAACTTTTTTCTGCTCAAAATCTACATTGTTTGTGTACCTATTATGAGTAAAATACACCAATAAAAAAGGGGGGTCACTGTGCTCGTTTAAGAGAAAAGGAGCATTTATCTTGCTATCAAGCTTAGTTTGAGGGAAATCTCTTACATTTTGTTGCTTTTTTACGTTATGCTTTTTTACGTCATTGGGTCTAATTAAAGCTACCACGCCATGTGAGAATGATTGAAACTCCAAATTTGTTTAAGAGGAACATTAGGAAGGTTGACATCTCAACTCTAGTAAATATTTAGATAAAGGCTTTTTAAAATTTTGTATTTATTTAGTATTTAAGTAAAAAATTTTAACTCTTGTTAATAATCAGATGTAGGCTTTCTTAACATAAGTAAATTTTTAAGTACTTATTATTTAAGTTAATGTCACAGTTCCTTTGGATATTAGTAATAATAGCGACTACAATAACAAGAAAACAAAAGACAATGTTTGGCGTAATGGGGGGAACACCTCTCTACAATCGGCGTGACAGATGACTTTGAGTGTGACTAAAAGCCTGCACTTATTTCCCCAGCGCTCTTAAAGACCCGCGCTGGATCAGACAAATTGTAGGCCAGTACAAAAGCAAATCAATGCGATCTAAAAGCCTAACTCTCCACGGCACTACGAGCTGAACTTCCGGCCAGCACCGTGCTACATAATGGAAAGAGTTTAGGCAGTAAGAACAAGCTCAAGCCTCCTTATCTCCCCAGCACTATGAGCCGACTCCGCCAGCACGTGCTGGATGGGACAAGAATAAAGGCAGATAAAGAGCATAACATACATGTAGCATAGCATGAAAAAACAAAGCTTGGGGAAGTTGCTGCGAGACTTAACTGAAAGCGAATACCGAGAGGTGGACCCCAATTTTATCAAATGCAACAACAGCCTCCTCCAAAGGGAGGGTAGGGTGGGAATAACAATGTTTCTAACGTAAAGGTACTCCTTACAGTAGCTAAAAGAGCTTACAGAATGACACTTTGGACCATGCCAGGACTTAACACATACTAACAGATGTCTAGAACTAAACCAATGGCGATTAGTGTACCATTGAGTACAAAAAGCTTGTTCAATGCTTAAGTGAGACATGAATAGAGCTAGTTGTTACTTTTAGCAATACAAAATATGTGACATATATGTAGCTGCCAGTATTGCAACATGAACACAGGAATGTCATTGTATTTACCAAAGCATGAATGTACATTCATGTCTCGAAAGTCAGAGAGTATGAAATGACCACTCATGTCTGGTATGCGTTACGCAATGTAAACAAACTAACGTAACAGTAGAACTAAACACTTAACACGTCATGCTCCATTAACTGCATTTTATAGTGTTGCTGTAAAACTCTATAAGCACAGTAAGTATATACTGGTAGTATTCAATTATTGTATTAGGAGTTGCTTGCTGAAGCATTTTATAAGAAAAATTAAAATAACGGTTAATCAACGTTTCGATGTATCAAACATTTTCAAGATTGAGGTTGTATGTTTTGAGGTTGTATGTTTTGCAGAAGATCAATACAAATAAAGAGGTTTAGTTTGGTGAGGGATTTGTATTTTGTAACAGAAATACAGCTGTCAGTGATTCAATATCATGTCAACTTCAAGTGAAAGTGGTAGACTTCAAGTGAAACTGGTAAATGCTCACAAAAAACAACAGCAAAAAAAACACTAAAATTTTAAGAAATAAACACTGCATTTTAGTGCTGGTCAGAATTTCATCACATGCTAGATAACTGTTTCTGAACTGTGAACACTTGCCACGCAATCAATAAAATGTACTCAATGCTATAACTTGTACTTTTTGTCAAGATCCATCTAAAAAGTTTTCTTTCCATGTGCCAAAAATCAAAATCATTTATCATACACCTTATTCCAAAATGGCCGCCATTTTAGTATTTTTTGTTTTCTTGTAAATTAGCCCTTGTTGCCTCGTTTTTAAACTCTAAATTCAAAAGAATATTTTCCCTGAAACGAGGCAACAAGGGCTAATTTGCAAGTAAACAAAAGAATACTAAAACGTAGGCCATTTTGGAATAAGGTGTATTGGCCCCGATCTTTTTTGGCAAGTTAACACAGACACTTGGCCAATATCCAGCCACCTTGACCTCGCAATTGGTCAATGACCCATCTGTGTACAATATCTGTATTTGTGGGAAAAGAATTAAAGCCAATGATTTCTTACCTTGCTACTGTGTCCACAAGCCATCAAATGCCTGCAGATTGAGTAAATATGCACAGTGCCTGAAAAAAAAAAGAATAATGAAAATAGAATACGCTGATATGTACAGTACAGTAATAAGAAGGAACATTCCATTGACAAACATGATACATGTAGTGTGGCCAGGTCGGCCTTATGTAAAAGCAACTGAAGAAGGTCAGTTGAACAAGAACTGCAGTGGCAGATGGCATGAAATGGAATTCAAAGCTCAGGATCAAGATTAGAGAACTGTTCACTTGTGAACATTGATGCCCTCTGCTCCTTCAAGAGGAGGGAATTAGGGGATAAGGAGCAAAGCCATAGTTTTTGCACCAGTATTCATGACCAATAACTGAGCAAAATTGCTGAGTGTCCCTTAAAATACCATAAGAAGTAGAAGTCCATATGACTTGAACATTGAATAGGCAATATTAGCATATTGCTCACCATTGAAGACCAGCCAGCTCAATTCCTCTTTGCGAAGTGATGTCTGAGTTGTCAAGCGTAGAACTTTTAAAGCACCCACACAATGACATACTACATCAGGATTCTGGTGGTGAAAGGGGAAAATAGGGCAATGAAACAACAACTTTATTAGCTACTAAAACATTAATTTCAGCATAATCACAGAAAAATCTAAGGTAGAGCTGATGTGATCATGTACATGTAAAATATATAAAATTATTAGTAGCAACTGTATTAATTAATAAAGTTTAATTAATAATATCAATCTTTAGTATAATTACTCAGGTGATTATAGAAATCCTCGCACTCTCATTGGCCGAGAATGGCGTCATATTCCACTATAACCACCTCCAGCGAGGTGATTATAGCGGGAAGACAACCTGGCCATCTCACGCTTTGTCAATATGTCAGAAGAGGAAATGGTTTCGCAACAGATTTTAACCGCTGTGATGATCCGCATCATTGTCGATAAGAGTACAGATCATGCTAAACCACATTTGATTTGTTTTTTACCACAATATCAAAGATAATGAAAGAAATCTTTGTCAAGATTTGTTGACAATTAAAAGCACCGACTCCATCTTGAAAGTGCACGCACTGCATTATGCAAATGAGCTACTCATACGTGTCAGACTTTCCTTTCAAAAACTTTTGCAAACTCGCTTGACATGCAGAAGCAGTAAGAAAAACAATTGTCTGGGAAAAGAGTAATGATGCGTACTCGTTGTTGGTAAGAGTATAGACCACGATAAACCACATTTTGATTTATTTTTACCACAACATCAATGTCAAAGAAAATGCTTTTTCAGATCACAAGCTGAGAAAGGCATTGTGCGGCACTTTGATGCGAGCAGTGTGGACTCTTATCAACAATGGCAAATTAGCCAATCAGATTAGCAGCAATTGTGGTAAAATTTAAAATATCTTTGTTTAGGTATTAATTCTCTATAATCACCTGAGTTATTTTACTAAAACAATTACATATATTCACCCCAGGCTCCCCTAGACTTTGTCTAGGGGAATATTCACCATTAATTTTCACATGATTTTAATGGCTACTTTAAGTCACATAATATAAATAACCGGACAGTTATCACACAATAACCCCCACCCGTGTTGATATTTGTCCTCCGATTGTTTTTCCGTCAAGGAGAAACATAGTCAGCACAAGAATTTCAACTTTTCTTTTCTCTTATTTAACATGGAAGGAAACCAAACTAGTGTTATTGAGTCTAGCGAAAGCGAAATTAAAAAGCTGATGGAAAGTGCTGTTCTGGAAAGTAAAAAAAGTCACCAAAATATGCTGTCAATGTCTTTGAAGGTCAAGAAAGTCACGAGTAGACTTTTAATATTTAGTCCTATGTAAATTTAAACCGATTCAGTTTATAAAATTTAATTAATAGAGATTTAATACAATGTGGTAACTAACTAGAGAACAAACCAACCATTCATGTCCAACTTTAGCATGGAGGAAGGAGAGAAAAGTTCCAGTCACACTTGAAATCATGGAGCTGGCAGAATTGTCAACCATGTTGAAAACTTTTTTATGCAGAAGCCAGAAAAGTCAGTGGAGGGAAAACCATACAGTCGCAACACTGTGAAAGCCAATTCGTTCC
The DNA here is from genome assembly GCA_022496165.2 of Catalaphyllia jardinei. Lineage (NCBI taxonomy): Eukaryota > Metazoa > Cnidaria > Anthozoa > Scleractinia > Caryophylliidae > Catalaphyllia > Catalaphyllia jardinei. Next base: position 16,869,663 of record CM042754.1, read on the forward strand.
GGGCTTGACAGATTTTTTTCTGGTTCTCTCCAAAGAAAGCCGTTTTCAATTATTTGGGATAAGTATTCAAGCCGGCAAATGAAGCTCTAGGCATCACTAAAAGATCTTGCGTGACAGGCTGGGATTGATTACTTTCACAAAGCACAGGTATCCAATTTCCAGCGAAGACCTCGAATAGACCATTTTACAGTTGTCCGCTTGGTGACCTGGCCTCTGAATGGCAGCGAGGCTGGAGTTGACCTTGTTTTGATACAGACCTCACTGCTTTTATTGTGCAAATGAAGTTGTTCTTATGTTAACTAGTTGGCATTTACATGAGAAAAGCTGAGAGGTCTCTATCAAAGCAAGGTCACCTCCAGTCTCACTTGCATTCATGGGCAGGTAGCTAAGCATACAACTGTAAAATGGCCTATGAAGTCCTCTATGCAGCAAATCAGCTTGGTCTGAATGCTCCAGAAAGTTCTGCAAATTCAGCATGGTTTAACACCATTCTCTACTTCGGAAAGAGAGGCTGTGAAAACCAACCCAAGATGAAACCCAGTGACCTTCAGCTCAAAACAACAACCAGCCAGCTGAAGTACCTCATCTCAAGCGATAGAGCGACAAAAAAATCAGTCCACCTTCAAGTGCTCCACATTCTGTGTTTCACGGATGTAAATTCTGAGACTAAAACACATTTCTTTCTAGTCAAGCTTTTGAACGTCGGAATATATGAACCAAAAGCGCCAAGTTTTTGAGTTTTTGATCCAAGGGCGTTACGAAAATTAATTTCACATGACAGCTTGTCAAATTGGGTCCAATCACAGTGGAAATGAAGTTAGTTAAACCAGGGCATCTGACAGGCTGCGGTGGTGCAGATCCGCATAATTCACCCACTTCCACATCCTCCGCATCCTTGCGACAAGGATAAAACTAGAAAATTGCTTAAGAGATTCTGAAGAGATTGATCATTTTGAAGAAGTTATTCACCCAAAACAGCGACAAAAACACACCTTTTCGTTCGTAAACAATTTTAATTAAACCTCCAGGCAGTCCATAGTCTTTTGATGAGCCTGGGTTCTAGTTTGGGACTTCTGGCATCCAGTTTCCCTTGAACAATAAGTTTCGGAGAAACTCAACTACAAAACTATGGAACGAAACTGCGTTGAACCAGGAAATATCTGTCCATGAATGGCAACAAAAGGTCAAACATGTCATAAAGGACTAAAATTCTCGGTAAGATGTTTAAGTGTATTTTATACATCGAAAAAAGCCAAGGGAACAGTTTTATTAATTTGAGAAATTTCCGCATAATCTGGTGTCTTTTCCGCATAATCGTCATTTTTGTCTGCATAATTTTGCAGAAAATTTCCGCATAATTTTCCATTTTTTTCCCACACCCTATCAGATGGCTTGTTAAACCAATCAAATTTACTTTGCGCTCTCACGTCAATCACGTGCATCAGATCACCACTGGCTTTTTTTACCATGTTTACGAGCGGTTTAATTGCAAAATGAAAATTAATGGGAGGGTTATAAAATGAATAAACCCCTTTCTGGCTTGCTGGTATGTAGGCTGATAATGTCCTTGGCTGAGAGATTGTCCTCAAAATTTCACATTTGCCCTCAAAGCTTCGCTTCTCGGCCAAATGTTCATTTTTCGGACAATCTCTCAGCCACGGACATTATCAGCCGACATACCAGCTGTCTAAAGGGGTTTATCTACTAAATATTTACTTCACCTTCGGCGAATAGTTGTTAAAAAACAAATAATAATATTAAAATTATCGTAATATGTTTTAATAAATTACAATTTATAATTACATCAAATGAGGAAAAATGCTTACAAAATGTGCATAGTGCTTGCTGCTGCAAGTTATTTATATTGAATAAATAATGATTTATTTGCAAAATTCATTAGACAAGTACATGTACTAACAAAAATGGCACAGCATGCTAACCACTTTATAAATTAAACATGATAAATTATTTTACTAACCTGCAGTTTAGGGTCCTCAGCAGTGTTTACATGATAAAAACATATAGCTTCACCAAGAGCTGACCTCAGCTGCAGCCAGGATTTAGAACAAAAACAAACTTCAGACAGAGTGGTAGACACTTTTTGAAAGGTGGGGGGAAGGTGGGGACTAGAAGCTGGGGGGAGGGGACTGGTTATACATTGTATCAGTGGTGACAATGGTAACTCTTACAATTTAATATGATAATCATACATGTACATGCTGAAGTATATTATTCAACCACTGATTGACTCCTGACAATACTGCTCTACTGGCAGCAGCTCTTAATAATACCAAATATATTTCTCAGTTTGGTCTGAAAACTATTAAATGCACAGCTATATTCAGTACCTGTTCTGATAAGTGATTATTATTCATACTATTTTGCAGATGGATAAAGGTCTTTAAATTTGTACTTATTGATCATCTAATTTAAAAAGTTCAGTAATGAATTGAGACAATAAGATTTGTTATGGAGTAGGGCTTGAATTTTGTTCCTACATCCAAAAAACTTGACGAATTCTCGGTTAAGCAAGATGTTGAAAAATTTATTCGCCGCGTACAACTTAAAGCTTTTTTCCATGATAAAGAAGATGATTCTAACACCTCGGAAAAAGATATTTTCGAGATACTCCAGACTCGAAAATCGAAGTGGACTCCCCCAGAGGGCCAGTTTGCCTCTTTAGATTTTTTTTTATCAATAAATGTCGTCATGACATCAATAAACTAAATTTCAATCGAAACACCACATTTTCCAACCTTTCTTTAGAAGAGAGGGCGGCGCTAAAAAATCTTAGTAAGCGCAAAGACATAATTGTGAAAGCGGCCGACAAAGGCGGCGCTTTAGTTGTTTGGTGGGCTGACCTCTACCATAAAGAAGCTTTGCGGCAACTTTCTGACACCTTCTTTTATGCTAAAGTCGAAAAAGATCTCACTTCCACTAACCAACAAATTGTCAAGAGCACTATTAATGATCTTATAGTCAAACAAGAATTGCCAGCTACTGCTACTGATCTCATCATCACATCTCCTAGAACGTCATGTATTTTTTGCCTAAAATTCACAAACCTAACAACCCAGGCCGACCTATTGTCTCTGCATGTAGTTGCCCTACCGAACTCATTTCTAGCTATTTGGACAAAATTATGGCACCTATCGTCAGATCTTTACCGTCATATGTTAAAGACAGTCAACACGCACTCCAAATTTTTCGCGATTTCAATTTCCTGGGCGAAGACAAACTTATTTTATTACATCTCTTTACACCGTCATCCCTAATGGCGAAGGTCTTCTAGCCCTCACACTTTTTTGATTTACGTACTGTTAAGGAACCAAGCTCAGAAACACTGCTCCGCTTGGCTGAACTAGTTTTAAGATTAAACTGTTTTTCATTCGCCAACATTTATTATAAACAAATCAATGGTGTCGCCATGGGTACCAAAATGGAACCCAGCTGCGCCAATCTTTTCGTAGGCTACAATTTTTCAATCAATACAACGGCCCCAAACCTGACCTCTACCGTCGCTACATTGACGACTGTGTCGGCGCCACTCCCTTCACCAGAGAGGAACTCAATCAATTTATAACTGCTGTTAATTCATTTCATCCGGCTCTTAAATATACCTGGGAAATTTCCGATACTTCTTTAGCATTTCTAGATATTAAGGTTTTTGTTGAAGGCAACGGTTTATGCACCATTGTGCACTACAAACCCACAGATTCTCATAGTTATTTGTTGTATTCATCTTCACATCCATCACATGTCAAGAATTCCATTCCTCATTCTCAATTTCTTAGACTTCGTCGCCTTTGTAGTGAAGACTCTAATTTTTCCTTAAAATCAAAAGAAATGTGCGAGTTTTTCGACAAAGGTGGCTATCCTGCCTATGTTGTTGAAGCAGGCCATCATCACGCCCAACAAATTGATCGGCAGTCAGCACTACAAACGTCTCAGAAGGAGAATAACAATAGAATTCCATTCACTCTCACATTTCACCCTCACAACCACGCAGTTAAATCCATCATTCTAAAAAACTTTAAATTACTTCAAAATGATACCGATACTGGCCGAATCTTTTCGCAACCGCCATTAATTTCATTCAAACTCATCAAAAACATAGGTAACTTTTTAGTCAGAAGTGCTTTTCAAACGAGTGAACAACCCGGTACTTTTAAATGTGCATGTGCACAATGCAAAACATGTCCTCTCATTTGCAACGTTGAAAAATTGTCAGGACCCAAGCGATCCATTAAGATCACTGATCATTTTACCTGTACCTCAGCCAATGTAATCTACTGTATAACTTGCACCCTTTGCAAAAAGTTATATATTGGCGAAACAGGTAGACGACTAGGCGACCGATTTCGAGAACATCTTCGTGACATAGAGAAAGACAACAAAAACGCATCTAAACCGATTGCTACACACTTTAATCTGCCGAATCATTCTATGCAACATGACAGTCTGCGGCCTCTCCCTACATCAAGGAAGCACAGAAAGTCGCAAAACTCTAGAACAAAAATTTATTTTTCAAATCGGCACTCTTAATCCTCATGGTATCATTCTGTTTCTCACATTGCCAGGTACCAACCAATAGCGTAGCTCCATATTTCTGTATATAAACCACACACAACCCACAATTCCTCGATTCGCTCCGACGAAGGGCTAGCGCTCGAAATGTCAGCTTCTGAATCTCTTTACGGTGGCTAATTCACATTATCAACTCAGTTGATAAAACCAAATTATCTTGTAATACTCCCACCGACGCAGCACCACAGTTTCATTAGAAACTTACCCCCTTGCTCGTTGGTAGATGTTAGTTTGACACTCTACAGTTACCTAGTAAAGACAGACAGCTCATCTCCTTTAAATTGATCAATGAAGAAACCTTTCTCTTCGCTAAGCTAGTCTCATTGACAGCAAAACTTTATGGACCTTTTACTGTAGCGATTTACAGTGAAGCCTGTACTGAGAGGACACCCTTGGGACACTTACTGCTTAATACAGGGTGTCTGCTCTAAAGAGGGTCTAATACAATATGCAATAATAATATTGTTAATTATTAACCTTTTTGTAATATAATGTAACAAAGAATATGGTCAAAGGCTGTTCATAGCAGATCGATGTCCAGTCAGTCAATGCATCAATCTGGAATGAACTGCTAAGTTTTAAAACAACATTGCTGAGCAATCTTTAAGGAGTGTGAGAGCAAAAAGCCTTTATAGTGTCTACTTATTGCAGGTTTTGTGCAACAAAATGACTGAATATTGGGTAAGCACTTGGTAGGGAATATTGGTGTCTGTGTCCACTGAAATGCAGATTTAATTCAGCAAATGCAGGAAGGAAATTTTGGGACTTGAGCTGGTATAAGCCTGATAGAGGGTGTTTGTTTAGTATGGGGTCTGCTCAATATAGGTTTCACTGTATCACATTGTTATACAACATGAATGGCACCAATTGCTAACACTCAAGCGGGTCAGATGCAAGCAGTGGATACTTTCCTGGCTATCTGTTAGATTTTTTCTTGATCATTCAATGGCTCCAGATCATTTTCACAAACTAGTAAATTTAGTTGTTAGACTGTTAGGACAAAACATTAGAATGCTAAATTGGACAAAACTTGTTTGCAGTCAGAATGTTGGTACAAAGTTCTAAAAAACACTACGAAGGCTGTTCTAACCAACCATTTAACTATGCATTAATTAGCCACTTAATGCACATGTGGAAGTACATGTATTTCTACTCCCCCATAGATGGGGTCAATGCTAGTCCATTGCAGGGTTTATCCCCTGGCATAAAACTTGCCGGTACCCACTTTATACATTTGGCTGTACACCTACCACCATCGTAGCAGAAACCATGTCATCAAAACCATTTGGTAAATGTATCTTGTAAAAAGTGTCTGCATCCAGTTCTCCGGCCTCTCCCAGAGTGACGCTTCTTTGAACATTATTTGTCAGATATCTTCCATAGCAGTGGAACTGTGCAAGTTTGTATTCCTTCAGGTTGTGAAAAAATGAGAAATGAATGAGAAACACAAGTTCAGTAATTATTATGAAAGTATCAATTTGTGTCTGTTTTAGAGTGCACCCTGTGAATAATGTCTGAGTCTGAATGCAACCACCCAACCCACAGGTCTATTTGGAACATTGATATCCGGGTACCATTTTTATGGATATGTCAACCCCTTTAATTTTCAGCGTCCTAATAAATGCATCTTTGAATACCCTTTTACTCTAAGCTCAATTTCCAGTTTACAACTGTCTCAAGTACAGTTGGAGAAGGATATTTCCTGGACATACAAAATCTCAAAATTTTAATATACTGATCCTGTTGTGGCCAAGTGCTAAATAACAAGGCCACAAGGTGGATAAAGCAGCCGACCAAAGTTTTAATGTTTACTGACCTAAACTGAGTTATACAATTGCAACTTGACTATTTAAGCTTCCCCCCAGGGAGAGGTGTTATGTAATTTATTACATAACCAATAGACATTATCAAGTTTCCTATTGTAGAGAACTAAATAATTAACACTATAACAGATCTTAATGTTACGCCTTGGCCAAACAGACTCGCAAGTAATGGCAAGTTGAACTTGCAAAAAGACTTGCGCTAGGTGGCCAAATGGACAGGCAAGTTTCCCCACAAGAATGCGCAAGTCACAAAAAAAACATTTCAAGGCAGACATATCCTGTATTTCATTGGCTAATAATAGATTAATGGATGTCACTCAACTTTCATTGACCTGGGTTGGGTGGCCAAACGGGGTAAAACTTGCATGCAAATTTGATCTCGAGCAAACTGAGCTCAAGTCACTGCAAGTCAGCACAAGTGCACGTAAGCCCTGGCCAAATGAAGTCGTAAATAGACCCAAGGTTTCAACTTGCATCTACTTGCGACTCCGTTTGGCCAAACTACAGTGCATCAGTCCTGACCTCCCAAAAAACCCACACCTGCAAGTAGGGTTAACAATAGTGAACAAGATTTAAATTAAGTATTTGTGTCAGATACATTATAGAATAGAATATGAACACTAGCAAACTGTACATATACAGGGCTGCCATCAAGGGGCTAACCCATAATACCTGTTACAGCCAAGCATGTTTGATTATCCCTTGATGCTAAGGGGTGAAATTGCCTGTTTTTAATACAATCCGGTCACAAAGTAACAAGTTTGTTATGGGTGTGGAGAACAAGGCTACAGGTGACTGAAAACGTAATGACAGCCCTGCGTATATGTTGCAGGTCAATTTGTTCCTTAGGTCAATTTGTTTCCAACCTAGGTCAATTTGTTCCAACCTAGGTCAATTTGTTACAACCTAGGTCAATTTGTTTCAACCTAGGTCAATTTGTTTCAACCTAGGTCAATTTGTTTCAATCTAGGTCAATTTGTTCCAACCTAGGTCAATTTGTTTCAACCTAGGTCAATTTGTTCCAACCTAGGTCAATTTGTTTCAACCTAGGTCCATTTTGTTCCAACCTAGGTCAATTTGTTTCAACCTAGGTCAATTTGTTC
>CM042754.1:16884437-16895247 GCA_022496165.2 Catalaphyllia jardinei
AAAAAAATGGATCTCGAAAATTTGATCGTCGTGGCACTTTCAGTGTTAGTAGTAATTGTTCTCAATTCTTTAGCTACATGTTGACGAAGCGAATACATAGAGAAGTTGCAGATAATAAACATGTAAGTAGGTGTTTAGATTTTTATTTGCAAGATACTTGCAGCAAGAGAATTTGGTAAACTTTGCAAAAAGTAGCCTGTCTCGGCTGGACTTCCAGTCATTGAAGACAGGTAGGGAAATAACCGCCACTCACAACAAAGCTGGGAGTTATACAAGTTAATGTTATTTCTTAGAAAACAGTCCTAAGAAAGCACGCGTGCTGATTGGTTAAAAACCCTGTTTGTATAACTCGATGGAGACACAGAACTAGCGCGCGCTGTTGACGTAGTGATGGCGCGAGCAAAGAGAATTTACATTTTGTTAATCAAAGTTTACAAGTTGTTTTCCTTTTTCTCGTCGTGATGTTTTCTAAAAGAAATAGAAAACATGTACTCCGTGTTTGTATCAAGTTATACAAACACACGTGAAAGTTTGGGAGAACTCGAAAAAGCTGTGGAAACACTCGCCTGCGGCTCGTGTTCCCACAGCATTTCTCGTTCTCCCAAACTTCTACTCGTGTTTGTATAACTCGATACAAACACGGTACATGTTTTCTATTTCTTAAATAATCGACAGTGTCATCACAATAATGATGCTTTTAGCTAGTACGACAGCTAGCATTTTAATTGACCTTTCTGGAAGTCTCCCTTAGTTTGTTCATTGTAGAGCAAACTTGGCAAAATTACCAGAGTAACTTACTTTTCCAGTGGAAAAGAGGAGAAGGGCATAGTTCAGTTGACTGCGCAAGTCCAGTTGACTCTTTTCTAGAATAGGGCAGATTTCTTGAAAAAGAAAATCTTTTCGCATCTTTCTAAAGTCTTCCCTTAGTTCAATAAGGGTTCCAACACTAAGTACTGCCTTGTTGAGCAATGGTTCCAACGAGTCTTTCAATGCAAGACTTCCTTCTATTGTCTGCACATCACTAATCCTTTCGAAAGGAATTGTTGCAGTTCTTGAAAAGACTCTAAAGTGATGATGTAAAAAGCATGTTGTAAAGCAGCAAGTGAAAGAATATAATAAGTATATTAAGTATATTAATTTTAAATTTATAACAGACTTAGATTGATCAACTTGGGTGACCTTGTGGTGGATCCCAGTAGGAGGAGTAGAAATCGTTCTAGTCACTTCATGAAGTTTAAATGTTATCACCTCTTTAAAATACTGAATGTACAGCTGGCAGTTAATGTTTAGCAATCTCAGATTTATTGCTTGACAAAAAAAATGTTCTGGTCATACTCTCTCTTTGTCTCATTTTTGAACAAGATTTAAAGTACCAGTGACAGATGGTAAACTCAGATAAATGGTGTATCAATAAATTAACTGTAATTTATATCATGCTTTGTCTACAGGCAAGTAAAAAAGCCAGTTGATGTTAGATTTTGAGTTGATAATCCACTAAAAAATTGACCATTCCCACAGTTATGACAGGGCTACTGTAAATATTAAACACTAAAACAAACATTAAATTTAAAACGAACCTGCTTCCAGATTTCAAGTTCAGCCCTCTATGCTGCCTACTCTTGAGCGATTCAATTACCCACAGACTAGAATTTAAATTAGAGGTAAATAAACCTCCGCCAGTTGCCTTTTTCTCATCTGACTGCCCTTTTTTTCTTTTTCAAGGATCTGAGACATAGTTGCATCGTCTTCACATCCGCTTTGGTGGTAGAGCTTACAGTGCTCTTTCACATTAATTTTAGCTATTTATGACAAAGACAGATTGAATCAAATAATACCGTGAAATCTTTTCCTTTTGAATTTGCCCCCTTTTTGTTGATCTATAAACACACTGGGGACTCATGGTCATTAGTGGTATAGATCTTGGTTGGCAGGCCTTCTCAGTTTTTGCTGTTTGCCGTTGGGACTGTAAAACAAACAGCAAAAAAAGTTAACTACATGTATAATAATAATTCTCAATGCACATTTTACAATGAAACTGAAACAAAAATGATGATATTGTTGAAATTGTTCATAATTTGGTAAATTAAAAATTATTAATACATGTTGTTGCTATAATGCTCATACATATATATGTAGCAATCATGTCATATTTTATTTCTATTTACCTGAACTAAACATAAAAACATGTCAAGAAGGGAGCAGGGTTCTCTTGTTATCACAAGTTAGTTTTTATTCATATTTTAAGCAATCCATGCACTGCAGTACATGAATGCATTGGTGTCAGATTTACTGCATGTACTGTTTGAATTTAGCTATAAATAACATCTCACACTTAATTATCATTTACTTACCTGGCTGAATGCTTGCACTGTCAGAGTTTTCAGCATATTAAAGTCGGAGACGTCATCCCACCAAAATGGGAGCGTCCTTGAGCAAGATAACTTCAACAACCCACCTTGGGTACACTCTGGAGAAGATGATTTGGTTACTACCAGAAACTCATAAAAGATAGAAATGTGTTATAGACATTTGATGCTCATGAATTTTCATTCTTCTAAGTACCATATGCAGAAATGCAAAGAGTTGACAAATACAAGTGTGATCTGCTTATCATGTCAGGGAACTAGCGTGCCCTGTGAGATTAAAGCATACATGCATTGCTTTGAAGTACCGCTAATTCAGCGCAATTACCTGATTTATCCCTTACTTCATTAGGCTCTTACAGATAATCTAGCTAATATGGCTAAATCTTCTGATGAAATGAGCCTAAATTGCCAACAAATCCTTGTAGAAAATTTATGATACTACGTGAGTAATCCAACTCACAGAATAAACTTTTCAAATATGGTACATTTGTCAAATCCCTCATGCGCAAGTTAAATACATGTTTCAACCCTTTATGTGTTTTCAAGGGGCTTGCCAATTCAGGCTAATCCACCTAGCTGCAACGAAGGGTATTTTAACCTGTCAAGGGCTATCAGATTACAGCAAGTGCCTAAAAAGTAGGTCATGTTCACCTTCTCAAATGCATTAAATTTAATGGATACTAGAATCTTAATGAATTAACATACAAATATTCACACCAGTCAAACTGATCAAAATACCAGGGGAAATAATAAGTTTTTTTCCTTTTTTTTTTCAAGTGACACAGCTGTGCTTTGTTGAATAATTTATAAGCAAACTAAAGAATAATTTTTGCTAACTCCAAAGTTGCTTTCCACTCTTCGGGGCATTGGCAGGTGCAATGTATGTATCATATGAAGGCAAAAAAATAAAAAGAAAAAATTCTCAATGACAATAACCTCCAATACTTGTTTCTTCACCAATCAGAGACATGGCAATCTGAACCGCTAGGGACTTCCCAGAAACAGAAGGACCATACGCTAAAATAGGTGGAACTCCATCATAAAGAGCTACAAGTTCCTCATAATGGAGGGCCAGGCCCATGCCTCCAAGGACCAGCAGAGATGGCACAAAATTTACACCCATATATTGATTTTGAATATCGATAATTTCTCTCAGGACCAATCCATCATCAAGTGCTTCACCTGAGAAGGAGCCATTAACATTAAACTGTTAAAAACACAGAAAATACTCGGTGGAACAACAAATTATACTTACTAATAATATTACTATTTCTTACTAACTATTTAAGAGTAACTTTTTCAGCTATTAATCAACAATGTCAAAGTCACCACAATGGAAACAAGAAATTTATAACTATATATTAATAGAGTGTGTTTGACTTCAGATGATTATATGAGCAGGAAAAATGAAGTCAGTTTAAGGACTGCTATTGGCCATAATAATATTTCCGAAATTGAGCAGGGGACTGGGGCAAGTTTCAAATTTTAACCAATCGATAAAGTGACATCACCACATGAAAGATCATGTTGAGATTGGTCATTTGATTGGTCATTTGACCAAGTATGATGCTTTTAGGGTGAGCAGTGTTTGATCTCCAGTTTCAACAAATAATACACACCGTTTCCTTCCGTTGTCTCACGTTTATTTCGCCCGATCTAAAACGTTTCCAGCACGAAACAAGCACAACTTTGACGGCTACTACAAACTCTAGCTCACATGAAAACACTCTCGTCCAACGAGCACATGCTAGATTCCCTCTCGCTAGAGGGGGGTACAACAATTCAAGACAATGTCAAAGTCACTTCCGGTCTCCTACCGAGACACCGGTTTCCGGTTTGCTACTCGAGACTAATAACAAAACGATTAAACTAAAATGTTCAGCTTTCGACAAGCAGAGACCAAGTTATGGACTTTGAAATATGGTTTAAAATCCATACAGATGTCTCTAATTTTGACACAGCGTCCACCAAAACCATATAAACTTAATTTGTTATCAATTTTGTGAAAACCGTAAAATCCTGTCATGCACCTACTATTTGAATGAAGCTGAGATGAAAATTGCTATGTTTGCCCATTTTAAACAGTATCACAGAAATCATAAAAATTTTAAGAGTTTGTATGTTGCACCTTACCCTCACCATGAGGGTAAGTTTTATTGGATGGGAATAATCAAAAGCCTTGAAGGTATACACTTTCAGGTGATAAGCTTATGTCAACATGATGCATGCAACTGTTAATTTAGGTGCAAACCTTTGATATTGATAATAGGCAGTGGGGCCAATTCACTGCCCAATACAGCGTACGGTGACAGGCTTTCCTGTAACCTTGTGGCAACTCCCTTGACAAGATGAATATGAAGGTTGGAGCCAATTACCCAAGTAGGTGGGTCACTATTTGGTTGTAGCCCAACACACTGAAAGTTAAAAAATATCAGCTATTTAATAAAGTTAATTGACCCGAGTGGAAAACAATTTGAACTGCAATCATGTGAGATTTCAAAGTTGAAGGAATGCACAGCCCAAAATCAATCTGAAATCACTTAAGCACAAATTGCTTGACACAAAGTTGTATTGCCACTGTGTTCCATCCACTTTGAAATGACACAATAATTCAGTTGCCTAAATTATTAAATACAGGATTTTGCTTATTGCCCTTATTCATTGGTATGACTGTATTGTTAAGTTAGACTGTACGTGGATGTGTGTGTGTGGTATGGGTGTATAGATGTATGTTGTAGTTCAAAATACCTGTTTCACTGATCACTTCAGTGTAAAAATTATTGCGATCGGAAAAATCCTTGTGATTCTACAGGTGTTAAAAATTGCAATTTCCATGTTCACAACTGCGCAAAACAGACCTAGGTTGGGACAACTCGTGATGTCACTTCAGGAGTAGTGTTCCAGATTTGCACTTATTTTCTCTTGAAAGCAAGCATAGTTAATCCTGAAGTGACGTCATGAGTCACCCCGACCCAATCTCCCTTATTCCTCGGTCGTGAACCTGGAAGAGGCAAATTAACATTTCACACTGGTGATCAGTGTAATAAGGAGATTTATTTAAGGATGTTCGCACCCAAAAACTTCCCAAATACAGATTTTTTAAAACTTTGACTGCAGGTAGAAAATGATAAGATCAGATCAAAAGCGTAAAAAAAATTGGGGTCACCAAACTCCTTTTGAAGATAAGGCGTAGCATAGACCATAGCATTTCTAGGATTTCCAGTCATTTGAGGCTATTCTGGCCAGATTCATTACTTTAAGCATATATTTAAGTTGAAGAGTCATATCTTAGTTATTAGCCTTAAAAACTACAACTTCTAAGTCACCCGAACCTGTATCCATGTGCCAATTCGACCCTATTTGAACAGTATATGAGAAATAATTAAAACTTCCCACGTACAGACTTTTTTTGTTTTTTAGTATAATGGTAAGAATCAGAAAAGGATGTGATCTGCCGAAAAAAAGTGGGGGTTACCAAGCATCCAACAAAAATATTTGCACACAAAGTTAAGGCAAAGGTCATCATCTCTATATTTTGTTCACTTTTCGACTCGGTGAGCGCGCTTGAAAATGACGTGGCATGCGCGTGGCCAATGAATAACGTGCGCACCAGAGATGTGCAGTAGCAGTGGGCGCAAACGTCTTTAAGCGAAAACCGGTTATATCTAGTAGCACTTTAAAAGATGATTAATTCATTGTCAAGCATATAACACTAGTTTACCTGATCTTATGTTAAATATTTACATAATTGCTACATCCAGCTTGATTGAAAAGCCTAGTTGTTTTGAGAGTTTCCTGAGAAAACCATGTTAGAAAAATCCAAATACAGAATTTGGATCTTTTTATACACATTAAAAAGAGATTCAAAGCCAAGTCTCCACTGTTTTTCCAGTCAACAGATGTATGTTAAATAATAATATATATTTTTTTAAATAGTAGAATAACTTCTAAAAGACTTATTTCAAGATCAATTTTTTTCTTCTGTTGTGACAGACTTGACTGTAAAACTAAAAATACAGTGCTATAGTACATAATTCTTAGAAATTGTGTTCCTTGCATGAAAATTTCAATTGAATCTCTAGAATCAACATTGATATGGCAAAAGTAAGATAATAAGATCTAAGATATTAAGTTCAAACATTGGAAATCTACTAAGAAAAAAACAAAAAGTAATAATAATAATAGTAATAATGATAATGATAATGATAATGATAATGATAATGATATACATGTATTTTAGCAGATTCAAGCCCCAAAGCAAAAGCACAATGTGAGAAAGTTAGCAGACACAAACTCCATAGCAGAAACTTGGGTGGTTGGGAGTGATAACGAATGAGGGCAGAAACCCTTTGCCGGTTAGTGTACACACCCAGGGAAAGAATTGGGTTGATAGCCAGCTCACCCACAGAATGAAGCCCCCCAACCCAGTCACTTTTAGGTAGCTAAAAATAAGGTGCAGTAAAGGACCCACCCAACCTGATGCAAGTGAAAGCTAAGTGGAAGGCATGCACCTAGGCCAGTAGTCCAAGTTTATTTGTAGGGAGGGTACAGGAGGGAAAGAAAATACTTGCAAAGGTAAATTAAAATAGGATACGGTTTCACTAACCTCAACTGGAAATACCCTTCGTGGATTCTCCAACAACAGGTATTGGCCACAGAGCTCTTTAAAATAAAATGGCAGATACTGTTCCTTCGCAGGAACAGTCCAAAGCTTTTTTGAATCAAATGTGCTTAGAATCCCAGTCTGGGTAGACATGTCACGCCATGTAAGGTAGTACTGTGTACTAGAAAGTAATACAATCAGACTGCTAGCCATATACCAGTATCTATTATTATATCATTGATGGAAATTCAATTGCAATAAAATAAATAAATCTACGTTAAAAAATAGAAACACTGCCAGATCATACTCACAATAACAGTGCAATTTGTATCAAAATAATTTGCATGCTTTCAACTGTACATGTATGATTGACGAGACACTGTCAACAATTTATCAACTTAAATCATAACTTGCCCTTATATTACAAATTAAAAAATCAAAAAAAAGAATTTTAACTTACACTTCTCCATCACAGAAACATAACAAATGACATATTTGTAAAGGAAATACATGGCAAAATGAACTTTATAGTATACTGGATGTGCGCATATGATGCATACCGTCCAGTTCATTAGGTACGACACAAACACTGTCCCACATTCTCTAATCAGGCCTGCTGATAGCCAATCATATTAAAAAATTTTCTATCAGTTATCATTAAAATCAGAAATCATATTATAAAGGACTGAAACAATTGGAAAGATTAGCTTCTGAATATTAATATTCACGATGAGATGCATATATGAAGTAATTCATATTTGTACTGCCGGTGTAGAAGAAAGTGAAGAGTGATCATCGCAGTGAATTTTCCAATTTAAGCAATTGGAAAGAAGAAGCCTGAAAGAAATCAGGACTTCAACGGGATTCAAACCCCTGACCTCCACGATACCGGTGGGATGCTCTACCGACTGAGCTTTGAAGCCAGACATTGGGAGCGTCAGGTCAATTTATTGAGTTCATATCTTCCTGAGCAGTGAAATTTCTTCTTTCCAATTGCATGTGTTGTGGTTCAATTTAAAAAAATGACGTTAGTTTTTCCTGCGTCTGTCCTGTTATTGATGATGAATTTTGCCATACATTTGTCAAAGTAGCTGTGGATAGCTTATTGTTATCAAACAAATCTGCCTAAAATTATTTAACAAAAACTAATGAGTAGTTCCTGAAAATATCCATACCTTCCCACATGGAAGAGATTTTTTCTAAGACACTCTCACCCCTCTGGAAATTCCAATAAAGCTTCACACATTTCCTTAAATTTTTGAGTCTTACAGAACTCCCCAACCCCCCAGGAAATTCCAATCCCCTCTGTGGGGGCAGTATGGATATTTTCTGGACATGCACAGTATCCTCAAAAGTTGCTTAAATTCAAGTTTTTCCCTGTTAACGCGAAATGCTACAGTGTTTGCTCAAGCTTGTAACTCCAACAATTTTCTGAGCAATCATAACGCTCGTCCGATTTTGAAATTACTTACGCGATTACTCCCTTAAGCAGTTGTTAAATGGTTTGAATAAATTATTCTTGCACGTCATTAACGTGCCTTGCTTCTGCAAAATGATAGCATCTCACATTTTTTCATTTACATTATTAAGGCCCGTTTACACAGGCGATTTTTGTCCCGGCAACTAGATGCAATTTTTGTCGCGCTAAAGTTGCAACAAGTTTCAAACATGTTCGAAACCCCATGTGATATTGCGGCGACAAATCGCACTAAAAATCGCACATGGTTTACATGTGCGATTTTGAAGTTGGAACTTTGGCGCGACAAAAATTGCATCGAGTTGCCGCAACAAAAATCGCCGGTGTTAACGGGCCTTTAATAAGTAATCACATGATTTTTCTTGTGCAATTTGGACTAAATAAGCACTTGTAAATTTTTCATATACCCCAAATTGCACTCGCCCTATGGACGCAGTTTTCTTAGTCTTTGAAAAATTTACTCGTGCTTATTTATTCCAAATTGCACTCGAAATCATGTGATTACCTATACGAATTGTACTCCACTCGGCCCAATTTAACTTACTACTACAAATCAAATCCGAGAAAGAGAGTGAAAATATTTTCCAAGGGATTCACGATCCTGTTGTCCTAAAATTACATATATTCATTAAATATACATACTATACCCATTAAAAAGGGCATATTTGCTTAACTGTGTTTAAACAAGAACATGTTACCGATATTTTTCAAAGAATTGACGTCAATCACCTGCTCAACATGACCAACATTTTAGCTGGCGTACCACTCTGTGGGGCGGGGGGGGGGGGCTTGGACAAAATAACTTTATATGCACACCCCATGCCCGCACACCGCCCTCGCGCGGTTTGACTTCGTAGGGGGTGGAGGGGGACATAAAAAATGATACTACCCTA
The DNA here is from genome assembly GCA_022496165.2 of Catalaphyllia jardinei. Taxonomy (NCBI): domain Eukaryota; kingdom Metazoa; phylum Cnidaria; class Anthozoa; order Scleractinia; family Caryophylliidae; genus Catalaphyllia; species Catalaphyllia jardinei. The sequence continues at coordinate 16,893,777 of CM042754.1, forward strand.
TTCGCGCCAAGCAAAACATATTTCGTTGAACCGGGTTTAAGGAGATTACAATCACTGCAGAAAAACTGAGAGACTGAATCTTTCACAAGGTTCTACTCAGCTTTGACTTGTGCATTCTTTGTGCTAAATTTGAAGTTCTTTGAAGAACACAATTTTCAGAAATTTTAAATCGTGTTTAACTAGACTGGCTTTACCCTGCGAGAAGAGTCTCCTTCTAGGAAGATCGAGGGAGACTCTGCTCTCAGGGTAAACTGGCTTTAAACTGAACGTGCTTGAGCTTTGATGTATAAGACAAAACAGTCGACCAACATGGTTTGTTAGCAATGCGTACAGAAGGGACAGAAATTTTGTTTACGTAGGCAAAGCTTTCGTTAGCATTAAAAGTCCCGTTAGCATGAAAAGTCAGCAGGACCCCGTTGATAACAGTACTTTGTACTGAAGGATTATCCTGGTTAAATATTCAATTTTTTATGATTATTAGCTACATAGAAAGCGAATGTTTATTCCTCAATGATTCATAGGGACATGCAACAAAATAACGTAAGAATCATTGCGTCTAAGTAACCTAACCGGTGTAATAATACTTAGGTATTGCCATTGCTGATCGGCGCGTGCCTTCCGTTTAAACAGATATACTTACACTTACATAACATGCTAATACCTTGCCTGCTGTTGATTGTCGTCAACGTCTTCTTGTAAAATGGTTGTCTTTGGAACCACGTTGAACAAGAAGCCTTCGGAGCAATTATTCCGAGAACTTTTTGTGACATACCCAATGCATGTCACAGAGAAGTTGGTCATTGGAATGAATTGCGTTCCTTTCTTGATATAGTAGCCGATCTCCCCATTAACCTCTGTCATTTTTTTGTCCTCAATTTGTTTCCCTGAGTCCTGGTCGGAACTACTAGCACTCGATCCACTTGGCTGTGTTTCTTGAATGTCCTCATCTGGACGCGAAACCGCTTCTTGCTCAGACATCATAAAACGGCTTCTTCCCAGTAACAACTGAAAAGATGATCTCCTCAGTAACAACTGAAATTAAAAGATGATCTCCTTCTTGTAACTCGTGCCAAAAGTGTTTGACAGCACCAATGAAAAGGTGAGGAAAATATTGAAACAACAGGACCATTCAAATTATAATGGGGCAATTCATTTTAGCTCAACAATAAAACCATTGAAAATTTGAGGCCCTGCTGAGAGAGGGTGTTAAGAGTCCCGAGAGGCTTGTCTGGATTTAGAAATTGGCCACGTCAGTGTTTTACCTTACTTTACAACCCCTCGCATTGCTTTCGCAGTTGGCAAGAAAATGTTGTTTCTGACGAGTGAGCGTGCGAACAAGGCTGAAATAACTATTTTGTCGGCACGGGATACAACAACGCCTGGGTTCCAGGCGGGGGCATCATGGGTAATTGTGTTAGGGTATAAAAGACAGAGCATAACACGTGGTTGTCATCTAGGCTTCAGAACCAAC
>CM042754.1:16895347-16910861 GCA_022496165.2 Catalaphyllia jardinei
CTAGGCTTCAGAACCAACCGCGTACTTTTCGTTTCGTTTAGCTCTTTCTTCGACTTTTATCATGGCGGTCAGCAAGGACGACGTTTCTGAGCTTATCTCCACTAACAACGAGAAGTTAATGTCAGATTTCAAGGAACTTCTCAAAGACACCGTTGACCAGATAAAACGTGCCAACGACGCTTCTGCGGAGCTCCAAATGCAAGAAATTAAGAAGATCAAGTATCAAGAACCGCACAAATTTAAACGAAGAGCGAACGAGGATCAATATAAGTTTAATCTCAAGCTTGCAGAAACTTTGGACAGTGCCAAGTCGGCCGCGGATAAATCCCGGCTTGAGAAAGTCAAACTTGACCTCGAGGAAGGTGAGAAGCTACTTAGCGAACGCCAGAAACATATACTCTTAGCCGACAAGTCAGAGTTTGGCTGGTGCACTGTAGATGAGTATAAACAACACGACTTAGCGGACGACTCGGAGGACGAAAAGCGCATCTATAGCGCCGAGAGACGCGCTCGTGTTTCTCTTTCTGCTCGTAAGAAGAAGAAGGCTTCGAATACGCCGTCGGCCAAGAAGTTCTCGCCGCCTGACAGATCCACTTCAAACGCCCAGCCACAAGCCCAGTCCTTCCAGTCTGGTGTTGTTAATCCTGGTTTCCAGCCTCGTCGCCCGAGTACTGGCACCTGTTTCGCTTGTGGTAAGCCCGGACACTGGCGTGCTTGTTGCCCAGCATTGCCCAAGCAGTCTGTCTCATCTTCGAAGTGACTGGATGACGTTCAGGACTTATCAGGTGTAGTCTCTTCTTGTTTTACAAGTGATTCTAGTGATTTGATTTCCGAAGCGTTGATTGATCAGAATCACCCCGATTTCAACCATGATTTTGTTTCTTGCACTGATTTTCCACAATACTCTGTTGCTTTTGATTCTCCTGTTCAGCCCACAGTTCGCGGAAGACTCCGTAAGTGTATTGAGTTTTGGCGTTCGTTGGAAGTGTCGCAGTTTATTTTGCATATTATTAGCGAAGGGTACAAGATTCCCTTTTTTCAACTCCCTACGCCTTTCTTCAAAAGTAACAATGCTTCTGCGCGTGTTAACAGTAACTTTGTGTCTTCAGCTGTTAATGACCTGCTTAATTCCGATCTTGTGGAGGAAATTTTTTGCGTTCCAGACATTATTAACCCACTCACAGTTTCCACCCGTAGTTCTGGCAAACAAAGGCTTATTTTGGATCTTCGTCATATAAACACCTTCATTTACAAGCAAAAGTTCAAGTGCGAAGATTTGTCTGTGGCCACGCAGATATTCGACAAGGGTTATTATTTATTTAAATTCGATCTGAAGTCGGGGTACCACCATATTGAAATTTTTCCAGAGCACCGCAAATTCCTCGCATTCGCTTGGGACTTTGGTACCGGTGTTTTCAGATATTTTCAATTTTGCGTTCTTCCGTTTGGCCTGTCTTCGGCACCATTTGTTTTCACCAAGATTCTCAAACCGCTTCAAAAATCCTGGAGGAGTCGGGGTATTCCTATTGCTATTTTCCTGGACGACGGCCTAGGGGGGGGAATTGATCAAGTTTCCGCTAAAATTAACAGTCTAACTGTTCATTCTGATCTACTCAAGTCTGGTTTCGTCCCCAACCAGGAAAAGTCTTTATGGGAACCCGTCCAAATTATCACTTGGCTTGGAGTTATTCTTAACACTATTGAAGGTACTGTTAAGGCCACCGCCGAACGCATTGCAAAATTGTTTTCCGATCTCGTGTTTTTGCAGTCTTTGTCTTCGCAACAGTCTCTTCGCCAGGTTCACGTTAAAAGTGTCGCTAGTCTCGCAGGCCAGATAATTTCACTTTCCAGTTGCGTGGGGTCAGTGGCACGTATTATGACCAGGCATCTCTTTTCAGTGGTGAACTCTGCTCTTTCCTGGGATAGCGAAGTTTTCTTGTCGGATGATGCCGTTGCGGAAATTAACTTTTGGGCTGCCAATGTTGATTCCCTCAACGGGAGGGTTTATTGGCGAGCACAAACGCTACCGGTTAAAGTGAGTTTCTCCGATGCTTCTGATTCAGCCTGTGGTGCATTTGTCGAGTCTGACCCCGAACTGGTTTTTCATCAGAATTGGTCTCCCGAAGAAAAAGTTCTTAGTTCGACTTGGAGAGAGCTTAAGGCCGTTTGCCTCGCTTTGGAGTCCTTTGCCGATCGTTTGTCCGACACTAAGGTCATCTGGTATTCAGACAACCAGAACGTTGAGTCTGTTCTTCTCAACGGAAGCAAGAAATTGGATCTGCAGGCGTTAGCTCTTCAAGCCTTCCAGATTTGCCTGGAGTATCACATCTCTCTCGATGCTAGGTGGATTCCTAGGGACCTTAATGTCAAAGCTGACATTATTAGCAAGATTGTTGATTTTGACGACTATGCTATTAATGATTCTATTTTTCAGACCATTGACGACCTTTGGGGCCCGCATTCTGTCGATAGGTTCGCCTGCAGTTACAACGCCAAACTACCTAGGTTTAATTCCCGGTTTTTTCAGCCCGGATGCGAGGCAGTTGATGCTTTTGCGCAAGACTGGGGATACGATAACAATTGGCTCTGTCCCCCGGTTTGTCTTATTGTTAGAGTTTTAAAGCACATGGAAGTGTGTCTTGCTAAGGGAACTATAGTTATTCCGCTATGGAAGTCTTCCTTCTTCTGGAGCATTTGCGCAAGAGACGGCGTCCACTGGAATTACTTTGTTGTGGACTGGGTGTACAAAGTTTAAGGGGTTATTTGTCCCAAGGAAAGCCCGTAACTCCCTTTTTGGCACCAGATGCTTAGACTTTGAGGTTGCTGCCATTCGGGTCGACTTTCGTCGTCCCAGGCCCCCTTCCCTTCTAGCGGGGTTTTGCACTATGGCTAACGGGAAGTGTGACTCTTGTAGTTAGAGGCGCCCCCATTTTTCGTTATGTATGGACATGCCTATGCTGCTTGTATTATTCTTGTTCTTTAGGGTGGCATACCCCATTGTCTATAAAGCGTTTATATTACTAGTTGTATCCTTCCTTATGCTTTTCCCCTTTAATCTGCTCTTCTCAGGGCTTTTCGTCTATTTTTGATACTTTTTAGATGTCTTCCGGTCCGGCTTTTGGGACTTCGACCAGAACGTGCTCCCAGACAGTCCAGTCTCAGGATTAACGGACAGATTGAAAGTGACAGTCCTTTCCTCAAAGGCCAACAGTACGTCTTTACTGTACCACCGTGCATACCGCAAGTGGAAGGAGTTCGCCATTAGTATGTTTAATGGGAACGTTTTCCCCGCAAATCCCTTTCATGTTGCATTGTATCTGCAACACCTCATTGAACAGTCTCAATCCCCCAGCGTGGTAGATTCTGCCTTTTACGGCATTAAATGGGCTCATAGTATGGCTGGTATCCCCTCCCCCACCGATAACCCTGTTGTGGAGGCAGTCAGGTCTGCTTCTAAAAGAATCCTTGGTACCGGTGTTGTTAACCGCAAAGAACCCGTTTCACCTAGTTTGATTCATGATATTATTGGCAGGTCTAACCTTGATAACCCTGTTGAATTGCGCAACATCACTATGTATGTTTTGTCATTTGCTGGCTTCCTTAGGTTTGATGACGTTTCAAGAATTAGGAGAAATGACATTTTCTTCAACGACGGTTTCATGGTTATTAAGATTCCTAAAAGTAAGAACGACCAACTTCGTAGAGGCGATGAAGTCGTCATTTCTGAGCTTTCTAGTTGCGCTTGTCCTGTTAAACTGCTTAGAAGGTATCTTACTAATTTTCAAATCTCTCCCGAGTCCAGGGAACTGATTTTTAGATCCATTTCTAGAGGTAAGGGGGCTTGTAGGCTAGTGGCCCCCGACAAGCCTATCAGTTACACCACTATAAGGGAAGCTTTTAGACGGGATTTGAAGTCCATAGGGGCTGACCCCTCCAGGTTCGGGCTGCACTCTCTCCGCTCAGGAGGCGCTACTATGGCTGCTAACAATGGTGTCAACGACAGAGTGTTTCAGCGTCACGGACGCTGGAAGTCAGTCCAGGCCAAAGACATTTACGTCGACGATGATCTGGAGCAAAGGCTCACAGTCTCCAAATTTCTTGGGCTTTGAGAATCAATTTTTCACCCCTTCCCCAATACTTTGTCTGTCTATATACTGTTTGGGTTGGTTCTTGGCAGGCCCTTCCAAAATAAACTTATTTGGTTCAGCTTTGCGTGTGTTGTTTTCTGTTGTGGAGTGGAGACAAAATATGTTGTTTCTGACGAGTGAGCGTGCGAACAAGGCTGAAATAACTATTTTGTCGGCACGGGATACAACAACGCCTGGGTTCCAGGCGGGGGCATCATGGGTAATTGTGTTAGGGTATAAAAGACAGAGCATAACACGTGGTTGTCATCTAGGCTTCAGAACCAACCGCGTACTTTTCGTTTCGTTTAGTTTAACTTTTTTCTTGTTTAGTATTTTTCTTTTGCAGATGCTTTCAGTCTGACAGGATCGACTGTTCCTATTTTTTCTATTGATTTTTTACTTTTGTAAAGCCTTCGTAGGATGGGCTAATAATCACTTGGAGCATGAGCCTTGGTTCCTACCCAGATTTCCTGCACATTTTTTCCCCACAGGGGTTTTTTCTGGCAGGTTTTTTCTGGCCTCCGCGTTAACCGCATTTGTTTTGTTAGCGGTTGCTCAGCTCTACTAGGTTTACTTTATGATTTTTTATTGTTTTTCTATGTACTTCTTTGGTCTTTTCTATATTTTTTGTTCATGTTTCCCCAGCCCGAGAGCTTATTTGGCAACGCAGGCCTGGTGGACAATCTTTAGTATAAGACGGCCCGTCTAGCTTATAGTCTAATGTAATGTAGAAGTTGTTGTTCCCCAGCCTAACTGGCAGCCTACCTGGCACTGAGCTTGAGAGCTTATTTGGGGAAGTAGGTCAAGTGCATGACCTACAGTATCAGATGGCCTGTTTAGCTTATATTCTTGTGTAATGTCGGAGTTGTTGTTTCCCAGCCTAACTGGTACTATAAGCTTGTGAGCTTATTAGGGGAAGTACCCCATGTAGATCGTGATTTAATAATAGAGTTGCGGTTTAAGCCTTTCTGATACTAAGCCTGTGTGCTTGGAGATCTAGTTTGTAGTTTTATGAAGGAGTTGTTATGTAGTTTCTAAGTAGTTATAGATATACTGTTTGGGTTGGTTCTTGGCAGGCCCTTCCAAAATAAACTTATTTGGTTCAGCTTTGCGTGTGTTGTTTTCTGTTGTGGAGTGGAGACAAAATCTATTCTTTTGTAGCGATTTCATTTTATGTGATGTCCCTACTTCTTACGCCTGCAAAACAAGCGTGATTTTTGGGATTTTTTATGCTAACGGAAGCGTGAAGGGTGTGTACGCGCACCATTAAGCTCCTTCCGCCCTGAACACACCCTCAAATTGTCAAGCAATCACGGCGTTTGTTTGCAGGCGGCATGTGTCTTCATGAGTAAAGAAGTACAGTCGACTCCCGATTATTCGAGCCTTCAAAGGAAATTGAAAATGGTTCGTTTGAGTTGCTGGAGTTAAAACCAAATGACCGGAAACAAGGAAAAACGATGTTTAATGTTTTTTATATTCATGCAGTGTACATTTTAATCAAATTTAATAACAAACTAGAAAAGTCCAATGAAAAGAAAACAACACATCTCTGGCAGGGATCGATGCATTCTCCCACTGGGTTTTAATAAGAGGAGAATCAGATTTCAGAAACGCTTTTGAGCGAACTGTCGAGCGACACGAGCAAATGAGCAAGTACCCTGGTCCTAACCTGCGTAGCTGGCGGGATGCGTGAGCGGGAGAGCGGCGGCGGAGCCGTCATATTCCTACGCGGGCGAAGCCCGCGAGGAATCTCGACTCTTCACCAATCCACTCAAGGCTTCGCCACTCGCGTTCACGGCTTAAGCTACGAAATCAAAAAACACTCGCGCACGAAATCCCGCCAGCTACGCAGGCTACCCTGGTCCCAGAGGGTTTTCTTGATTTTTCTCATGAGATAGGAGAACAGAGCCAACTCGCGACTCGCCGTCGCCGCTTCGCGGCTCTGGTTCTCTCATCTCAGGCGGAGACTTTGTTAATCAGGCTAAGGGAAGTACTCGAATCAGTCGCACGATCGGCAGGGAGTTTGTGTAGGATGAACGAGCATTCGATTGCAAATATTAATTTTATTATTCAACAAATTGTAACATTATCCAAATATGGTCATGATGCTCTCGATATCTGTCATCCATAGGTAACAGATATCCGGCGATATACGTAGCTTCGTACGTGGGAAGAAAAAGTGAAGTGAGAAAATGTCGACACAGAGATTTAAAAATGTTACGCTGTTTTGTTATCAATTTGTTGAATAACAAACAATTATCCTGCTCAATCTCGCGGAATATCGTCTGATTTTAGCCGACTCGGTCTACGGCCTCGTCGGCTAAGTATCAGACGATATTCCGCGCGATTTCGCAGGATAATTGTTAAATATTTAAGCTTCCTGCCTAGTATAAGTTCGTAAAAAATATACTTTTACAAATTAGCTTTTGCACTTAAACATTACAAGTTAATGTGAGAATATTTAGCACGAAATCTGAAGGCTGATGTAAATATTTTAGTCCTATTCAGGTCTGAATCCTATTAAACTGAGTCCTGTTAAACTTGTGAGTATATGGAAACTGGGGCCGTCACGCAACGTAGTTTGTACCGGGACCTCTTCAATCAGAATGGCATAGACTTTGTCACTGAAATATCTTTCTGAAAAACCCCGGCTGATGATGAAAAAAGGTTGGGTTTTAGAGGTTGAAAGTCCGCTAGGGAAATCATTTGAGGTATCTGTATAAAAGTTTATACGGCGTCGAACGCACTCTCATAATCTTTGATTACTACTAGTTTTAAACTTAGTATGTCATTTCTTACCAGTCTCGCTCCGTGGTCGAATTCTTAAATCAGATGAAGAGAAATCGTCGTTACTAAAACTTGTAAAATAATTAAAACAAACGGAAACTGTAGAACACACTTATTTCATGTTTGCTATGATCAATTCCTATTCATTCAAACATGAATTTAAACTTAAGTTTTAGTAGTTTCACATATCGGGCGATCGACTAGCCTGCGAACGCAGACGTATGTCCGGCTGTCACTGGTGCCGCCAGCAGAGACAAGCGATAGCCGGAAATAGGTCGCAGGCTAGCGATCGACGCATTTTCAATACTGTCAACGCTCTAGACTTGATGCGTACTTGTACAGAATTTATAAGTTCAATTTCTGCTCCTACAATTTCCACATCTTTCAAATTTCATCTTCTCGATTTTCTGGTAAAGTTGGGGGCGGGGGAGGAGGGGGGGGGGGTATCAAACTTTGCCTATATGGGTTTGGTTAGCATTTTTTAAGACAATGAGCTTTTGTTATCTGTCCTTAGGGATTTTTCTGTTCGGTGACCCGAACTTAGACTTGGGTTAAGTCGGATCGAGACGAAGGACAAATAATTATGTTCTTTAAAATTTTCTGGGCCCCGTCCGAAAAGTGAGGTCACTCAAATGTAAAAAAAGCGTGAAATCACGCTTTCTTTGTTCCCTTCGGCTTGCCGAGAACATGTTTTCTTTCCTATTCATTGCGTCAAATTTTATAACCGCATCGCATGTTGTAAATGGAGTTAAGGAAAATAAGCGAACGAAAAAAACGGAGGATTTGAATTTTGATTCACTTACAATGATAACGTGCCAACCTAACAGACGCATTGATGATTCGACTGTAGATGTGTGTCCTGTGTGTATTTGTATGTGCTTTATTGTCTCGATCCCTTGTCACGCCTCACCACAACTTGACACGACTTAAAGAAATAAAGGTTATAATGTAAGACTTGGAACGCGCAGGTAGATCAATGACTACGTAAAATGTCATTATCAACAGAATGTGCCACAGCATTACTATCTTTTAGATACCCTAGTTATATATATATATTCTTTTTAAATCCTGATTATGTTGCTGCTCGCTCGCTACGCTCGCGCTCCGCAGAGACAAGATGGCGCTGGCTTGTTCTCCGATTTCAAACTACGACCCCGTAAATATACCCGTATCCGCATTGAATGGCACATTTGAACACGCACAATGTCTTGGAATGACCATAACTAGGAACTAGCCCCTCAAACTAGCAAATATGACTGGAAAAAAATATCAAACGAACCAGCCAGTCGATGTTCGCATTCTAGAGGAGTTATGACCCTCTAAAATCCGTTGAAATTTTACATGTAAATTAAAGTGTGATAGTAGTATTTTTCAAACGGCCAAGAAGTAGACAAAACGTGTTTACTTCAAAATGAATTTTAGCTCAAAAGAATGACCAAAGGGTAAATTACAAACTGTGTGAGTATAAAATCCAGGCAAGTTCCCTTCTTTCTGTACTGGCGTGTTGAAAAATGTACAATGTTGGGTAAATTCCATCGGCCATCTTGGTTGATTGAGCTGTATTTCGAACTTTCCTAGATTTCACAAAAATGCGAACTCGCTGGGACTTTGAAAGTTTATTTCTGAAAATAGTTCACCAAAAGGGTCATTTTGACGCAATAAAATAAAATCCGAATTTTCCGAACTGTCACCGGATTCTTCATATTTACTGGCAGTGGTTCTTAAACCGTTACCAGGTTTTATAACATAAGTAAAGCAAAGCGCGCGCTCTGATTGGTTAATTTAGCCCCTACTATTTGCTCATGGGTGTACGCTGCTGACGTGCGTGCAAATGTTTACAAAGCAAATAGTTTGACAGACATTGTTTCCAAAGTAATGGTCGATATTGTGTACAGACCATAGAAAGAGGGTTTTGATCGATGTTTCAGCAAACGTAATTTAACTTTATCGAGTTGCTGGTGTGCAGTCGGTTGTCATGAATGAATTTTCGCGCGCTTGTTTTATCTTTTCATGTAAGACTACACGAACATTTTTTTGGGATATAGCTCAATAAAATGACTTCTGTTGCTCCAATGTCTCGATGTTATGTTATAAAACAAATGATAAACGCAATAGCGTGCACTAGTAAGTTTTGGATGCACTTGGAAGGTTTGCTAAGCACTCAAGAAGCTCAAGAAGCTAGAGTCGCGCTCGGCTATCGCCTCGTGCGACTCTTACGCTTCTTTCGTGCTTAGCAACCTCCGGCGTGCATCCATAACTCAATAGTGCACGCTATAGCATCTACCATTTAACAAATTGACGTCAGTTTTTCATGCGTCTGTCCTGTTATTGACCACGAGGCAATAGCCGAGTAGATCCGCAGACTACTTTGACAAAGTTATGACGAAATTAATTGTCAATAACAGGACAGACGCATTAAGAACTGACGTCAATTTGTTTTTTACGATAAAAAATTGTCAAATTGTCCGCTCTCGTTCGTTTGCGCATCGCATAAATTATAAATTCATGTGTCTATCCGGTTATTGACAATAAAAATTAGCCAATGAACGGGCGAGAATTTAAAAATGTTTTGTGTCTTTTATATTTTTTTTCAAGTTGTATTCACCCATATATAAAAAATATCATTAACATAATAAAATTTTTGCAGGAGAATCATAGGCCCCGTCCACACTAATCCGTTTTAATTTCAAACGAAAACGGAGCTGTTTTGCTCCGGATACGGCTATCATCCACACTACAACGCCGAAAACGATCACCGAAAACGGAGCCATTCGAAATCGCTCTCCAGAGTGGAGCGATTTGAAAACGATGCTGTTTGAAAACGCTCTGGACGGAAGAAACGATGCTATCTGAAAACGGTGACGTCATCAAAAGCACCAGACCAGCTCGACCGTGAGTGTCCAAAATGGCGGACAGACGCTACCATGCGCACTGAGGGTATAAAAGCGTTTTTAAAACGGTACGACGTTGTAGTGTGGACTGGCGAAAACGATACGAAAACGATAATTGTGGATGCAAATCTTTTTGAAAACGGAGAAAAACAGCTCCGCTTTCGTTTGAAAACGGATTAGTGTGGAGGGGGCTTAAAGCATTTCTTCCATTTATTTCGCTTGTGCATTTCTTGTAAGGTTATAGTAATATAATGTCCAAATTATTTGCAAACAAAGTTGATTAGATATAGCTTATTCTGTAAATAATAAACAACCAGGAATATATTTTAACGATAGAAAAAGCTAGCGAAACTGATATAACTAAACCGTCAAATGTATTTTACTTTCTTATTTTTCTGTACGACTTTGGACTGAACTCTTTGTAAAAACCGCTTCCATTAAAATTGTCTTGTGTTAAGCCGTTACTGAAATTTTTACAGTACAATCTTAGGCGTATTTTCCTTCATTTCAAGTGCGCATTTTATGTTAGGTTGTGGTTGTCTAATATATCTTCCAAATTCTTTACACATTGAGTTGATTAGTTATGGCTGATTATTCTTCAGAGTAATGCTAATAGGAATAAGGTGAGTCCAATTCGGTCTGTTATCATAAGAGTGATATAATAAGTCATTTGGTTTTTACCAATTGATCATAAAAAGTATAATTTTCGAGAAAAGCCGAATAGCCAAGTTATGAAAGAAAGGAAAAATTTCATTAAAATACTGACAAAGGAGACGTAAACATTCTAAGTGTCTTTATTCATTTCAAGTGTGCGTTTCTTGTGAGGTTATGGTAATGTAATATCCAAATTATTCACACACTTAGTTGATTAGTTGTGGATTATTATCCTTTCAGTAATCACCAAAAGGTTTTAAAAACAGTCATTGGTAGAATCAGAGACATTGATGTAGCCGAATTGTCAAATACATTTTACCTTCCTATTTTTTTCTGTTTGGGGTTTCATTTTTTGACGACTTTGGAACTCTTTGTGCAAACCGCTTCCCCTACAAATTTTCTTCTGCTTAACCGTTGCCAGGTTTTCTCACGTTTATCATATAGCTGTGTTTTTTTGGTTGGTTTAACTAAGATAATTTCCACTGTGCAGCCATCGCCAGGTTTGTCTGAGTTGTTTTACCAAGAACTATTATTAAGAGACTGAAATTTTTACAGTAGAATCTGAAGCGTATCTTTTATTCATTTCATGTGCGCACATGTTTCTTGTTGGTTATGATAATATAATGTCCAAATTGTTTACAAACTTAGTTGAATAGATATGGCTTATTATTAAACGATCTAAAAAAATATAACACCATTCTTTTAGACGTATCTTTTAACGGTGCGAAATTGATGTAATCAGACTGTATATCATTCCACCTTCCTATTTTTCTGGATAATCTTTGTACATTTTACGGCTTTGGGATGTGTTCGTGCAGACCGCTCCATTAAAAAAAACTTGTGCCAAATCGTTACAAGGGAAACTAGTACATTGTCAAAAGAAAGCATATAATACTATTTTATGCTGAGCTTTCCTTAGTTCTTATTTTTACTCACCCACATTAAAATTTTTTTACAGCAAAATTATCGAAAAAAACCCATAACCTTTCACATGGGCATTTCATTTTAGGCTATGACAATGTGATATCCAAGTTATATAAAAAAGACTTAGGCGGTTAGCTACGGGTTAGTTTGAAAACCTGCTTTGAAACAAAAGGAGTGTCTTCATCCGGATCCTGTACGGTAGAAACAGAGAAATTGCTATGACAAAATTTCAAATGGCTTCAGTTTTTCCCCAACTCAAACTATTGTCATCCATGGCTTTATTTAATCATCCATGGCTTTGTTTAATCATTCTTTCAATAAATTAACACCAAACACTTTGAAAACAAAAGCCATTTTTCAGACAGTTTTGAACGGTGGAAACAGCCCTGTGAGATATTAGGAGAATAAGGTCATATACCACTTTATTTCCAGGATTTTGATTAAAAACGTGATTCAATATCAATGCCAACTGGTAGAGATAAAATCAGTTAACTTTCCCGTTGATGGTAGAAAAAGTCAGCCATATATAAGTTCTTAACGCAAGCTTACTTTGGACATACATTTAACAGAAACATAGCACGACTTGAATGGAACTGCTACAGTAAACACAACCATGCTATTTTCACGTGGAAATCGGTCAAACGGATCGATCGTTAGACGGCGCTAAACTCGGGCATGCGCTGTGTTTTTTCTTTAGCTAACGTCATTGATTGGTTCTTTTCGTAATGACGTGTCGTTCTGTCAATAATCACTTAATACCGTTTAAAACAAAAGCTTTTCGTTTGACGTGACTCAAATTTAACAAGTTTTCAAAGAGCACATCCCTGCAGTGAGTGAGAAGACCTGTTTAAACACTGGTTTTAAACGGTAAGCTATGTTATATATTGATATACTATATATACCGCAATTTGATATTGAAGACAAGAAACTAATAGCTATAAAACAGAATTAAAAGAAACCAAGATGTTGCTCACATTTCACAAGGTTAAAAGGGGGAAATCTATATTTACCGGTCATAGCCACTCTATATTTTCACAATCCTGATTCAAACGTGTCACCCCTTTTATGAAAACTAACCGGCCCTGTCGAGGCCGTGCGACATTGTAGGCTGATCGAAACGATATTAATTTAACATTTGTGTGCACCAAAACTATTCGTCACTGTCCGCAGTTCGTTTTTCACTGTTCGGTTTTTCCAGACAATAAAATTCCACAATACACAGTCTGTATTTCTATCGAAATTTCCCTGTAGCTCGATTGTTTAATCGAGACTGGCACAGTACGACAAACATCGCGTTAAACATTAACTACTCTGCGCTTTTGTCTTAAGTTACGTTGTAAAAAGTATTGCGTGGGCAATTTTTATTTGTCGTTAAACTTACTGTAATTGAATGAAGGCACCTATTTACTCCCCCCACAGAATCGGAAACACAAATCGTTTGTTCTGCAGCCTCTTATCTTAAGGATTTACAATAAAAAACTCTAAAACTGTATCATTAACTTTGAAGTTTGCGAGTGCGTTCTCTAGAAAATCCACTTGGTTAAATGGTCTCTACTTTGCTGCATTTTTAAAGTCATTTGCATCAGAGTAGCAATTATTAAAACTGAAGTTTTCGTAGTTCAAACCGTTACCAAGTCAACAGGTGTTCTCTCTGAAAAGTGATATGTGATCCAAGAAACATGATAAGGTCTTTGTTCTCAGTAAAACAAATAGACTAATTTATCCCTGAACCTTCTAGTCTTTTGTCTTTGCTGCCCTCCGCTATCGAGACAAGTGCGGGTTTCGACCATGGAATATCCCAAGAATCAATTGTATTTTCTAAGTAAACACACTCGCTTAAATGCTCATGTGCATACCGAGAAAATACAAGTTTCTAGTGAGATATTCGATATTATTAAAAACTGGATCATTGGATAATGCAAATGGAGAGTTTTCATTGGCTCAGCCATCATGGTATATGAGCCATTATACCATGATTTACAAAAATGGCGAGCGTATGCGTGATTTTTTGGGTCTTTTTGTTTTTATTGTAGTCTAGTGTTCTATATTTTTGGGGCGTTTTTAATAAAACAATTATTCCACTCGCGCTTGTTGGATATGAGATGATTATAGCCAACTCATATCCAACGCGCGCTCATGGAATAATTGTTAATTATAATCCATCAAATCTTTTCGCTCGCGCGCGATTGGTCTAAATACGTCACGTGACCGAATATCCCCCAGCTAAAACTGGGGGATATCCGAGATTATTAAAAACTGGATCATTGGATAATGCAATTCGAGAGTTTTCATTGGCTAAGCCATCATGGTATATGAGCCATTATACCATGATCTACAAAAATGGCGAGCCTATGCGTGATTTTTCGGGCCTTTTTGTTTTTATTGTAGGCTAGTTTCCTATATTTTGGGGGCGTTTTTAATAAAACAATTATTCCACTCGCGCTTGTGGATATGAGATGATTATAGCCAACTCATATCCAACGCGCGCTCATGGAATAATTGTTAAATATACCCCAATTTTCAAAACTGCACGCGTTGCGAAAAAGATTTGAAGAATAATAAACACGATAGCCTACATTTGGGGCGCAAACATGTTCGGATATTTGTCCTTGGACATTTTTTTATCTGTTCCTCGAAGCTTACAGTTTTCCTCGAGCTACGCTTCTAGGAACAGATAATGTCCGCGGACAAATATTCTTGCATATTTTCGCGCCAAATGGAGGCTATTGTTTGTGTAAACCACTTCAAAAAGCTTTGAATAACTAGTATATATCACATCATACTTTGAAAGGATTCAATACAGTGAAAACAAAAAGAAGAATCAGGATATTTAACACAAGAGTTAAGACAGTTGAATTTACCAGCTTTCAAGCCACAGAATTCGTGGAAAGACCAGTTCCGGAAATGCTCGACATCTTTGTATTCGGGATGAACCTTTGAGACACGATTCTAGCTTGACAAAGCTCTCTTGACAGAACACAGCTGATTCTGTAAATTGGTTCGTTCTAGAAGAAAGAGCGCATGCACGATTAGAAGTTTTCGATTAGAAAGCTGTGTCAATTCTCATCCGTAGCCAGTTTCCACGGTCTCCACCATCACACGCCATTTGTGGCCCAAGACTAAACGGCTTGTACATTAAGGGACCGGTCATAAATTAGAGGGGGTGGGAGGGGGGCGGGTGCATTTTTGTTTTGGCCTACCAGTCAGTTTTGGGGAGACCCTCCCTATTCCCATTCCAGCTGCAGAAAAAATGTTGACCCTCCAAAATAGTTTGCATAATTTATCATGACCTCCCCCCCTCCCCCGACCCCCCACACTAAGGCTACCTGTATTGCAGCATGGCCCGAATTGTATGACACTGGCATAAAACTAACAGAAGAAAACGAGTTGCATTTCTTCCTGATCTTGAGGTTATGTTCATTGTGATTCCATTGTGAAACCATGGGAAGAGAAAAAGTTAGGGTGATAACTCCGTTGATAGAACAAGAAGCAAATTAAAGAGTGAAGAACATATTAGAGTTCTGAAAAAGAAAGAGGACATGTGCGCATATATGTTTAAAGGAATGTTGCTTAAAAACAAATATGTCAAAAGGTCCCAGAAACAAAGCAGAAGAAAAAACAAGAAAAGAAAGGAGCAAAGGGCAGAGAAGAAATGTAAAGAGATTACTGAGCTAATATCTGCTGATACCTCACAGCCAACCATCATTGTTGTAAATGTTGAGGCAACGGATACGGAAATTATGCGATTTTCGGGCAAAAAGGTATGATTTGGGCAACGACACTTGAGAGAAAAAATCGTAAAATCATGCTGCTTGCGTGATTTCCAAAACTCGGGTTAGTTACCTTTTTTTAGAATTTTTTACGTTTTAGATCGAGAGTGTCGATAGAGTATGACTGATTGATTATGTTAGTTTGAATATAACTATTTTTAGAATTATAGCAGTTTCATTAGATGTGGAAATTGTGAACATTTTTGCTTTTCATGCAATTTGAGTTCGTTTGCATCCTGATTTCAACTCATTAAGGCATTGTGTAAATTTTTCTGTCAAGAGGTTCAGCACCCCTACCAATTAAGAAGGTGGCCTATTTTGTCTCCACTCCACAACAGAAAACAACACACGCAAAGCTGAA
>CM042754.1:16910871-16926171 GCA_022496165.2 Catalaphyllia jardinei
GAAAAAAGTTAAACTAAACGAAACGAAAAGTACGCGGTTGGTTCTGAGCCTAGATGACAACCACGTGTTATGCTCTGTCTTTTATACCCTAACACAATTACCCATGATGCCCCCGCCTGGAACCCAGGCGTTGTTGTATCCCGTGCCGACAAAATAGTTATTTCAGCCTTGTTCGCACGCTCACTCGTCAGAAACAACATTATGCCTGTGCTTGTGAAAGTGCAGCCCCTGTTAAGATGTGCTTCATTTCTCCATTTTGTTTTGCGCATGTTAATAGCCCAGCAACATGGAAGGAAAATTTGTGGTTGTCATGTTACTTGTTGGTGCAGTCGTTGTGATGGGAAACTCACCATTGGAAGATGAAGGTATTTCCCGTTATATAACTTTCAAACCAACTACTTAAATATTAGGCAAAGTAGTCTTGAGGTAAATCTGAGCATTCTGATTGGTCCTTTCTTGGCCGGGCTTTTGCCATGCAGACCATTTCCATGGAAACGGCCATAAGTTTTGAATTTTTTCTTGTTTTCGAAAGCCAGCAATTTCCAAATAGGGAGTACCCGATTGCCATACAATAAATTACATACCAACCTGCTTTGCTCGAGCCATACTGGGAAATATTAACCCTCGGTAATTCTTGTGCTGTTACGACCTCAAACCAATATTCCCCAGTGCGGTCGTCGCGCTTGGTGAAGGATTGAAAACTTAGCAAAAATGAGCCTTTCTAGTGATACGAACGCAGATAATTACACCTTTCCAAGCAGTGTTTAGCATCAAAGTCCTGCAACGCGTTTTTTGTGAGTCTGTCTTAATTTAGCACCCAGTGAATAGTTGCTTTTGTTTTCCAGGCTGCGGTCATACAGATTACCGTTATGAATGTGGATGGCTCGGAATAGATAAACAAACCTGTTTGGCAAGAGGCTGCTGTTGGGATAACAGCCACCCTGGTCTTAAGTATTGTTACGTCAAGAGAGGCACACGTAAGAATTGATTAAATTATACGAGCAATCAGTGAGTTGTCTTCTTGACACTTTTAGATGCGGTGGGGTACTCTACAGAGTTTTTTTACTGGGAGGCTCTTTGTAGGATATTCTTACCCTTTGGTATATCATTGTAACAGAAAAGGTACTCCATTTCTATAGCTTTAACTGAAAACTAGTGAGATAATCTCAGATAGTGCAGAGTCATCTGCTGCCTGTATGTAATTTGTTAGTTCAAGGCCCAAAAATAACGGTTTTAAATTTTACTGTGGTGTTTTTCGTTAAATTTCGTTCATTTTAAATTCATTGAAACGTTGAACTAGCAAAGAGATAATTTTATTTTTTCAACACCAACATTCGTAACTTGATACGTTTGTTTTCCTTGCAAAGTTTGTAACATGATACGCTTATTTTCTCAAAAACATACAAAGGAAGATATGCTCGCGTTTTTCCTGCCGGAAAAAAATGAAATGTTATCATTTCATGAAAAAAATGGAGGAGAAATGATTTTGTTTCATTCAAGAGGCAAACTTTCATATCATCGATAAACAATTACGTACTAATTTAATTATCAAATAGTCACGTCGTGTCTCGGAATAGCACGTTTTTATTATGTTGCCACCGTTCAAAATACACAATGATTATCGATTAACACAACTGAAAAGCGTTTCAACTTGAGCGATATTATATCCTATATCGGTGAATGAGTCCCCTCAAAGACTGACTAAATTTATTCGCGGTTTCCGTAAGTGCCACAGTGTCTACAGCGGTATTTGAGAAGTTTCTTTTGTCACGATATTACTAATTTTAATGCCGCTAACTCGGAGATGTTACTCGTGAATACATTTGTGAACTTCTTTTTCTCTTTCGTAGGGGAGAATACAAACAAGGGCTGAGGAGATAAATCCGTTTGCTTCTTTAAGCTCAGTAGCAAACACGAAATAGTTTGAAAGCAGCACATAACATTTTTGAACCGAGCAAGGGATGATTCCAAAAGATACGCTGTCACAAAAGCGTTCTCTGCACTAAAAATGGAGAGCTGATATTACCTGAAATATAACTGCTATCGCCCGTTAAGACGAGAGTGTGGTATCGCACGCATGAATCTGAACTCGAGAACGGATTTATCATGCCGACAATGCTAGAACGCATGCGTCTTACACGTTGTGTCCTACCACAAGAAAAAGCACTTAAAGTACTTGTGCAATTGTGTACGAAATGTATCGTTTACCTAACAAATAGTTAACACTAATGCTAATCGATCTGCGCATGCGCTTCTTGCAAATTGCTTTTGTTCTTAAGAGAATACTTTCACTAGGATAACAAGGGAAAATTAAAGCCATATATATATTTCTGGATTTGTGAAACCTGTGCAGAAGAATCGAAATTGCGCCCTAAGCGGGCGTTTTTTCTTACCCGTTTATCTTCCTTTCATTGCCGTCCTTTCTCTATTTTTTGCCCGTTTACATGGCTTGGAGGCGGCCTAAAGTTCAGTGAGATCAATGTGAAATAAGGGTGATAGGGGTCGAAATCTTTAGCACCGTTTTCATAAATCCAGACATATATAGTTTTGGGATGTTATCCAAGAAGTAATGAAAGTGTAAGACTTTTTGCGTAGCAAACAAAAGTACCTACCCCACCCCCTCAAAACAAGACTAATTAATTGATTGGAATTAATTGATTAAAGAAACATTAAAGTTTACACCTTATGTCGTTATTGCCTTCGTGCCTTCGTGCCTTGGTGCGTTAGTCCCATAGTGCCTTAGTGCCATAGTATCACAGTGCCCTAATGCCTTAGTGCCTTATTGCCTTAGTGCCTTATTGCCTTAGTGCCTTATTGCCTTAGTGCCTTAGGACATTAGTACATTAGTGCCTTAGTTCATTATTGCCTTAGTGCATAGTGCCTTAGGACCTTAGTGCCTAACGAACAGCAGCCCCCTAAAACCATCCCAATAGTGCACTCTGCACTAAAAAGATGCCTTCACCTACCTTCATAACTACATAGTCCGTATTATGAATAACTTGCCCAAAAAGGAAGTCTTCTTGGCATTTTCATGCACTGCCCCAGTAATAAGTGTTGTTATATCTCTAAGTTAATACGCGAGCTCTGATTGGTCAATTTAGCGGGCTGTGTTCTGCTATTCAGTACCACTAAAATTCAAAGCTGTTTTTGTTGCTAGGGCCATAAATTAATGGGGAAAAACTCGGTCTAAAACATACAGTACGGCCCTCGAGCTCGGTTAGTAAGAAGTGCAAAAGATACAGCCGTTTGGTGCGTCTGTTCGAAATGTATTACAGGCCCTTTTAAATAACTAAATGACAGATATCCTTGCCGTTTCATATATCTCAACTTGTGAAATCTCTGAGCCCTTTCGAGCGTCCCTCCCCTTATAGACCATCATAGGGACAACCCCCCGAGCGGGGGGGGGGGGGGGGGGGAGGTTAAGAACGTTTGGAATATCATTTCGAGTATAATTAAAAAGTAATAAAGTACACGAAAGAAGGTTTTTGAGCGTGGTAGAAAAAAAGATGGTTTATACTTCGGAAAAACACATGAAGAGGGTTTGTGAGAGTTCTATGCTCTTAACTTCTAACAAATCTATTTTATAGAACTCTGTTTTTTACTGATAGACACATTTTGCCTTTATATAACATATGAACCATTGAACTGTTGGAAGAAGGAGTAATCTTTGCAACCAACTTGACATTGCATTCAAGCACGTCCCATATCGATTACACCCCTGTCAACGAATTAAGGCGGGTTTTTACCTGAAGGCTGTTTTTACGTCGCTCAACGTGGCCTTTGTGCCAATAACTCGTTTACGTTTCAAGCAACGCCAAATCCCTCCAATGTTTTGCTGTTTTGTGTAATTTTTTTTAGTGATTTTTGGGCATTTTGTGAAAGATATATTTTTTCTTAAAGGATAGGTTAAATTGAGGAAAATATGAAATGTTGAAGATTTGATGGATTTGGAAAATTGAAATTTGAAGTGAAGAATTAATAGACGGACACCAAACAGTCCCCTATCAATCCGGGGCTCTTTTTGGAGGGGGGGTCAACTGTCATGTAGTGTTCCCAACCCATATTAACCTTAACAATTCCCTTTTAAAACTACTTTAAATTTCACTCCTATTCAAGTAAAGCCCCGCCTTAAACCCTAAAATCGTAGTGTAACGCTATTCATCAAATAATACAATTATTGAAGCTATCGTGTATCTTTACTTCTTTTCAAACATTACAATGAAACACAGATCTCCCTGATGGTCTTTGCCCCGTTGCTCCATCTGAGCGAGAGGAGTGCGGTTATTCTACCATAACGAAGGAGGAGTGTCTGGGTAAATCATGCTGTTGGGATCCAACAGTTCCTGACACTAAGTGGTGTTTTAACCAGCCAAGTGAGTATATTACACGATATATTAATTTTTTTGAAATCCCTATTATATAAATCACATTATTATTCATTCAAACTATTTTCTCGTATTTGATTAGTTAAAACCACGCGAATAACTCACCATAACCAGCTACTGTTGACCAAATTTGGAAAGAATCTTTGTCATATTGAACCAATGACGTCAAAAGTGCAGCCCGCTGCAGATTATTGAACTGATGACGTCAAAATGACGTCAAAAGTGCACCGCGCTGCAGATTATTGAACCGTCGACCGAGAAAACCTAAGGAGGAAAATTTGTTATTTAACAAAGAGCTAAATGGCCAAAACCCTTTAAGAACAGGGAAATATTTTGAATGAACAATAAAGCAATTACTGAATTCGAGTTTCTTAGGATGTGAAGAATTCTGCACATCTCGGAGAGTGTTAATCACCTTAGCTTTTGGGCTTTGTGGAACACCCTCCTTGATCTGCGGAATTCTTCATATTCTACTCAGCCACATTCAATAATTGCTAAATACTCGACCCTAGCTGTTTGTCACATTTCCATGGACCAGATTATCTTCTGAAGCCAGCTGTAACTTGTCTCATCCTGGCCACAGGGAACCCGAACACTTTATCAGCAATAAAAATAAATGTACTGTTATTTACCTGTGCGTCTTTTTTTTGGGTCGTTTAGAAGGGATTTAAATGAAGCGAAGGCGGCTTAGGTTTCGAGTAACGTCGTTGACTATTAACTATCATCGGTTAACATATCTCCTCTGCCCCTTGTAATTATGACGCTCCGATTATGTCTCAAGATTCGAGTAACGTAGTTAACTATTAATCCCTTCCCTCCCCCGATGAGAGTTAATAGCCTTAACGACGCCACTAGAACTTGAGACGTAATCGGATGGTCATAATTACAAAGCGGCATATGAAAAATATAAACCGCCTTCGCGTCATTCAAATCCCTTCTAAACGACTCAAAAAAGACGGGGGCATAGGTAAATAACAGTACATTTATTTTTATTGCTGATAAAGTGTTCGGGCTCCCTGTGTTCTGGCCAAGACAGCGGCAGGTATATGCATGGTATGTTTTTTGGTTAATTTAGGTATTCGGTATATTGACCTGAACTATCTTCACAATCCCAGCTAGCTAGCCCTGGGATTGTGAAGATCGCTACATTGGGAAAACAAAACGTCGTTTACATGACAGGAAAACGGAACATTTCAAGGCGCTGACGAGCAACAGCCATTCTTCTGCCATTGCTGATCACATGACCCAAACAGGCCACAAAATTAAATGGGATCACTTTGACATTTTAGCCACTGGACAATCTGATATACACTGTAAAATTAAGGAAACCTTGTTGATTCGCGATTTAAAACCAGCGCTCAATGAAAATGTTGGCAGTGAGAAACTTCTTCTCTACTAGCCATTCAGCGTTGTAGTTGCAGTTTACCAAAGAAATCGAAGAAAATGGAAAACTTCCTTTTCTAGACTGTTTGGTAAGCCGTGACAACAACGAACTGCGAACAACAGTGTACAGAAAACCAACGCATACCGACAGATTACTTGACGAATCACCCTACAACCCGACTTCACACAAAGCCACGACCATAAAGACTTTGACAAGTCGAGCGCAACTAGTTTGCGATACACCGGACAGCTTACGTGACGAAAACAAATACCTTGAACGTGTTTTTATCAAAAACAACTACAACGCTGACTTTATTAGACGAAACATTTTCCGACCTACTGAAACTGACGCAACGAACAAGAATCCGACACCTGTTACTACATTGACTATACCTTATATTAAGGGAACTTCTGAGACTATCTTACGGATCTTACAGCCCTACAACATCCGCGTAGCCCAGTAGTCATGCACCTCTTCGGAACCTCTAATTTTATTTGCTCCCGGAGTCATCCACCTCTATTGTTTTCAGGACTAGGGCCATTGTTTCTGTTGTTTATTCTATTGTTTTCTCGGCCAATCCTGTTAGACCTTACGAGAGGTGCGTGGCGCCTCGCGTAGCCCACAAACCTACAACTACGTTACGGCACTTACTGACCAACGTTAAAGACCGAGACGAACCCAACAACAGACAGGAAGCTGTTTACAAGATCAAATGCTCCGACTGCCAGGCCTCCTACATTGGTGAGACTGGCAGAAACCTTAACACGAGACTGACTGAACACAAACGAGCCACGAGAAATGGTGATGTCAACAACCACATTGCTGTGCATCATCAACTGACAAACCACAACATTGACTGGGACTCTGCTCAATGCTTAACCTACAGTACAAACTATTTTCAACGACTGACTCTGGAAAGCTGGTACACTAACTTAGAACAAACGCCTCTTAACAGATGTCAACAACTACCGGCACCTTACAAACGACTTATCCGCGACGAAAACGAAACCGACAAACGGACTTTTAACAGACCGGCTTAATTATTTTGACTTACAATAGACGGACTCTAACAGACCAACTTGACTAACAAAAGACGGATCGAAACCGACCAATGACTGATGACTAACTTTACATGAGTCTTCCAGCCAATACCATCATGGCTTAACTGACCAATCACTATCAACGGACCAGACTTATAACATCATCGACTGACAAACACTATTCACTTGACTCTAAAGATGACTTCCGCTCAGGTTGTCGAAACGTCAGTCACCAACAACAGTTCTTTTCAGAACTATTCTCACCCGGACGATCACACAATACGAACTGCTATGTTTTGTGTTATTTAAACTTATTATTTTTCTGAAATATCTGAAAATCCTCTATGTCTGACAGAGGAGGAGCCCATGGGATGCTACATCTATCATGGCGTATACGGGACCTGTAAATACGTGTGTGATCCGGACGAGAAAAAAATGTACGGAATGGGAGAGTGCAAGGGGCGAATCTGCTGTTACCATGGCTACCCCACAGAATGAGTAAGCAAATCAGTAACTACTTTTAACGTTTCTATCGCTACTAATCAAAATGAGCAAACTGTGGCGATATTTCATGTGTTGTACATGAAGGGAATGTGACGATATTTCATGTGTTGTACATGACGTGTGTTAAACAGGGATATGTGTGTAGCCTATGAAAGCGTGTTCAGTTTTTATTAAAATTGTGTTCTTGTGTTGGGTGATTGTTCATCGCCGTCATCGTTTAACTCGCCCAGCATATCTGACGTTACACAAACGTTCTTCATTTTTAAAAACGGTCTGTTGAAAACTGATAGCATCGACATCTCTAAACAGCAAATCGACTGCCATATGTCTAAAATGCCTTGTTTGACCTTGGTTAGTATTCTAAAAAATGTAGTTATCGAGCAAGCATCCGTATTTGTAAAGCAGCCCAGTCTGGGTTATAATTTTATTAGTCTATTGTGAGATGAATAGAAAGACTGTCCCAAAATATCAGTTATTATCAATATAAATGCATCGTTCCTTGATCGAAGTTTGTGTTTTACTTTTCAGATCAAGGCTGAGAATACCATCCATTAAACACCTGCCTACATCCAGTTGGAAACTTAAAGAAGATTAGTTTGTTAACAGTTATATTTAACGGTAACATGCTGGGAATGAAAAGAAATAAAATAGTAAGACTACGATGGGAAACATTCTTGCTTTTTCAATTAATTAAATTTACGAACACTGCAGTTAATATACCGTTGGATATACTAAGGTTTTACGAGCTGTGACAGCAGCACCTTTTAGAGCATACTGCGCATGCCTTCAAATCTCCCCCAAGATCAGTGCGAGTTTAAATTCAAGATGCCGGCCACTACATGTATTAAGGCTACCTTTGGGCAGATCAAACTCCGTGGATTTTCTCACCTTAGTGGAGATGGCAAACAATGCATGAGAAAAGAGATCAAGAACATTGGCGATGCCAGAACAGGTCTAAAACAAAACTTGCTGTAGACCTAAACAGCATATGTTTGGGTACGTTCCTTTGGGATGATATGGATCAGGATCAGTGGTCCAAGATCACTTAGAACGAGCTGATAAATCCCTGACCACAGCGGATTCATCGGCTCCTTTGATGTACCATGATTTGAGTGGTGTTGATCACTGATCCTGATCCGCACCATCGTGAAGGAATGTACTTAATTAACTTGACAGGAACAGGGCTCCAAATTAACGCTCGCAAACTCGCAAAATGCGAGTTATTCTGATAATTTGCGAGCGAGAAAAGTATCAACTAGCCAACGTTTGCGAGTTAGAATCAGAAGCAGATCTCCCAAATATTTGGCAAAACTTTGCAAGTGGATTCAAAAGTTAACTTCGAGCCCTGAGGAAGAGGAGAAATGAGAGTATTTGAGTCATGTTCTGAATGCTTTGGTTTAATCGAGCAGAGATCAAAACTCGTCACCGTTTTAGGAAAGGGAAGGGAAGGGAAAGGGAAAATATTCAATCAAATACATGTTTTTGAAAGTCTCGTGCAACCTCCAAGCGGTGAAGAATATCACTGCTGTAACGAGATCAACGAACTTTTATGACCTGCGTTTAAGTAGTTCCCAATGCTCTTGGAGTGGACCACTGATATAATAAAATAATATTCCCACAGTAACACAGTAGAACACACACGTAGACCGGCTACAAATAAACCCTCAAGTGCCGTGTTGAAGAAAAACTTAACACTGTTACAATGTGATTAGTGGTAGTCTGAGGAGGCACCGACCGTTCATCGCCAATCGGGCGGTTTTAATTTTCTTGTCAAGTATGATGCAGCAAACGTTTTACAAGAAAGACCACCTAGGGAGATACATGAACCGGCGGTGTTACTCGGCGATTCAGCGACTTGTCCGACCAACGCGACTGTTGACATGCCGCCGCCGCCTTCTCCTCCTCCCAAGGAGCACGGAGAGACACCCTTTGCGCCACCTTTGCGCCAAGACGTTCGCTAGCCAGAAAACGCTGAAGAGGCATCGACAGACCGTTCATCGTCAATCTGCCGGCCATTTTGGAGAACAGTGAAGACCCACCCAGCCACCACCTCATCGCCGGCAACACCTCCTGCCAGCCCATTGGCGGACCAGCTTCCGCTTTCCACGCCGAGCCGCGAGCGTGTCCGGCTCACGTGGTGGCTTGCGTACTGGAGGATTGTCCGCAGTGTTTTATCAAGTTCATCAAGATCTATAACTACTGTAACAGTGTTTTCAGTCAGTATTATTCGTGAGAATATATTAGCTGTTTATAATATGATTGTATCGTATGTGCACAAAATAAAACACTTGTGAGTGAGCAGGCTAATATTTTAGTCATGTGTGGAAGAGGAGAATGATGTAAATGAGTTGGCAAGTGACAGGATTAGACAATATTAAATGAAAGACAGCTTGCTTTGACCCCTATGAGTATTTCACTTTCACCCCAGAAACTGCTAATGGGTTTCACCTCATGTACGTATCCAACTTCCATAAAATTAACACTCAAGTACTGTATCTTTTATATAATAATATTAAAATGCAAAAATGCATGCTCAGCAATAATATCCAAAAATGCACTCTTGAATAATTGGATATTGTGAAATACAACCTTTAAATTGACATATACTGCTACTTAAGCACAAATATTCAGGTCTATAATCACAAAATTGTTATTAATTTTGCAACTTGAAGGAAACTAAGTGTCTAATTTTTGCCTCGTCGTGAGAGACCTCTGCTAGCAGGGAATGACTGATACCTTCGCGTCCTCAAAGACCTGTGATGTAATAAAATTAGAATGCAGCTTCCCTTCGAAACTGTCGAGAAATGTAGTACGATTAGTACACCTTTTACAGTAATATAAAACTAGCCCAAACGTTGAAATTCCTGACAAATCAGTTTCGCCTATGAACAAGCTAAGAAGAACTACTAAATTATAACATTACAGTACAATTTTATGAAAGTTTTATTCTGATTGCCAACTTTGGTTTCGGCCAGCATCAACAAACACTCTTGAAGCTTTGCCAAATTTGTAGGGAACGGTTGATGAAAGCAAATGAAAAATATGAAAACAGTTTTACCTGCGATGATAAACAAGATCTGATTTTCAATTCCTTTGGAGTGAAATTTCGTGAGGATGATTTTGAAGCAAATTGGGGGGGCGGCCCCCCCCCAGGCTCTGCCTCAAGTGTTACAAACACGACTGCCAATTAAATACTGGCCTTCCCATAAGCGGACAGGAAGCTATGCAATCTGCACCTCTTTCAAAGAGCAGCAAAAGCCAGGCAGAAAAAAGGAAATCCAAGCCTGGAGTAAAAATGATGTCTCTGGATCTGACCAGCAAGCAGAAATAGTAGAAAGTATGGGACAGTAAGTTTTCAATTGGGCGAAAATGCCAATTTATTCTCTCAAGAAGTATAAGAGCTGAAAACTGGCCGAGGGACAGAACCTCTCTATGCAGAACATTTTGCTGAGAACATAAAGCATGAATATATCTGCCCCATTTGTAAAGAAGTCCTAGGTCAACACGGGCAGACCAAATGTCAAGCACCCCACTTATTTCAGTTGTGCTGGTTGTCTGTCTTCTGCTTTTGAAATGTACGCACTCTTAAATAAGGTGTGTTACTGCAACACACCTTTTTTGTCCTCAAAACAACACACTTAGAATTGTGTATTTATACACACCTTTTTATGTGTTACCCGAACACACCTTGGTGTGTTCCCAAGATACACCTTAAGTTGTGTTTCGTGCTTGTCCTAAATTTCACACACTTTCAGGTGTGTTCTGCAAAAAGATGTGTTTTGCTACACTTCTTGATGTGTAGCAAAGCACACCTTTAGTTGTGTTCTCAGAACACACCTTACAATTCACCCCAAACTATAACATTTACATAATTCTTTGCACAAAACATCAGCAGTTGTCCACAAATGGTTTATTTCCCTTTTAAAAACAATTTATATACAACAATTTTCAAATACCCATCCTGTATAACTTCACAAAGTTTTGACTTGTACCTAAGTTAATGTCTTTGGGAAATCAAAGAAAATTTCTTCAACCATTCTTACATCATGCAGTATCTCCATTGTAAAACATCATTAATTACAGCTTGCCTTGAAAAATTAACTCGATCCTGCAAAAAATGAAAATTAGCCAAAAACCGATATACGCCCTTTTTGCAAGAAGGCCTTCAATTGGAAAAATTCCGAGATAAAATTATTATTTACAACATTCTTAGTTGAAACGACAAACGGTTTCGTAACTTACAATTTGTGTCTGAGTGGTTGGATTCTTTGATTCGCTATCTTGATGCTTTATCTTGATGCTTGCGTGCACGACAGTTGATGACTAGCTTCCAATGTGTCTTTTAAAACATAAGAGTCACATGACCTATTTTTCCCGCCTCGCGTAGTCGAGGCGATTTTGCAATATTACGAACCATAATGAATTAATCTCTCAGTTATATTAACAAGAATAGGCTTTAGTAAAAACCATTCTATTCTCTTCAGTCCTCTTAACATCTAGATCATTTCTCTTGACTTTCTCACTACAGGAAGAAAATATTGCAAAGCTGTGCAATGGTATTGTGTCAAAAACAGATGAGCCCTACCCTTACCTGATTTCTGAGGCAAGAGAGATGAGTCTGGAGTGTAAAAGCCTGTTCCAGTTGTTTGCCACTTGTCACTTTGATTACGACAGTGCAGATCAATAAACTTGACGATGATAATATTGACAAACTAGGTTAGAATGCCTTACAATTTAAATATCTTATTTTCTCTGGACAAGTTAACAAAATTACTTTATACCTCGTACATATTTTTTTCGTTTCAGAGGTAGACATTGACAAATTCCTAGGTTTTATTTGCGAAGAGTTTCTCACACGTCCATAACACCCAAGCTCCACATGTTGGAAGACCACGTTTGTTCTTTTTTAAGAAAATGGCACATGGGTCTGCGCTTCAACGGTGAACAAGGAATTCACCTTTCAAGCAGAGCACTTCGACCACGCGAAGAAGGAAGAAGGAAGAAGTTAGGCTATGCCAAATAATGATCAACCATCATATAGCCACCAGTCCTACACTGGCAGGAAAGGCTCCCAGACCTAAAGAACGAAATTTAAAGCGGGAAGCAATTAAATAAATTGATGAGATATGTAGCTCAAGGTGGACATCGTAATTCGCCTGAAGACAATAGAGAAAATAAGGAGTTTAAATAACATGTAATTTGAAATAGTGTTCGTAAACATGACCTGTAACGGTAATGTGAAAATAATGCCCACATTCGATTTTTTACTACAAAAGAAGCCTTTTAACTTCTATTTTTCAGCTAATAAGGCTTAGTCCTGAAATAAATAAGTTTCTATTATTAGAACGTGTAAACTTGATGTTTTACGTTGGCGCGAAAATTCTCTAACATTGATTTTTTTTCTGAAAATTATACTATTGAACGATGATGATTTAGCGATGTCAGAAACGTAAAAAAAATGGGGGGTCACCGACTTCGTTCTGGAGAGAACATGCCCGGATGAACACCTAAATCTGAGTAAACCGGGCTTCGTTAGAGAAGAAGGTCACAGTGGCTGCAAGTCCCAAAATATTGCAATTAGAGCTTTGAAGGGAAATGTTCTTTGCCAAATATGACTTAAATGGACCTATTAAGCGAATTTAGATGGTGAGGTTCCTCAAAGAACAACTTCGCATTTAGCGACCATAGTTACACGCGCCTTGCAGCCGAAAGATGGCAGGATTCCATGTCCCGTGGACAGAAAACGTGGAATTTTTTTAACTTCCCAGATTGTTTTTTTTTGTTCATTTTTGGACAATGTGGAGATAATTGTAAGTAAAACCTGTTTCTAATAAGAAAAGTAGGGGTCACCGAACCAGTCCAAGATCGTTAAATCCAATCATTGTTCATTTTAGTACTTAGCGCGCGCGCTCGATGCATGACGTGGCATGTGAATTTGCAGTAAGGATGCGCAGAAACAATTAACGCGAACGTCCTTAACCACCTTCCTCTCAAACTTTTATACCACGAACATTATAAAAAGAGTCGCGTAACGGCTAACCATGTGCATGCAAAATCAAGTGTGGCTCAAACAGACCTTAAAACAATTCGGATTAAAACGGTCACCTAACTTCTTGATTAACGAACAATCAATCTCTCTCACGATGCTAGTTTTCTTGGGAAAAACTCTTAAGGGCCCAGTTATATGGTCTCGAGTACCCGAGACAACCCTCCCACCGAGGGAACTTTATCAAGTGTTTATATCTGAAAACGTAGTCCTTGTAGGCGGAGTGAAAGTTGACCCTCCATGATTATTCATTTCCCTAAAAAATTAAAATGTACAGATATCCCTCTTTGAGTTTCCCTCGGTTATTCGATCTGTGGGTTTTGCCGTCCCGGTTAGGCGAGCCAATGCGTTTATATGACGAAAAGTTGTCCTGCTTGCCAGGGTTACCCTACCTGCCGAGGCGCAACAACTCGCCCACCCGAGTTGTCCCCCCCCCTCTCCCCCTCTCCCCGAGACGAGATAGCGATCCTAGAATTTTGCAAAGAAGTAAGCTAAAAGTTACCTTGGCCAGGGCAACTTTTGAGGAGGGTTGTCTCGGGTACCCGAGACCATGTAAATGGGCCCTAAATCAGCAACGAAACTTTTCACTAGATTTTCAAACGGTAGCCATCTTTGTATCCCAGATAGCAACGCGTTTTGGCCGATTTTTGTCTAAATTCGAACGATTTTTCTCAAATTTTCGACATCAACAGCTTCTTCGACCGCCAAGTCAAGATTTCATTGGTTGAATACAGTACAAAAGGCAACCCAGTTGCCATGGACGCGAATATTATGCGAATAGTTTAACCAGTATTAACTAACGCGGAAAATAATTAACTTGGTCAGATAAAGAGTGCGCATGTGCAAACTAACTTGCCATTGCTAAAAAAGCCGTGGCGCATTGTGTTTCAAACAGGTACAAAAATTCATATTTGGGGGGTTAGGGGTACTTTAAAAGAACTAGTCTAGTGATCCACTTATGGTAGACTTGGAAAATTACCGCCAGCATTTTTAAATGTATGTTCAGTAATGTAGGCTCGATTTCGAGCCATTTTGGGAGTCCCGGTGTTACTTGCAGGCTCACAAACCCACAGGGAATTGAGTCTAACCATAATGCCTTACAGACAACTTTATGCGCAACTTTTAGTTTCAGTTCTTTAATACTGTACATATAAAATAATTATTTCATATTAAAGACAATGTACATGAAATTTTACAAGAGGACAAATCCCAACCAGAATGTTTGGTCTGGCATCAGTCCTCTCATCTTCCTGTAATCTTGATCCAAAAGGCCAGGAAATAGCAGTGTTGCTTTACTCTCCACTTTTCAAGTTCCACATGTACAGTGCAACTAACCATCACTTACTAAAATAAATTTGCACTTGTACATCTCTCCTTTACAGCTGTTATTTGGATCAGCATGTAATGCTTCTCTTCAATAAAATTGTTGAACCAAATAATGACTGTCAAAGAGTCTTCTACAGACAAAAAAGAGCAAACTTCCACTTAACCCAGAAAACCCTCACATCGGCTGTTATTATTACAGTGTGCACACTCGAGCTGTGAACACTTTATTTTTCCTTTTTTCATTCAAAGACCATAGGAACAGGGCGTTGTCAAGTGTTCATGGTTTAAGTGTCCTAGCTGTAATACTTGTAACCACCTGACGTTTTCCTGTCTTATAGTGACCCTTTCAAGATAATTATCACTACAGGTGGTGTCAAGCAATGGCAAGTACCGCTGTAGCTCCATTTGGGAATGATAGGGTACAACAAAACTATTAGATTTTTACGCTAACTGTGGAGCTGGAAAAGTTAAGAGGCACCGTTAAATTATTTTAAACTATTATATGTGAATTAATTTATTACTTTCTATGGAATACGACCAAAAAAACTTAAAAGAGTCATTCTGTACTAGCCTAACAAAACAAGGCAACATTTACCTAGATGATGAAATTTGAAC
>CM042754.1:16937114-16948121 GCA_022496165.2 Catalaphyllia jardinei
TTGGAAATCATTTCAGAGCTGAGTAGGAAAATTATACGTGCTTCTCCGAAGCCGTAAAATAGAAGTCGTGTCATTCCCCAGCATGAATAATAACACAAAGTGCCAAGACTCGAATTTATAACCTGCTTCAAAGTCGTTTCTTGGAAAGTGGCGAAAGGATTGAAGAGAAAAGCATCTCTTTCGAAAGGTATTTTAAAGCGCACGACAGCTAAAATATTTGTTTCGCGTTGGTTAGAACTTTCACTCCAAAAAAAAAACGGTGCAAATCTTTGTTTATTTAATATCGGAAATGCTGTGTAATATTTACTGCTGACTAGAATTGCTTTCCAATCAACACGCACGAAAGTCGCTTCTCGAAAAGTGCTGAACGGATTTCATGGAAAGGTTATTCAAAGCGCAGGACAGCTCAATACTTGTTTCCCGTTTGTTAGAACTTTCGGTCCAAAAATCCCGGTGCAAATGTTTGCATATTTAAAGTGCTACTAACCCCAGAAAGTTTTTTTCTTTTAATAAAATCTGCTAGTTTCCCTGATTTCATCAGCGAAGAAATTAACTCGATTGATAAATTCCTTGCGTTTCTACAGGCGTTTGAACACGTAATTTCTATGTTCACGACCGCGCAAAGTGGGAGCTGGGTCGGGCTACTAGTGACGTCACATCAAGAACAGAGCTAAAACACTCAAGAGACTTTTGACTGAGCTTGGAGGGCTTTCGAAACATTTTTGGGTCATTTGTGATTTATACTGCATCGAAACCGAACAAGATTTTTGCGTGAAAGAACTGTATCATCTAGCATTACAATTTGGAGTCTAGCTACGATTTGGACGACTGTGATGTATATTTCTTTTTTCCATTTCGAAGTGTGGGTCGCCAGCGGAGATTGCCGCGTTGTAATTTTTGCCAGGATCAGGATCGACAATTTACCGGTCCATTTGGGTTATAACGGTACAAGTAATGGCAGTAGAGTTAACTTACAGCTCTTAAAGAGTTATAAAGATGTCAATGGACACGAAGAGTCGATAAGTTGCCTTGAGGAACGTGCAGATTTCGGAGTGTCAAAACATTTTTAGATTCACACACTAATTTCCCCCGAAATACAAGTGAAAATGCGATGCAGTCGTAGTCCACTTCTGCCTACTTCGCCAGATCAATGATTTAAAACAGTTTTAACATGAGAGATAAGCAGAGATGCCGGAAAACAATATCTAAAGGCGAGGTAATTTTCGCCTCATTACTGTCGCCCGACCGTAGTAATTACTGTGTAATTTTACTATGCATGAACACAAGCTATACACATTTGCATATTTCGTACCACTAAATCATGGCAAATCCTTCGTTAGGACATTGGTAAAGAGGTTCAGTATAGTATCAGTTAAAGAAATACATTTCCACTTCACTGTTATTTTGACTAAAATTTCCATTTTACGTTCGCTGGGAGTTCTCGACTTTTTAGTTTTCGTTTCGGCTGACAATCGCATTCTTCTTTCAGCACGACGAACTCCGTCGGTAGCTCTAGAGTCGAATCTTAATCGTTTGATTCTTTTTTCTCACATAGTCATAAATGCTTCATCCATTCTAAGTTTGAAATTTAAATATATTTCGTTCCTCAAAGACAAAGTTCAAAGAACAAAACAATTCTGTATAAAATTTCGGTATGGCTATTGAGATACACGGTCGGATTACGGCTTCCGGTGTGCGTGTGTTTTTATTAAAATCCACAAATACATAGCTAGTTCACCAGTTAATTCGAAGGCTCGACAATCTTAATCGCTTCGTTGTAGGCCGCAGATTTCGTTTACTATTCGTTTAAAAATGTTTTCATTTCGAGTAAAAAAATAGCGATGCGTTTAGTTTACCGTTTGAGTTCATGTGATGGACTCGGAGGATCGATCGCTTGCGCTTGGAATAGTCAGATGGCTTCCAGCTTATCCTAAATTCGTGTCGTATGCAGAACCATGAAAATGTCAAGCTTTCCACAAGAGATAGAAAAGAATATACAGGCCACGAAGAGCTATAGGTTTTTATAATTGCGGCGAACTCGAGATCGAAGAAATCCTCCACGGCTCCCGACGTTCGCTTAGTACAGATCAGCCCACTTATTTGGTCTTTTTCTCGTTTCTGGCCGAGTTTCATCGGAATAGAGGTATCGAATGAAGAGGAATACTCTATCCTGCGTATCCTGTATTGCTACAGTCTCCAACAACACATATTCTTTGCATTCTGCAACGATTTTGACACACAATATCGCATGCTCCCATATATTCTTCTCAGAAACGAAACATTGCTGTTCTCGAAATGACGTCAGAAGCCAACTCGTCCCATTCTCCGCTATTCCTCGGTCGTGAACATGGAAATGTGCAAAATTATAAACTTTGAAAATTCGCAGAAAATTAACAAAAATAGCTACAACGATAATGTTTTCGCTGTGATGATCAGGGGAAAAAGGAAATTTACATTAGCGAAA
Source organism: Catalaphyllia jardinei (assembly GCA_022496165.2). Lineage (NCBI taxonomy): Eukaryota > Metazoa > Cnidaria > Anthozoa > Scleractinia > Caryophylliidae > Catalaphyllia > Catalaphyllia jardinei. The sequence continues at coordinate 16,939,579 of CM042754.1, forward strand.
AAAAATTGTTGGGGTTAGTGGCACTTTAATTTCGAAATTGCTTTGAAATATTTACCACAATTTCAGGGGTGTCCGCGCTGAAAAAAGTGCTTCTCTGGAAGCAGGGGAAAAAGGAAATTTACATTAGCGAAAAAAAATTGTTGGAGTTAGTGTCACTTTAATTTCGAAATTGGTTTGTAATATTTACCAGAATTTCAGCGATGTCCGCGCTGAAAAAAGTGCTTCTCTGGAACGAACTAAAACATCGTTTGGATTGGTAGAGACCCTGAGAGAGACCTATCTGGAAAGCCTTTTGAAACTGCTGGTCAGGAAAATTATCTTCTATGTGTTTATCGTGATTTTTACGTCGGAAAAGTCTTGTCATTTCTCTGCATGACTGGTTCACATTAGGCGCTTTAGCTGCTGACAAGAATTTCATTCATAACACGCTCTAAAGTCGTTTCTCGAAAAGTACTGAACGGCCTAAACAGAAAAAGATCACTTTGGAAAGCTCTTTCAAAGCGCCAGACAGTTAGAAGAATTCTTCCTCTGACCTTACGAAATGCGCTTCGACGTAATTGATTAACTCTTAAAATTAAACCTCAATGTTATTACGTCATTTAAATTGGCCAATCAGGTGTCTTTCCTAAAATAGCCTCGCAGCTTGACCACACGCTAAAATTAGATTGAAAAAGATTATCATGGGAAGAAACCCATGGATGGGGGATGTGTTCTCTCAGATCATGGTCTCTTGCACTGCGTCATTGCTGTTGTAATATTCTCTAAAGACTGGTCCGAGCACTGTCCTGAATGATCCCCCACGATCACACTTAAAGATTTTCTGGTATTTTTATGGGTGACGTTTCTCAAAAAACTTGCTTTCACCTAAAATACCTCTCTTTTTTCTTCCAAATCTCTTTCCCTTCGGTTATTGTTTTACATCAGACGTAAGCCATATGGCTAGTCGGTCCGCACCTGTCACCGCAGCTGTCATGACCTCGCTCCGATATTCTTCAGGTACGGACCATGCGTTTGGTTAATAAGATGTAAGTTCAGAAATTAACCACAGCAGGCAATATAGCAGGCCGAGCCATTCAGAGTCGCTGATGTATAACCACTTTCATTCTTTAAATTTGCCATTGGAGGGCTTTGAAAGGCTAAAGCTTATCTGACCTGATATTCTTGCTAGAGACTATAATTTTTGCTACGATTAGCAATTCAACAATGATTTATATATCGTCTTTTCCTATTTCGTTTTTGTTACATCTTGTAATTGTTATTTGTTTTGTCAGGTTCATAGTATGACTCAATTAAATGATGGCATTTTTTATTTGTTTGCACTTTGTTGGTTTTATTACAGACATTTAATTCTGCAGTCTCTTTTCTTTTTCACTTTTAAGTCATCGTGAAAAAGAAATTATCAAAACCTGGGCAATAGAATATCAATAACAAAATATAGCAAAGATATCAGGACGTCATTCATTGTTATTAATATGCAAACCAGAGAACTATTGGCTGGTGAAACAAAGAGTTCTTTTGTTTAACGTTTTCAACATTTAAGTAACAAAAGCAATGTTTGTAAACAAATATCTTCGCTATACAGCATTGCAACGAGGCAGCGTGGCCGAGTGGTTAGGGCGCCCAACTTGAGGGCCTCGGGCATAAGTTCCACTCTGAACACTTAGCTAGAGTTGTTTCGTCATAGAAGTTCAACTCCTCGGTCACACTTGTAAAAAGCCAACTGCTCTGCCTCCTGCTAGTAGGTATTTTTAAGCCTGTTATGTTCATTTGCAAGTTTGTTTTTTTTTTTTTTCACTTACCCTGGTATACCTGAAAACTAGCATTAAGCAATAAATGCACCGACCACTGCCCTGCAAGGTCCCAGAGGTGTTTCTTGATTTTTCACCGCACGTGAGAGCTGAGATCTGGAGAGAGCCGCCAAACGGTAGGTAACTGATCACTATAAACATTCAACATTTCAACAACTACAACAAATGGAAAATCATCGCTTTTTGCGAGTGACCCTGGTCCCCCAAGAACCTAAAACAACTAAAGCGTAACTTACTTACGATGAAATTACTTTCCGATGAAAATATACAGCAGAGTGAAATAAAGACACCCCGAATGAACACATCCAAGAGAAGATCAAGTTAATAGAGTTGATACCCAATGTAATCTCTCTGAAGTTATTTTTAGACATGGTACCCAGTTCTTCCGCCAATGTCACTCGTGCGTTACTTGGATGTTTTCGTGGAGAACTTGTTCATGTTTTTTGGGAAGGCAGGGCAAGAGGAAGCAAGAGGTCCGGTCCTCGCTTTGCTTTAAGACATTTAGGATAGGACTTTAAAAAAAAAAAACAGATGTACCCTGCCCAAGCAATAAAAACTGAATGAAAGGCCCAGAAATGAATATATAGCCAAACGAGCGTAGAAATGAACGCCCGAACAAAACGAAACAGGACAAATTAACAGATCGTCGAAATACAGACAGACGCTCACCGCCCAAACAAGTAAAGGGAGTTTAAGGACACGGTCCATTAAGAATAACTTTGGAGATTAGGGTTACTTCAGTATGGTCTCACTTACTTGCTCGTCGTTACTTGCCTTTAAGTGGTAAGAATTTCCTTTTCCATAATAAGCCATGATATAGACGATTCGACTGAAGCATTGTAAAATAGGTTTATACCCTTAAATTTCGCGTTCACTTTAATAATACTAAACCTTCCATTTTCCCTGTCTTATTTGTTCGGAGGGGCTCAATAATATCAAAGTTTATTTTACAGTGCCGCTCAAAATTCTGTCCTTAATTAGCTCAGAGATTCTGTGTTGACGTTGTTTTGAACTGAGAATTAGCTCTGAAGTAGAAATTTAAGTGCTAATTTAACCCATGAATAACCCACTGGGCGTTAGCCCTAGTAAAGGGAATCAGGGAACCACACGAGGTAAAGAAAAAATCTTTTGACCTCGGTGGGAATCTAACCCACGACCTCCGGATTAGATCTACCGTTACATCTGCCGACTGAGCTACGAGGTGGGAGGTTTATGTGGGTCTTATAAAATTCTGATTGCATACAGGTAGACTTATTGCTTTCAGCTTTTTTACTAAATTACACACTCACTCTTCCGACTCTATTGTTAAAACTGTTCCGCTATAACAATAGCAGTTATAATGTACTGTTTTTATATGCATGGCTAACGTTGTTAGCTAATTTTAAAAAAATCTCTTGTATTTTTTTTTTTCATATTTGGCGTGTTTTATTCTTTAGCAGACATTGTTTTGAACAACACCCGTTCATATGAGGCAGTTTTAGCACGCAATTTTAATTATCCAGGTAATAGAGATTGTCTTTAAAATGGGTAGCAAAGGTTATTTCCGTGGAATGCGCCAGAACTATCGCACAAAAGAAGCCGGTAGTTTCGGGAATCGAAATCAAGTGGATTGTACAAATCAAATGTTGTGGACAAATGGGAATGTATCGTTCTGAAATGATTTCATTTCTGCCTTAGTTATTCTGAAGTGAATACATCACAGTGCTGTTTTCACTAAGAACTCTCGACATCCACCCGCATGTAACACCACCCAGGCTTCAGATAGCACTTAATGGAACCAAATATGCAACTCGTGATGCGGATCGCCTTAACGCTTCCATTGGTGCAACCTTAAATAGATTACACAAAAGAACAAGCTTCAATTAATATCAACAGAGCATCAAAATTGAAAGCAGCTTCCCAACAGTCAAGTTTAGCTTTAAATAGCTAATACAATCCTTCTTCTTCTTTTACAATGAAATATAGATAATGCAGTTGAATAGTGACTCACTCACCACCCTCAGTGCTGTTATGTTTGACATCCAGATGAAGCACGCAACACCCAAGCTAGAAAAACTAAACTTCCCTTATCGATTACTCGAAGCCCACTAAACTTGCTGCAATGTTCCTGTTTTTATGAGAAACTATTTTTGACTTCGTAGTTTCGTATGTACGCCCTATTTTGTTCATATCAATCAATTATATTCAGCCGAGAGTCTTACCTTTCCTGCCATTTCCTTTCCTTGTGTTGATTACTTTCCCTATTTTTGGGCTTATTTTAATTAACTTCTTCTAAAAGTGGAATTAAAAACAAAACAAAAATTATACACCTGCCAATTAAAACAGGCAAACTGCATTGTTAAAACTCAAGATTACGTATTAACTTAGTATTGCTAATGCTGTTGGCAAAAGTAGCGAGAAGGAAGATCAATGAAAATGTTTTATTTTCTTTCTACTTAGAGCATCAAAAGACAAAAAATATAATTTTTTAAGAGGAGAATATTTTGATTGACATGCAGCCTCTCACTTGATGTGGTTTCAGTACGTAACTAAAGCTTAACAAGTAATAGGAAAACACAATTTTGTTTTACTTTTACATAGCGATTAGCTTAGTACCTCTTGATTGTCCTCAAGCGAAGGGGCTTGTCAGAGTCAATAATTAGGAAATAGAAAACATGGAGTACATGTTTTCTATTTCTTTTAGAAAACACCGCGACGAGAAAAAGGAAAACAACTTGTTAACTTTGATTATCAAAATGTAAATTCTCTTTGCTCACGCTATCACTACGTCAACAGCGCGCGCTAGTTCTGTGTCTTCATCGAGTTATACAAACACGATTTTTAACCAATCAGCGCAAGTATTTTCTTAGGACTGTTTTTTTTTCAACATTTCAACAGCAACAACAAATGAAAAATCATCGCTTTCTGCGAGTGACTGAGTTCAGTGGTTCGCCAAGAACCTGAAAGAACTAAACCGTAACTTACTTACGGTAACATTACTTTCCGATGAAAATATGCAGCAGAGTGAAATAAAAGCACCCCGAATGAACACATCCAAGAGAAGATCAAGTTCATAGAGTTGATCCCCAATGTACATGCAGGCCCTCTACTTATGGTAATGCCTCTGAAGTTATTTTAATACATGGTACCTACTTCTTCCGCGAATGTTACCTGCGCTTTACTTGGATCTTTTTGTGGAGGATTTGTTTATTTTGTGTGAGAAACCATCTTTGATATTTTAATATCTAAGAAGGCAGGGCAAGAATGGAAGGAGGTCTGGTCCTCGCTTTGTTTTAAGACATTTCGGATAGGGCTCTAAATAAAAGACCGATGTACCCCGCCCAAGCGAAATGCAGACAGACGTTCGGCGCCCAAACAGCTAAAGGAAGTTTAAGGACACGGCCATTAAAAGTAACTTTATATCAAATCAACTAATCTCACAGAGATTAAAACTACTTCTGCTTGGTCTCACTTGCTCGTCGTTACTTGCCTTTTAGTGGTAAGAATTTCCATTTTAAAAATAAGCCATGAAATAAACGTTTCGACAGAAGCATTGTAAAATAAGTTAATACCTTCTAATTTTGCGTTCATTTTAATAATACTAAACCTTCCATTTTCCCTGTCTTATTTGTTCGGAGGGGCTCGATAATATCAGAGTTTATTCTCAAATATCAAAATTCTGCCCTTAATTAGCTCAAAGATATTCTGTTAATATATTGTTTTGAACTGTTTCCCATTGTTATCCGTGCAAGCATTAAACATCTTCATCACCTAGCGGCTTCAGTGCATAGTGTTTAAAAGTTACTATTAGATATACAGAATGATTATAGTTAGCGAGAGTTAACAAGGCCCATTGGTTGGTTATGATTTCAATATTTCATTTTTATATTAACAAATGCCACATTTTAGTAGCTAAATAAATGGCGGTGGTCATGATCACACACCTCACTCGCATAGACCGTATGTATTGGCTTGTTTAAACACCGCTTCCAGACCTGATAAATGGTGGATCTTAAATAGGTCCTCGACAATCCAGTGCTTATTCCAAACGTAACAACGCCACTGGGCATACTGGCTGTTTATATGACGACAAAAGTAATGAATAGAAACACTTGCTTCAGTGATAATTAGACACAAAAGTCAGCTGAACGCCGAGTTCACCACGTGCCCAAGTATGGCAGAAAAACACTAAAACATCTGCCATGTATAAATAAACCATTAGTTGCTTTGTTCCCTTGCTCAGCACTGATTGGCAGGGGCAACTGGTAGAGAGGTAATGGTAAGTATGCAGACGAGCCAAGATCTCCTGTTTCCGTAGCATGAAATGACCAGGAGAATTTCTACCCCCCCCCCCCCCCCCCCCCTCCGGCCCAGATTGGATGCTAGTCCATCGCAGGTTTATCCTCAGCATTTATGTTCGCTGGTACCCATTTTTACGACTTGGTTTGGAGAAAGGCACATTTAGGGTAGGGTTTCTTGGGTTTTAAGCCATCTTAAGCGGAAGTAAACGGATAAAGCAAATATCTCCCCGATACCCGTCGCGTGTGTAAATTGTTCTCGGGGCAGGAGTTGGAATCCTGTGACAGTTCGATTCCCTTTTTTCTTTTTTCAGGCTCTCTTAATTCTTTCGAATATCGCTCTGTCCCCTATTAGTCTATCGTCGTTCTTGCCAATCTCGCATACGATTTACTTCCTATTTTTAATATCCCCAGACAAACAAGTCATTGGCTTGAATCAAATCGTAGTTGATTTAAATTCCCTAGCACGTCATCTCCAGTGAAAATACTTTTTTTGCTAAATATATAATTTGAAATTAATTGCAATATCTTTCTCTGGAGAAAGTGTGCTTAGGATTCTGAAGAAAATCAGAGAACTAAAGTATGTCAGAATAGAATTTTCCAAGTTGCTATAGGGAAAAAGGCAAATGTTCAGTTACTTTAATTTGCGTGGATAACAAGAATACATTTATCTGTCGACGAGGCCGACGTCAAACGTGATATAAGCATTTGGCAAGGGCGGAAAAAATGATTAAGGTCGATGTTTACCACATTATTTATGTCACACAGAGTCTGACGTTCAATCATCCGTGTTTCTGAGTATTCATTCTTCGTTTCTTTGATATTCGGATCAATTAACATTTGTTTGCTTTAATAAAGTGATTTGTTTGTTTTAGTAGTGCTTTTTGCTTTTTTATGGGCTGCCAAGTTGTTGAAATCGCCATCATTTTTTGTTGTTGCTGTTCTATCATTTTGTTAATTGTAGATGGCTCAAAACAGTTTCCAACAGTTAGACTTTGATGGGTCATTTTAACCAACTTTTATCACTTGTACTACACTCACGCTATCAAAAAGCGGCCCAATCTTTGGTGATCTCGTTGTTATCATTTCCGTGACACAGTAGATTACCATAGCAACGGTATGACACGCTAAGAACACCCTTAACTACAGCTTTAGGAGTTTATAATTCACAAACGGCAGGTAAATTTTTTTATATCATCAAATTTCAATAAGCATGACAAGAGGCAACTTTTGGCAAAGTTTGAACGTAAACTGTACATAGGGTTCAGAGCAGGATCCCATTACTAGGAGCCTGCGACTACCCCATATTCCTGTCACGGCGTTTTCACATACCGATCGATTTTTAGTTGAATTCATCTCAAATTCAGATCCCCAGAAGAACCTTAGTGACCAATTGCAATCACAAGCACGGACTAATGTCGATATGTCAACATAATGTCGACATGTTTAGGTGAGGCCGCATTCTTTTATCCTTAGCGAAGCATGCTCATGTAGACTGGGACTGGCCTATTTCGCGGGAAAATATTAAAAAAAAATAGACTGGTCTGTAAAAATGCCGTTGCATTGGCTTGTTACGGAAGCTGCAGGCTCCTAGTAATGGGCTCCTGGTTCAGAGCCACCTTAAGGTTTTTAAAATTTAAGGTGGCTCTCAAACCTTTGCGCAGAATTTTTCAAACTTTGCCAAACGTTGCGCAAAATAATGGGTACTTTTTTGATACCATGATTGTAGCATCAAAAGATAAAGAGTGATTATAACGGCCCATGAAATCCTAACTGCTGGAAAATGTTTCGAACCACCTTCACCGTACCCAAGCGTTGGCTTCCTGCATTAATTATCGGTAGATTTCGGGAATAACTGTGTTTTAAGCCCTAGGTTCCCTCGGTTGTTATTTAGAGCAACCAGTTCAGCCAGTATTTTAATCATTACCTCAACTGGTGCAATTACAAGTAACAATAATAGCGGTGTAATTGTCGTTGCTATGGTCATGGTATCATTTGCTGCCATAGTCCGGCGGCGTACCTCGAAAGTTCAGGCAAATTGTACACGTGTGATTTGGCACGATGATAACAGGCGCCAATAGGCCATTTAACAGTTGTGTGCTCAGTTCATTGGCGTATGAATGCAAGCGAGGCTGAAGGTAGTTTTAAATGTGAGCCAGTGAGAATTACAACAACTTGATTTACACAAAAAAAGCAAACAAGGTCACTAACATGATTAAAAATAGGTCGGCAAAATTCTCAGCTTGAAATAAGTACCATGGATAATAGAAGACACCGGATTAGAAACTTGCTGACGCGACCGTTGCAACCTGGTGGAAATTTGTGACGTCGCAATTGCTATTTGCTCGGTCGGCCATAATTCATCTTTGTGAACGCAGTGCAAAAGTAATTGTCCATAAGTTCTTGGCTTCGTATTTACAAAAGCCGCTGCCTCCACTGGCATCAAGGACATCTGCTT
>CM042754.1:16956795-17004214 GCA_022496165.2 Catalaphyllia jardinei
AAGACTCCATAAAAGTCTCACTTTTAAGACTCCTTAAAAGTCTCACTAGTAATACCCATTACTAGGAGCCTGCAACTCCCATAATAAGCCAATGCAACGGCATTGTTACAGACCAGTCTATTTTTAAATGTTTTTCCCGCGAAATAGGCCAGTTCCAGTCTACGTGAGCGCGGTTCGGTGAGGATAAAACAATGTGGCCTCACGTGAACAGGTCTAAATCATTTCGACTTGCCGACATTGGTCCGTGCTTGTGATTGCAATTGGTTACTGAGGTTCCCGCGGGGATCTGAATTCAGGATAAATTCAAACTAAAAATAGATCGGTCTGTGAAAACGCCGTGACAAAAATATGGGGTAGTTGCAGGCTCCAAGTGATGGGCTCCTGTTGATATTGATTAGCAGTGTGCCTCCCAATGGAAACAAGTTCTTTTGAGTGGAATTTCTTTGCATTTCATTTTATTTATTATTTCACCCACAGATAAAGAGAGCCGAACGGTCGGGAAGGAACATTTGCAAATTACGGGCAAGAAGCACTGAATGCGGGGAATGGGGGCTAGTGTCTAACGCGACCAAGACAAAGGAGAAAAATAGACATGCATACAAGACGATATACGCCGGGTGGTCTTGAAATTTATTTTCCAAGTTCTGTGTCTTACAGCCGCTCAGTGGTGTTTTCATGCAATAGCAGATCTGTGGAAACACCGAGTACTTGACTTAAAATTCAATACTAGAGGGTTGTAACTCCTTTACAAGACAAAGCGTTGGTAATCAAAGCAATTAATATTCTCGATTGGGTATTTTTAAAATGTTTCATCAGTTCTAGCAAGAATAGAATCAAATAAATGACCTGCATTTATTTCTTCCATAACTGCACGGAGGGAACGCGAAACCAACTAGCGGCGAGGGATCTTGTATCCTTTACTCATAAAAGTGTAGCCAAACAGTTTCACAAAATTGGGAAGTTATTGGGAAGCTCGTATAAATATTTGTAATTTCAGCGAGTGATTTAAGCTCCAGTGAGAAAGTTAATCTTGGCTAGTCAAATATCGAGTTTTTCAACATAAACTTATTATGGTGGGTATCTTTTTCGGTGTTTTTGTTTATTATTAATACAGCGGAAGCTCTGTAAACCATGAACGGACACTGTCGTTACAAGCGGTCAGCTCCACATATATGACCGCCTTCACAAAATCTTGTTTGAACCCCCATACAAACCCTGTGTTTATTCATTCTCGGAAGCGGACTTTCTCGTAAGCTTCAGCGGACAGTTCGACGGCTTACGAAGGAAATCCCTTGTATATCAACTAGTTTTGCAGTTAGTAGTGCAATTAATAACTCTGTATCGCAGCCAGGGAAGTTACCTGTATACGTGCCGTTATCACCGCTATCAAAGGTTAAAAAAAATGGAAAACGGTGGTGTTTTTGCATTGCTGATGTTTATTGTAAGCTGGGGAAGCTTCCCTAATCGACCTTATTACACGACCCAGTCACTCAGAGGGCCAATAACTAAAATCAACCAATCAAAATGCTCTATTGCCGGTCCAGTATCCTCTAAGCATTGTCCCGAATGATCCCGCACTTATGAAAAACCTTCAAACCTTCTTCATGCAGTCGTGTAATAAATCTCTTATTAGCCAAGCTTGCTAGGGACCGTATTGGGAGAATATCGGCCCTCGGTCTTTTTTTTACGGACCTCGCTACGCTGGGTCCGTACTGTCAAGACCTCGGGCCGCTATTCTCCCAGTACGGCCCTCGCGCTTGGTTAATAAGATATATAACAATTATTCCATGAGCCCGCGTTGGATATGAAGTGATAAAATATCCAACGAGTTGGTTATAATCACTTCATATCCAACAAGGGCGGAGGGAATAATTGTTTTAGTAAATTCTCAAACCGGGTTTTGCCACCGATTTTTATTTCCACAATTTTACAAAGCGACAACTTTTAAACTTGGCGCACTATTTTCCATATGACGTAAGACTCCGAAAATTGGCTCATAGTCGGAGTTTTTTAGCCAATCAAAAAGTTTGAACTAGGGCAGACAATGATGTTTTTTTAAAGAAAATTCCAAATTGAGGTCGAGAGAACAGAAAGAGCGATTAACAGTGATTTAGCAACAATTAAAGCTGAAATGCTCTCATTTAGAAAAAAAATATTGCTTAAATATTTTTGTTTTAACCAAATAACAGTAACCACAACAGAGGGAACGCAATACCTTCTAATATAGAGAGGAGACCGAGGTTGATTGTTGTTGCGGGAAAAATAACTCATGTATTAAAACAGCTAAAAATAAACAACAATCAACAACTCAATGACTTTTGAAAGGGTGAGAGAAAAAAAAATAAACAGCCTAATAGATAATTAACATTAGCTTCAGATCATTTCACTCCTCACGGGAGATATGAACTCAATAACTTGACCCCGGTACCAATGTGTGGCTTCATAGCTCAGTTGGTAGAGTATCGCACCGATATCGCGGAGGTCACGGGTTCGAATCCTGTTCAAGCCCTGATTTTTTTTTCAGGCTTCTTCTTTTCAATTGCTTAAATTGGAAAATTAGCTGCGATGATCATTCGTCACTAACATTAGCTTCAGAGTGAGTTGCTTTACAAGAAATGGAAGCGAAATAAAAAGGCAAATATTGAGAGGCTCGCGGCTTAATCCATAAATTTCTTCTTGTGCGTAGGATCTTAAGAAGATATCGCGACTAACTTTGTCCTATTCTTAATACAGCTCAAATACACACTGTATTTCAATATAAATATAACTGCTAGAACCCGCTCGTGTGCCATCTAACACTAACGCTAAGAGTGAATCCAGTTTAATCCATAAGAACTGTGTCAGGTGTCACTTTTAAGCAAAGGTAATAAGGTCAAAAAATTAAAGAAAGAAGGAAAGAAAAGCTAACAATTTGAATTACACACATTTCTCGTAAATTATCCTTTTGTCAACGACGCCTACTTAGATTCACTTATTGATTATAAACAGGTAAACATTATTTTCAATTTCCCTACTCTTGATTGCAAACAGCGAAAATGTTGGTAGTTGAGGGTTTTATTTTCTAAGAAAAACTTTGTTAGCAAAAATATAGTTTTTTGCAGAGTTTTTGTTTGTCGTCGATTTTTTCTTCCCGAGATTAAGTTAATTCTTTGCCCGTGTTTGTAAATTCGATCATGGATTGTTCTGTCTAAGCAATAATTTTCCACAATCAAAGCAATCTTTGAGGTTGCAGTTTCTTACGGAAATGAAATGTCACTTTCTTCTTGAGCTTATTATGCAGAAGCTAATTTTCATCCTCCAAAGACACTTGAAATACAAGCTGTCGCAATTAGATCGGGAGTTTCTGGTAGAAATTGAGCAACTGACTGTGACATCTTTTTTTTTTGAAAAAGCTCTTTTACATCACAAAATATTGACTAAATTCTCTGGTTACTACCAAACGTTGGATTGCAGAATTATAATTTCATCTTCAAAAGATAATGACTAGATTCAAGGCTACATTGTTTCTAGTTCTCTTTGTTTTATTGTCATTTGTCTCTGAAAGCGAGAGCTACATCGGGATTGTGGACTCAGACACCTACAAAACAGTGACCAACTTTGCAAACGAGTGTGTTAAATGGAGGCATTTGAAACCGGCTGCTTTGAACCAATATAGGATTTGGAAAAAGCTTAAAAAGTTCAGGAAAAAGGTAAAGCTGTGTTTATTTTCTTGAGATTATTGGAAATTATGAAAAGTGAAATGAATTATAGGGCGAGCACGTCTTGCGAACGATTAACGGAACTTTAAAATATTTCAAAATTGTAAGGAATGTCTTTTTTTTTCGATTTTTATTAGTCATATGCAGAAACGTGTTAAAGTCAAAAATTAAGAAAAAAACATATTGTACCTACATTATTTTGGGGACATTAATGGTTTAGTCTAAGCGTAATGGATACTTTAGGGTTCGAAACAAGAAAAAGCCCTTCTTTTAGATGTTGAATGTTTCTTTAGCAACTTGCAAAGGTCTCACCTGGATCGATCCGCCTAATCGATTAGCTTATATTTTCCCACCCTGTTTGGTTTTGCTTTCCTCATTAGTTCCAAGAAATTAATATTATTCGTCTCTTTTTAATTTTGCTTTTCCAATGAGTTCGTCTTGCAATTTTTTAAGCCTAGTTTGCAATATCCTAGAATTGACACAGTATCTGAGTATGTTACTTTTTTGCATTTCTCGACAGGTCAAATTCGAGGATGAAGTTTGCATTCAAATTAAAGAGAAGTATTGCTCATTGACCAGAGAAAGATAAATCGAAAGGCGACGGAAGTAGTCTAGAGACTTCCACGTTATATTTATAAACACTGTATTTATGTTATATGTAACTTAAGGAAACTTCTTTCAGTGCTTTCAAAGGACATGTCATGGGCGTAACAACTGAGTTATCCTTATAAAACTCACTGAAATCAATTTGTACGTTGTGGATCTTCAATGTGTAAATAAACAAACATTGAAAACAATGAACATTGGAGTATTTAAATTAATGGCTTAGAAAACCCCGTTTTAGCATAAATATCGCAACAAGCTCAGTTTCATAATCTGGTGTTGTTCGTAAATTCCATAGGGAAAATAGATAGGATGAACATAGTTAATAGAGAGGAATGGTTATAAAACTCCTCAAAGTTCTTCGTTGTATGTTATTGTTCAGTTTTTTTGATCTTGACCCTGCACAAAACACAATAGTTGTTTACTCCGTACTGCGGAACTAACCAATAGAACGTGTTGGTTACCTAACTCATGGATAGTGTATGAGTGTAAAACAAAACATCATGCAGGGTCGTGGACCTTCCAACATAAATCTTGGCATCTTTGTTTGCTTCTCTGATGTTTGCCGGACTTCATAACCAGTCTTTTCTATAAACCATGGTATGAAGAAACTTTACACGAAGTTTGCATTATTTAAAGTGTCTTAAATTTAGACGGAAACGTTCGAGTACATATTTACTTATCTGTATTTAACAAATAAAGAAGCCTCGACGGTGGGTGTTGTGTAGCAAAGCACGTAGGAAGCGATAGTAAGAGCACTAAAGAAGTTTAGGGCGAAACACAAGATTACATTAAGTGTTACCGTTTTGTCCCAATCTAGCAAAACATTTACTGAATTCTTGGACAGTTTTAAACGCCACTTTTGTTAACAATAACCTCCATGTAGCTATGATAAGTGCAAGCAAATAGCTCGTTAACTGTCATTTCGTTTGTCCGAGTCATAGGAAAGGTTTAATTTGGGTAGGCTGTTTCAACCAATCCGAGCGCGCGTTATATTGGACCACTATAATAAAGGTACTTGGCATAGTTTTTTGTTTATTGGTGCGATTTAGATAATAGGTGTCTTAATAAGAGACTTATTATTTTTGGCAGTTATTTGCCTAGAGCGTAAATACAAATAGTTTTACGATTGGAGAGAATTAGTTTAGCTGCTCACAAGAGATTTGATCGACTTGAAAATGGATTAGTTAACGGCTGTATTTGCATTTTAAGTCCCAGACTAAAGGTTCTAGAATTAAGAAGAAAGATGTGTGGAAAAGTGGAAACCTTTAACTTTACTTAGCACTTTTCATAATGGAAGCAAGTTTTGTTTCTTTGCTTTGCAATGTCAACGGCTACATGAAACGCTTAATTTCGTTTGTAAACATTACGATGAATGTTTTTCTCAGCCTTGTTTGAAGACATTATCAGTTGATTCTTTTTGTAACCTGATAAGGCTCTCGCAATAGGCTGGTGGAAGTCAATCTAGAAGATGCATGGAAAGAGGTGGTGCATTTTTCTTGTTACCTTGACGATTTTCTTGGCAATCATGGACAGCGCTGAATCATATATCGGTACTGTCGATAAAGGAGATGACATTGAGAGAAGAGCGAAGCAATCTGAAAGAAAAATACCAGTGCGTGGCAATTTTGACACTTCTCTAGACAAGCAGAAGAGACTAAAAATGAGAAAAATGCAGGTAAAAAGAAACCTTTCATTGATAAAGATATTCTTTAGTAAGCATGTAGTTGTGTATAAGGATATGATTTACAGATATGTAGAACTGTATTAGCGCAAATAAAATAAGATTTAATTCACTCCCTCCCGTCCTTATTCACGACTTTTTCTAAAGCATAGTTTCACAGCAAAATGTTGATCAGGCTATAAAAGCCATATTCCCCCTGTCCTCGGCAGAATTTGCTCTTTTTGGAGTTGGTCTTTGAGAACGCTGATTTAGTAAAGAAGTTACTAAGCAACACGAGGGTAATACTTTATGGAAGCGCGGTTAGCTTCATCCAAAGGAAAGGATGCCCATTCTTTCGAATCAAAACCTTAGTTCTTCCTCTTACTTCAGTGGAAATAGGCATATGAACTTTTGAGGTATTTTATCATGGTAACAGAATCTTGTTTAAATAGGCGTAAAACAGATGCTATAAGAAGTATTTACTTTAAAACGAAACACTTCTTAATAAAAATTAACAAAGATGATTGCCCGATGTTTTTCGGTGATTCCTGGATGGATAAGGATAACCATAATGGTGGGAGAGAAGTTATACTGCTTGTCCCCATCTTTCTCAGGCTTGATGGGTTGTTAGGGTTAAAAGAAAAGTTTATCTTCACCTATAATTCCTTAGAACCCTAAACGGGACTAACCCATGGACTTTAATTCCTCTTTTAACGTTTCCCTGTTTTAACACATATTTTTTTCAACAGTCCTTTGATGATTTTCTGGAATAAGTAGCCCACTGCCCCACAGATGTTGGTTTTGAAGAGATTTTGGACGAAGAAATCATAGTTGGAATATTGGAATATGTATATTAGCAAATAAACCACTGAAGTGAAATAAACTGTTAACCTATTTGCGGGCTGATTAATGAGTACCGAAATAAAAAAAAATACTGTACAGGTTAATTGTAATTTTTGAGTTCCCCCGTTATAAAATTAGTACAACCATTACAACTCTGCTTGTCAATTTTTTGAGTAACACAGAATTTAAACATAAATTTACTGGGCTGTATAAAAGCAAAATTTGCTGACTTTTCTTCCATTGAATGGTCTTACACGGCTCCGGTGTTAGATCATCTTATAAGCAACGAGATGGCCATGGGTTGAGGCTCAATTTTTTTTATGTTTCCTTGAATTGTCTTTGCTTTACTAAACTTAAAAAAGGGACGTGAAAAATTTGCGATATTTCTACATGAAAATTATAGTTAATAAATTCATTATTCTCCACAGTCTTATTTAAAAATATATCGATAGTCGAGTGACTGTGATAAGAAAAAGGAAATGAAACAAACTACACTTTATTAGTTAACCGAAAAGGGATATCAAGGCAAACAAGTTTCAACCTAAAAGTGCTAGCGATTAAACACGACAAGCCAGGCTGACAAGGAAATCAACCAATCAAAAATCTTGATTCCTGATTCAAGATGTCAGTCTGAATCGGATAAAACTTGACCAAAATTGCAGTGGCTAGCATAAAGAAAAAAAAAAACACACATAGAATTTTAGCATGTTTCTTTTTTTGTTTTCCTTTTTTGTTTTTTTTTTCCTTTGTTGAAAAGAATTTTTTGCAACCGTTGTAAGGCTTTTAAATCAGCTAGTTCTATTTTAACTTACTTTCTCCCATTTTCCTCTCGCATATTTAGCTGTCATTCTCACTGTTTTTATCCCGTATCGTGATCAAGCGCCAAACTTTAATAAGAGTTGATCAAACCCTATAATTAATGCAAATTGAAGTCAAAGCTGGTTGTTATTTTACACTATAACTTGCCACATAAAGTTGTCGGCAGGAGTAAAAGAAGCGAGTGGAGATCCTTGGTCCGACGAAAAGCTTTTTAAATTGTGGCGTGTGTACGCCAAGTCTTATTTTATTTTCCAGCTCAGCTTTGAATAAAAGAATCAGGTTCCTGTCCCTATGAGGCTGTTTTTCTGCATTTTCTAGAAGATTGCGTCATCAAATCTGTCAAATTACACTGCAGTTCATAGTGTTGCTTTTTACTAGAACAAATCAGAAAAATAGCATACTCTTGTTTTCTGGAACGTCACTGTTGCGACTTTAATTTGTCTCGCCTGGTCTAAACCTTATCGAGTCTTCTACTGGAAATTGCAATACGCAAATGTCAACTTATAAACCGCGAAAAAACTGCTCAACAGGCACTACCCATGTTGTAATAATACCGAAGTACTGAGTAAACTATGAGTAGTATAGTCTGTCAAGTCAATAACACACCGGTAAAGCATTTCCTCGATTAAAAATAACGGTCAAGAGTTTAATCTGCTTCCAAATCTGCGCAATGGAGTATTGAATTAGTGGTAAACTTACGATGATATACTTAACGTAGAAACGTGGACATAGCCTTCAGGGATCGCTCTTGAGGTTTTTTGGGTGCAGTTATACCTCAATACAAAATTCCATACTTTTTCACATTATTCTCTTCCATTTTTATCAGTTTCACTGGCATTGACATGGGTGGATAATCAGATGTTGGACAGTATAGGAAGAATGGATTAATATTTCCGATGTCAAATATTTGATTTTCTTAAGAGCAAGAGGATGAATCGTTCATGAAATGCGATTATCGATATTTACACAGAATACAAAGCGCTACGTGTGCTATTATAACATTTGGATAGATTCGAGGATCTGATTAACACTAAGAAAATTTCATTAGTTTTACAATGAAAAAACCTCTCCCACATAAGGCTAGTGATTAACATTGAAAAACTCCCTTTAAGCCGATTGCCAATAAAAAGCGTTAGATAAATAAAAAACCCCTCATATGTCAAAGGAAAACAGCATTCACTTCAGTACTAATAACTATCACTGACCCTCGCCTCCAAGTTGGCTTGCTACCTGTTCCGTCAAGAAAAAATAAACATTCATCCTACATTCAATGTGACTACATAACACAACCACAAGTAAATTCAGTGATTTATTTTTATTAGTTTGTATAGTCAACAGGAAGGATGACTAGAAATCTTGCTGCTATGGCCACAGTTTTGGTTGTTATGTTATCTCTAGTGATCCAGAATGGAGCTTACATAACATTAATAGAGAGACAACTCAAACTTTGTAGAAGCGGTTCACACGAAGATGACAGCAGGGTTCGGAGGTGGGGTTGGTGGGGCCCGAATTCTCCACTTCAGGTGTGTATATTAGTTACAGCTTTAACAAAAACCTTCAGTCTTCGCACAGAATACTGTTGTAGGAGAAAACCTAGAATAGTGTTAACTAGAACCCAATGTTATTTTTTATCACGTGCTTAATTTAACGTACAGGTAGCTTTAAAATGAAGAGTTTACGTTACACGACTACGCGTGCGCCTTTAGATGGCGTTTTTTTTTCTACAAATCAAATTTTAGGGGAAAATGCCATTGCGTAGACAGGTAATCTTGGAGAGACGACATGAGGGTCATTTAGCGAATAGAGAACAGTGAAGAAAATACCTCTATTTTGGTCAATTGTGAAAATTAAGTTCGTTCTCGTATCAGTGTTAAACATCACATAGAGCATATCATCTCACAATGTCCCTTGATTAAGAAATGTCAACCATTTATCCCGGGTGTTTTAAGCTGTATGAGAAGTCAGGAATCTGCGAGGAGACCTCTTACGTTACTGGCTATATAAAAGGTGCCGTGAACATCAAAAATCCTCAAAGATAAAACGAAACAAAATAACTTCAAAACTTGACTTCGATTTAAGCTCCCCCTGGTCTTATGCAGAGTAACATTTCTGCATTATTTGGGCATTATGTCTTGTCTATCTTTGTAGCAGTAACTGTCAAAACACTAAAATTTAAATAGAGCATTCGCTCCATAACGAACGAAAGAATTAGACCACAACTTATTAAAAAAGATTAATAAAAAAAATACAGTAAATATACCTGAATCATTTTACTTTCTTTGTACTGTAACGCATTCGACATCAGTGACTGGGGCAAACTAGTACCTCGTAACTGTGTTCAATCTAACTAGCGTGCTGTCAGTGAGCTGACATGGTCCTCATTGTTCCAGTCAATGTCTGGCAGAGTGTTTCTTTCAACAAAATACAAGGATACCTATTCTATTGGTTCCAAAACAAACGCATCAAATTCCAGGAGAAAGAAGGAAGACAAAAGGAAAGCCAGAAAAAGGAGTTCTTTGCCTGTGGAAAATCGAAAGTCGAAAGAGTAGAGCTTCTCTTATTTCTCTTTCTCTGGGGAGGGGGGCGGGGGAGGGGGGGGGGAGCACCAGTTGATGGTTAATATGAGCCAGAGAAGTATGGAGTGCCACAGATCGATAATGTCGATCTAGATGTTCTTGCCCTTTTTACGTCTCGAACTGATAAAGCTTGTTTAGGAGACCTGTTTATTTCTAAATGATTCATTAGAGAAGCTGAAGTTGAAGTTGAAGAGTTTCCATCATCAACCTCTTAAAAACCAACATGAACATGTATCATTTTGATAATCTTATCAAGTTAATTTCACTTGACAATGACTGTATGTTCCATTTTACTTTTAATGTGATATACCGTAAGTCCTGTTTTATTCATATTAAATCAGTCCGGAAAGTAATGAGTACAACTTTTAGTGAAATATCTTTGGTATTTGAATCTTAAAGTCAGTTTTTCAGTTTCCCAACCCCCCCCCCCTACTTTCCCAGAAAGTTACATGTTACCCCCCTCCCTAAGGCTGTGAGTTTACATTGTGCCCCTGCCCCTCTCGTTTTACTACCCCACCTCCTGATGATTGTTGCACAGTCCCTTTCTTTTATTCCCATCTAACTTATTCCATCCGGGCTAAGTTATACTTTCGCATTTTTTGTATTATACAGTTTGAAAAGGTTAATAGTTTCATGTTTTACTTAAGAACAGTTTGTTCAACGTTGTATCATTTGGTTTCTTTATGGGTTTTATTTTGAAGAAACCACTCTTTTCTAACTCGAAGGTGTTAGCTACGTATCCAGGTATAAGCAGAGTGTATTGTTTCTTACGTCATGGGTGATAAACAATACCAAAGCAGCCTAATGGACGCAAATATGCATATTTGTACTGTATGTAGCATGTGGTTGAAATTGATGCACTCACAGCCTCCAGCTAACTTCTGTCTTTTGTTTTCTTTTTTCACAGCGACAATGTGACAACTATCGGTCTATTCTCTGCAAAGGCAGCATAGCTCCGGGTCTAGAAGGAAAAGCTCCGATCACTGATTCTACATCGCTTCCATCAGGTTCTCCCATTCCGCCCTCGCTGCCTTCAAATCCACCATCGAAGCCTTCCCTTCCACCCATACCTCCTCCACTTCCACCCTCGCTGCCTCCCGCTGGAGCTCTTCCAGAGTCGAAAAAGAAAAGGAAGGAATTCGAGACTGTTGATAACGTTGTCAAAGAGTAAGAGATCTTCGTCCCCGAAGAAAACAGAAAGGCCACGAAGCGGACATAGTTCAGCGAACTAAACGACGATTCTGATAATGTTACACACGTAAGAAAAATTTTTATAGAATGTATTAAAATGTGAATAATGAAACACAATGTGGTATTTGTTCATTAATTATAAAAAGAGTCTTTGTTATTCAAATTTCGAGGCAATGAAAGGCAATGGAACAAAGGAACTCTTTGATTCAGCAGCTAAAGCCAGTTTCAGCTTTGGTAACCTAGTCGAACATTACGCTCAAAGTGTTATGAGAACATGCTTTCCATCCTATGGAAAGCAACTTAAGGCTCATTTTTCTTATAATACAATTAAATCACAAAGCGTTTATGCCATTATAAAAAATAACTAAAAAAATAACCAGCAAAGAAAGCCTCTATAGGATGGGGAGAAAATCTTTGCCTGCTACATACATCTTTGATTCTTTTTGTTGCTGCCGGACAATTCCTAGTTTGCATGTTTTGAACACATATAGCACAAAAATTAACTGAAATTAAATTCGAAGCCACAAACCGTGTTTGATTTGTAATTGATTTACACCAACCAAAACTGGACTTTAACGAGTTCACAGAAAGTAGTATAACGTCTCTTTTCAATATTGTTTTCGAAACGAGTTTCCAAAAGGTTTACTCTGCGCGCGGGTGTACTGGACTGTCGATAAAGAGCTCTTCCGTAACATCCTGACAAAAGCCAAATCAAACGACTCCCAAGTAAAATACGTTTCCGTTTGGAGGAGAACGTGTCACGTGTCATGTGTTAACACTCACTAACTCCCTAGGGAATTAAACAACTTCAACTTTCGAATCGTACGTGATCATGTCATTCACCTTGAAATCTCGCCAAATTTGTGTGCCAGTTGGCGACAAGCAAATAACTTTTTCGCCATTTGTTCCAAATTAAGTTGGGAGGTGTAATTACAGCACTTTCACTGCATGTCCCCTGGGGAACCAATGAGTTTTGTTTTCCTTCGATTACCTGCATCACAACTGAGGCTCACAATGTTCTCCGTTGAACCGTCCATACTCTTAAGATTTGCAACCATACTGACATAGCATGACGACTGAAGACCTACACCCGCTTTCAGAGTAAGCGACATCTATGTGCTATGTAACGTGGCTTACGTCAAAAATGTAAAGACAACGAACTTCTTTCTGGTGGAACTCAAATTTTGGCGGAGAAAGACGAATTGAACTAAGATTTGGAGTATCAAGAAGTCACTTGTAAAATCGTGCGCATGCCATCATTCATGGCGCACGCTGAAATATTTATTTTGATATTCACATGCTGATATAATTGTGTAATATTTAGCTTTTCTTAACTAAACTTTCTACCTGAGCGACACCTTCCATAGGTTCGTTGGTCTCGTCAGTGCTTGTCCTTTTTGGTATTGTACCGTTTCTTTCGATTATTATTTTTTCCGTACAGTAGTGTTTTTTACGTAGTTATGTCAAAGACAATTGAAACCAAATAAAGATCTTTTTTAGCACTGAAAGCAGGTGTTAATAGACCTTAAATAAAAACCGCAACAAAACTAAAGTCGAAACGCCGACGTTAGAATTTACACGGAACTGCCGTAAAACTCATGAATTTCTAATGAACACGTGACTTCTATTCAAAGAGAAACCAAGATATCAATACCCAAGACTTATGAACATTTGCAATGGGGGGGACTGAAGGTCGCTTCATTGCATGGACTGCTTTTCGTATGAACCTAGCAAACACTGAACCTTGTTACTTGGTGTTTGTGAAAACTCAAAGCTCACGTACGACTCGATACATTTTATGGCCTTTGAACATTTTCTGAGTTATTCTTCTATTTAAGACGACAGAATTAATGGTCATAAAAGAATCAGTTTTAAACAGGCATTTTGCGAAAGTGCTTTAGCCTCCGGAAATAGAAATTGCATCTGTTATCCCTTCCGGGATAGCAAATTGAGGTTACTTTTAATAAATGAATCGAAAAGAAATATGTAAGTGCTTCACATACCAAAACCAACTGTCAGCGTTTGACCAATTTTTTTTTTTTTACCTGGATCACATCGATGTGTAATGTTAGTAGCATTACACATCGATGTGATCCGGGCTTTCTTCTTACACAGACCGTTTTGTTATCCGTGCAAAATCCATGTTGTTTTCGTTATATTTTCCTTTGCTTGTTCAATATAATACTGGCGACCGTTTCAAATAACCTTGACAGATTCAAGATATTTTACGACGCTTTTAAAGGCCGTAAATTGAATTACACTCATTGTGCAGTGAACGAACATTAAAAGAAAAGAATGTCCCACTGGCAGGCAATTGCAAAATAGGATACTATTTTCTGACATTTGTTTGATAACATGTCTCCGGGTTGTAATAGGTTCATTACTTGCCAGTTACTCTATTTATTTCAGGAATTTTCACTCCCCTGAAAGAAAACTAGACCAGAGTTTTTATGACATTTTAGAATTTATGAAGGAACAAAAACTAAAACGTAGTCGGTTTTTTTTTAATACCTGATTAGTATGGCTTGTCGTTGTTGTACTCACTTTTCGTCGTTATACTCACTTAACGGAGCTGCATTCAAAGAACTTTCGTTTTGCAGCTTTAAGGCTAATCGGTTTTTTATACCTGATTAGTATGGCTTTTCGTCGTTGTACTCACTTTTCGTCGTTGTACTCACTTAACGGTGCTGTATTCAAAGAACTTTCGTTTTGCAGTTTTAAGGCTGGTCAGTTTTTTAATACCTGATTAGTGTGGCTTTTCGCCGTTGTACTCACTTATTTAACACGGTGTGTTTGTTCCTTAACGTTAACTTAATCAACCTATTTTAAAACTTTTTATTAGGTGCGGTCTTCAACCACGATTATCTTCTATTTTTTACTTGCTTTTGAACATTGCGGTCTTCCTGGCGAAATAATACCTATTTTCAGAACAATGAAAATCTATAAAAGAAAAATTACAAAAAATAGTAGCGCTATAAACCCTTTGTTCGCCCAAACTTTACAGATCATTAAATAAAGAAACGCAAACATATCCTTGAAAGTTTTTCTTGCTTTAATTCAATTAGTGCACTTCAGAATGAACTCAAAATGACTTTTCAAACACCGAGGAAGTCTTTGTCAATACATGCAAAAGGAATCACCATTTCTATGCGTCATGACTAGAAGCAAAACAGCTCAAGACGTTTTTATGACGAAAGGTGTCTGACGGATGTCTCCTGACTTAAGCAAATACTTTTAAACCTTCATCTCATTAGTAATTGTTTCAGAAAGCATTCGGTAGCATGATGCATTTTTTTGGTGGGCGTCAAGTGGGTCATTATAATGGGACTGATACACCGCGTTCTTCATTTTAGGACAAGGCAGCAACCATGCTAAGAGAATTTATTACAACTTTCTTACTGCTTAGTTTCATTATCTACCAACAGTGCATTGTTAGTACCGACGCAGTACACAGCACATGGCCGCTCAGAAGACAAAGTGGAAAGAGAACTTTCAAAAACGCAGAGGTAACGAGCGTCTATCCTGAGGTTAAGAACGAGTTCAATGGTCGACTATAAAATCAAAATGGCTGAAACATTTTGATCCATTCCAAGGGAAAGAAGTCGCGTTTCTTCGTTTCAAATTTATAAAGTTTTAGCAGAATGAGATATTCATTCATGAACGGTACTTTTGTTCTTTCACATTTTAGAACACTTCAGTCATCTTAAATATAAGTCGCAAGGCCGCGGGCTGCTCTCTTTGGGCGCCTGTTATAGCATTGCCACCAATAACTTTCTCTGGTGGCCTTCGGGTTTCATCACCTCAATTTATTAATTTCCGTGGCGTACAGTGGGTGGGAACCTCCGCTATCATAAGACAACAAGGAAGAGGGTCCATCACTAAACAATAATAACCACCACTGAAAAAAAAATCCTTTATAACTGAGATGTGAAGACTGTTGTAAAACGCAAGGATTGCTTTTGTCATTGTTGCCGCTTCGAACATCTGTTACTCTACAAAACACTCGAAATTCTTTGTCATGTTTTCTGAGCTGCGTTTCTTTAAATTTAATTTCGACTCAGTTTTTTTTATCTTTGCTAGTCCATACGATCTAAGTTATGAAGGAAACTACCAAAGAATTAAAATGAAACAACGCATTGCATCAAAGTGTTTCATAGTTGCCTTTTAAAACGGGTCTATACCAAGTGTTTTCCTGTCCTATTTTCTCAGTTTGAAGCTTGTGGTTGTTTTCTTATTACCAGTTCAATCGATCTCATGGGCATTTAGATAATAATGCATTTCAATTGCCTAAAAATTTCTTTCAAATCCTCATCTTGTTCACTGGACTTTATGGAAACTCCACAGTTTAAAAAGAATGAAAACAAAACGACTTTTCTTCCATTTAGATTCCTATAAATGACAAAACCACCGTCTACTCATAACCAAATAATGAATACTTCGTATTTTCAATCTATTTCAGGAGATACGAGTTTATGTCGAGCCCACAGTTCAGCCTTTGACGCCTGGACGAATTTGTCAAGATCCTGATAGTTTCGGGTGTGAGACCCTAGAGTAGACCCTAGTTGTACACTCTATCATGGCAAGCAATGCCTCTTGAAGCTCATTCATGAAAATATTGGATGTAATCAGACTTTGACCATGAAAAGTAAAGCCTATATTTGTTGACAACGTATTTCATTCACATATAAGTGCATTTGCCTTACTTGAAGTGATCTTACATGTGTGTGTGTGTTTTAAAAGGGCACTGTTACGCTATTTGGCAACTTTATAAAAAGCTAGAAGGGGTCTTCGCATCAATTGAATTCCAAAACTAATGATCCAGTTTTGTTTCTGAAGACTGAAGGTACTGAAACTGTTTCCTGCCGCCTGTCGCTACGGATGGCATGGATGGGAATTGATTAAATCTTGAAAAAATTGGCCAATTTTTTCAAGTTGATGCTACGTGTTCCAAAAACCTTCAAGAAATTTATTATGGTTAGCCCTCTCTGATAAATTTCATTTGATATCTTCGTCGTCGCTTTACAGAAGCATATTGGTTATGATTAAAGCCTCAAAGTAATGATTTTAGCACGGAATTGACCTAAAACAGCAAAATCCTCATGACACTGCCCCTTTAAGGTTCGTAGCAATAAACTTCTGGGCCGGGTTGTTCAAAGCCCGATTAAGCTAACCCAGGGTTAAGGGCCGGGTCGCATTAGGACCAATTTTGTGAAAAGTTGTTTACTCTAGCCATTAAAATCTGTCAACACGCCTTTTTTCTAATGCGACCCCTCATTTGTACTTTTTCAAAAATTTCAAAATCGGGAAAAAACATCAAAGACACCGGTGAGCTTGGGTGGGGCTGACCGATTTTTTCAAATTTCGAAAAAACAAAGGAGCCCGCCATCAAAGTTGTCAACGTTTGTCAATATTGACTCCCAATAGAGACGGCGAGGTCGCGAAACGCAAAAGAGCGGGAAATTTCCTCATGCATTTCATATGTCCCATCGCAGGGGTCCCATCGAAACATGGACAGACGAGATTTTTTCTACCAGTACTACGGTCAAATACCTTCAGGATCTGAGCCAAGAACCTCCACATGCATATGGCGCTCGTTGTAGTCGTTGCCGTTGACGGTTTTGTTCCCACAAGAGAGCAGCGGCAAATAATAACCTGTTGTGCGCGTTCAACCATCTCTCGGTCATTAAAACAAACCCAAACAACTGGGTTCGCTGACGCTGAATTCGAATAGCGAGTAACAACAACAATACAATCGCAATGCAAATTGCCCCGTTCGGCCGCATGGCAAGTTTCGTGACTGTAGACAATTTTTGCCACTAAAATTTCCTCATTGTGATTGAAGTGTGCATTTTACCAAAACTGAAATGCGACCGTAAATTTATTTATCAATTTCATTTCCGGTCTTGCAATTTGATTTTTCCAGACGTTTTGAAACCAGCCAAATTTAAAATTGGTCTGTAATGCGACCCGGGCCTTAGCAAGAATTTTGATTTCAGTTTTGTAACTTTTTGGTTAGGTGTTCTGTTTATATTGTTTGCCCTTCAGTTTTGAGGGGTAGTAATCTCAAACACCAAACGTTAGAGGTCAAAAACATTTTTAAACAAGAATAAATTATGCCTCAGTTAACGTTTAATACTGGGTTAACGTTAACCGGCTTTCGAACAACCCGGTCCAGTTTCCTCGAATTAACCCTTACCCCGATGAAACGTTATAGATACCCGTTTTTGACAGTTGTCTTCGGCAATCTTCGGCAGTCTTCGGACATCTTCTCAAATTTTCGGAAATTCTCGGAAAATGTTCGAGAACGTTCGTCTGGCCTTCGGAACAATTTTGGAAAATCTTCGGAAATCTTCGGAAGGTGGTCGGAGATCTTCGGAAGATGATGAAAACGACGTCAACAGTATGTCTCGTGGCAAGAACAATATCTCACTCGTTCGCTACACTCACTCGTGAGATATTGTTCTCGCCACACGAAGATAAAATTCATATCTCCTCGCCACCGTGTAATATTTTCTATATATTTCTACCATGACGAGAAGCCAGAGGGCAACTATGAACTGACAAGGAAACAGTTTGGTTGTCATGCTTTTTGCGCCTGTACCAACTAATTTTTATTTGATGGTTGCTCCAGAAACGGTTCGACTAAATAGTTAGCTACCATTATTAACTTAACAAATTTAGAGCCGGTGGCATTATCCCGTTGTGAGGGTTGAGGAACAAAGCTGAATGCAACTTTGTTATAGCGGAGCTCCGGCGGTTCGAAGGGCCGCCAAGCGGAGCCCCACAACTATAAAGGAAAAAAAACCATGTATTGATTTTCTAACGGTTATCATGGGCAGCGGTATTGCTCGTGGGCGCGTACGCACGACGACGACGACGACGTCGGCGGCGGCGACGAGTCGCGCAACATACTCCAAATAATAGAGTCTACAATGCAGGAAAAGTAAAATAAAGTTGAAACTTGCAATCACAGTGTAACACCGGAGAATTGAGAAGGGACTCCAGCTGTCTACTAGGTAGAGTTTACGGCAAACCAGAAACATTTACTAATCTTTTAAGCTTTCTTTTGCATGCTAAAATTAAAGCGTTTTTATTGCTGGGAATAGGACACGTTGTGGAGACGTTAGATGTTGTGGATATGCAGGCAAAGCGTGCAATGTACGTTAACCGGCGATAAATAGTACTACTTTACTCTTTGTTATTTAGTTGCTTATTCTTTAAAATAAGTATTCACTTGCTAACATAGTGCATGCTTTATAGCGGAGACCCTCTATCATACCTAAAAGCTTTAAGATTGCCTGCCATAAACGTTTAGTTTATGTTCCTATCCATCACAATGCACTCATTTTCTTTCTTCCTTTTAATTTAGTTTTTGAAATAGTCTCGCTGCAGTTTACAAAACAGATGTTTTAAGTTTTACAATGAAATTTAAAGTTCCATTGTAACTTTACTGAATCCTCATTATGCGTATTGGAGTAATTGGAGTGACAGCTGGTTAAGTCAAGCGTGCATGGTCTGTTGCATTACTTCTAATAAGTAATGATGCTTCAACAAATTTACAATAACTTTCGTTTAATTGACTTAGGCAAACAGGTGAACTAGGCTATGTTTAATGGCTTTTCTCCGAAAACAATAATTGAATTGGCTGTTTAACCACAGGCTCATTTTAGCGATAAAGCTTTCCAGAACAACGCCGAAATGAATTCGAGTTAGCATGTTAATTCTGAATCATAATGTTTAACTTCCCTGACGAAAAGCCTTTTTCATAAGTATAAAGACGTGTGTGTTTAATTGTCTCTTTATGATTGCTTCCAAGGAAGGGTTTTGCTATATTGTAATATGTTTTCTTTTTGTCAGAGAACACATACAGCTCATTTTTAAAGTTCAACTTGATTAATTTTTATTTGACTCCAGTCTATCAGCAAATCTATTTCCCTTACCAAAAACAAGAAACTGTTAAATGAACATGAATCGTATGGAAGGGATGATAAGTTTGACACGTGAATTTAAAAGCCTACAGGGTCCTTTCGTAATGCAGTTTCAGTTATCAGACTGGTGCCTGCGGTTACAAGATACATTTTTTGCCCATTTTAAACTTGCTGAGACCCATTGCACCCTGTCTGAGAAAATATGAATTTTTCTCATTTTTCGGCGCTCTTCACGTGCTTTTAGTTTACTGTTTTCGGTGAGGCTTTTTCATTTCAATCGCTTTTCTGAGCATATTGGAAGAAAAGTATCAGCATTGGGAACGGGACAGATTTAAAGGCTCATCGCTTGGCCCAGTTCATCCCAGGGTACCCACTGTTTCAGGCATATCATCGCTCTTCCCGTTTTTTTTAAATGTCTAAAAAGCAGAACAAGGTTAACGACGTCATGCTGATGAACACGTTATTGTTAAAAGTTTCATGACTTGATAATTGTTTTTAATCAAAATATCTTTAGCTTCGAGTTTTGCTTCTTTTTAAATCATTCATTCTGCGGGGGAACGGGCGATGCTGACAGAAAAAAAGAAGGGCGCCGCCTAGGCTTCCCGAGGTGCAGTTTGTTAAACTGGTACCGAAGCTCAACTGTGACAACTAACAATCTGTTTTTGAGCAAATGTGGCTTTTCCTAAAATTACCTTGAAAAAACACCATAACAATTTTTACATTTTCAATTTTAATTCACGCCATGCACTATATATGCTTAATAACATCAGTTGGAACTATAAGTTTTAATTTTAACTCGCATATCATGGACTACATATGCTTATTAACGTCAGTTGTGACTTCATTCAGTTTCTTCATTTCGGTATCTTTTCATCATGGCCAAGAGAGTTGATGGTTTAATGAGCTTTTATTTGTCCTTAGCGTCGGTCAATCTTTTCACATCCCATACGTGCAGCAGCATCACACAATCGACGCTTGGTTCGAAGAGCATTGTCCTCTCTGTCCTACAAGAGAAAAAAGGCAGGACATATATGAAAGCAACTGATATACTTTTTTTGTTTTCTCTCTGCAGCTTTAAGGAAAGCAGTCAACAAATCCAATTGGAATACGCTACAAAATTGCATCTCTCAGTATTGAACGAAATGTAGGAAAAAATAAAT
This sequence comes from Catalaphyllia jardinei, assembly GCA_022496165.2. Taxonomy (NCBI): domain Eukaryota; kingdom Metazoa; phylum Cnidaria; class Anthozoa; order Scleractinia; family Caryophylliidae; genus Catalaphyllia; species Catalaphyllia jardinei. The sequence continues at coordinate 16,977,277 of CM042754.1, forward strand.
AAAAAATAAACGAAAAACTATTGCGGGGTCTCACCAGTAACATTTTCTTCCCATGACACCATGTCTGTCCATTCGGGCAAGTAACAGTGGGTCCGTTTCCAATAGCATCAGTTCTGATTGCAAATGGAACCAGCACGAGAAGAGCGCAGGCTAAATACGTAATCAACTTGGCAGCCATTTTTTTGCGATGTTTTGCGTTTCTTCTGAGGTGATTTGACTTCACTCCTTCTCCTTCCTCTTCTTGGCTTGTAATGATACCGGCCGTAACAAACGGCTTGGTTAAATAGGCAACTCTTATTTAAGGTTGTATTAATTTACATGTTGGTGGCACTTTGAAGTGAAGTTGCGGAACAGAGTTGAAGACAAAGCGTTTATAATTTTGTTAACTATTATGGTTTTGTCGGGCATTGTGCCGCATTTTAAGGGCTAAAATGGAGAAAATTTCGGGCTAAAATGTTTTTTAGCCCGCTGACAGTTTAGTAATTGTACAATTAATTTCAGCACTTACAGATTAGACCTATCGAACTTTTCTTTCACGTTTTTACATTTGTTGAAAACTTAAATGGCAAGACTTTGCAATTTATAGTCAGCTTAGCTTGATGCATTGTGTATTTTTATTGAGGGTAAATAAAAGCAATTCAAGGTGTAATCGCTCGCGTGACTCAGTCAAATGGCTTGTTGTACTTTTTTCAGTTTTTATTTTCTCAATGTCCTCCAAATACAGTTTATGTTATTGGGCATAAATATGTATTGGGTCTTCCTCAGAGCTCATTTTAATTCTCGTTTAGAAGCTCGGGATAAAATGAGTCTCAGTCGCGCCCAGAACCGACACATTCATGCACACAAATATAAACACTCTATTGTTTTAATAACGACTTATTGCAAACTTTGTGGCAATGATAACGTAAAATAGCACAAGTATTATCATGATAGATTTCAGCCTCAGGCACTCGTTTTTCGAAAGCCCCGGAAATTTTTCGGGCCGCCAAAGCCAGTTTTGGTTAATCGGTATTTAAAGACAGAGAGTTGTATACGCCTGAAACTTGTATGAAGAGAACTTCTGTTTACATTAAGAATATGACGGTGCGTACAACAGCTCTGAAGTGATAAGGTTTGAGATTTTGCTACGGTTTCTCAGGTGCAAAAACGTTTCGTGATCTTCGAGAAACGGGCAAGTCTAAACTCCAATTGCCAGAAAAGAAACCCAGAAGACAAAAACACCCATAGATTTAGACAATGACGTAAAAAAAATGTATTTCGAGGAAGGCAAACATTATTACATTCAGATTAACCTATCTCTTTCATAATGACTCAAATTCGTCTAGAAAGCTCTATAGCTAAAATGAGCCTGTGGTTAAATAGGTAATTGAAGTATTTTGTCAGAGAAAAGCTATTAAACACAGCTTAGTCTCCCAGCGTACGCGTACGTCAATTTACGCAAATTACTGCTCATTGTTGAAAGCAGTAGCGATAATAAGAAATAGTACATTTTTAGTTCACGTTTAGTAACAATTTGCCATAAATTAAAACTAATGTACACTGTCCAGGTTACAACAGAAACTTTTATCTTCATTGGCTTGGTGTATTTTTGTGTATAACTTAAAGCATCTCATAGCTCCAAAATCATTAGACAAAACTGAATGTGCCACTCTGGTCAAAAAATTCACTTCTCTCCTTCCTTCAGATTTTAAAGGCGTGTTTGTTTCACACTCCACTGGCAAAATCTTAAGCTTCGAATTTTAGCCAAAGGCTGTTTTCTTTAAGTGTAAGTTTGGGATTTCACAATCCGCAATTGTTCACGTTCAAAACTGACCGACGGCCATGAACTTCAGAGGTTTGGATCGAGGATAAGATGACGTCAAAGACTCACTAGAGTTAAAAAGTCCGAAAGTTCGAAACTTCCGTGCTATATATTAATTTAGGCGCGTGCACACGCGTTGCATTTTTAAACAAGTGAGTCTGATGTCATCTTATCCTCGATCTAGCTCCCTCAAGATTTTAAAGTTAGTCATATGCGAACCATTAATTGGGACTAAAAATTTCAGTCATAATCAACAGGTGTCTTTTTGGAATAAAGGCTAAAAACTTCGGTCACTTACTGGATCAGTTACATAGTTTTGAAATACAAAGAAAAAGTAGAATTGATTTTTTTGGTCGCAGTAGCACTTGAAAGAAAGCCAAGAAATATGCTTAATTAGAGGATCCTTGTGGTCGATAGCAAAATACACCAAACGCTCATGGAAGGCAATATTTTCTAAAGCTCTCTTTTAGTCACTGTGGAGAGTTTTTCTCTGGTTAATCTATAGGCATTTCCATTGCGTAAAATTGTAATGTTCATCTATTGGTGGTTTTCACGTCACGCAAGTAAGCTTAATTATCATGCAAGTGAAGAATAAAATCGCTTACCATTCAATAAATCATGTCAAGAAATTGAAATATCGTAGAAGAGTAATAAAAAAACAACGTACCAAAGTTTCGGGGATGTGCGATATTCTGAACTCGAGTTATTCGGCAAAGGGTATCACTGAAAATTATAGTGTTTAGTATGGAGACGCCATGTTGGAGCCCATCTGAGGGACTCCAACATGGCGGCCGGAGACCAGTGGAAACATCTGGAGTTTATTTTGGCTCTCTCGATCAATACATTTATTCTCTCTGTTAAACTTGAAAACATTCGCACAGGCACTTCTCTCAACATATTAGTTACTCAGAACTCGAAAACATAAGGCGAATCGATATTTTCGTGCACGTAACATGTTACCCAGAAACAATGTCGATGTCACGCATTGTGAAAAAACCGAGCTGAAGACAGACCAACAGAAGGTACAAACTTAAAATTTTTAATTTTAGTTTTTTCTGAAGTCACGTGAAAACCAAGAATATGAAGATGATGTTTGTTGTAAGACGGGGAAATGACAATGATTATTAATTAACACTTTGTGGTTAGTTTCCTACTTCTGACTTCCTTCTTTTAGCTTTGTGTTCCATATGATCTATCAGAATCATGAAATAGTTTGAATACATGTCTGCAAATGTCAGAATTGCTAACTAACTATTACCTAAAAATTTACAAAACATTAAGCTAGAATCATGCAATTAATGAAGTATAAATGCTTCCCCAACTTATTCAGGACATAACAAACACGTCAAAAACGTTTTAACGGAGCTATATCACCTAAAAAAATGTGCAGTCATTTTCCACGCCTTGCAATTAAGAAAACACGGTTTTTAAAAGAACACATGTTTCAGCTGACATTTTTGATGGTCACTAAACCGGCGATTTATTGCAGTACAATTAACTTATCATTCAGTTTAATCGGAGTGGCTGCGAACTCACGAACAGTTATAAGTCTAACACCAAACATTTAGCCTCAATATAGTAGAATCAGTTACTTTGATAATACCAGTGCATTACATCTTCAAAAAGAATGTTAAGGGTTCCCCGTTTTTTGTGTTTAAAAAGGAAATCCATATTCGTGAAATATGTATAATTTATGCTGGAAGTATAATTTGAGTAACAAATTTTAAATTAACGGCGCATACTAAGCGAAACATTAGCTTTTAATAAATAGTTCCCCAGCAGGGATCGTATCATTTTTTGGACATTAAGGACTGAAAGATACGCTAAGGCGAGATGCTGCTACGGCTACTTTGGCCGTGAGAGACTAGGGTGACAATGCCGTTTTCTTTGCAAAACTCAAACGAATTAAGATTGCGCTGAACCGCAACAGCTAGTGGAGCCTCTAAGTGTCTTAACAAAAATGGCTTCGTTAAAGGAAACCAAGGAATATATTCTACTTTCATACGAAATAGGTTTGATTAATGAAGAGAATTTCCTTCTCCTGTCTTACATCTCCCGAAACTTAGATTTGTCTCTCAGCTGTAATTCCAACCCCAAAACAGTGATAACAAGCTCGAATTCAGCAAGGCCAGGGTGTTCGTACAACGTAGAAACATTCTGATAAATGCATTTAAAAGTAACGGCAAACAATATAGCTCAGCTTAGTCCATACTTAGATTTCTTATCTGCGGCTGTTAGGCCAGGTACACATATGTGCGTCGTTCACGGGAGATGTTCTTAAAATCGTTCAAATTTTCTGGGAAAATGAACAAAGAAACAATTATTTTAGAACGGATTTTTATGACTGAGTACTTTACCTTCGAACTAGGCTGTTAAAACATTAAAAAAAGAAACACTTAAATGAGAAGTTAACAGCAGCATTTTATTCATTTAGTGGAGAGTAGGTGAAACCAGGCACTTTCTCGTAGAAGAAAGCAAGGCTACGCCTAGAAAGCCGTCCTGACGTCACTGAAGTATTCTTCACTATATGCCGCTGTACTAGAACCTAGCCGTATCGTATCTTAAAGTCGCTATTAAGAGGGAGGAGGAGGAGTGGCTCAATAATATTGGTAACTGATGCCTTGAAAATTTTTAGTAAACAAACAAGTGGTTCAGGGGGTAGGTTGAAGGCTGTGGACTGTACTTGAAAGGAGGGTTAAGCTTCTATGACTAATGATTGCAGTAAGGTTTACTCTTCCTGAAAAGTGGGAAAAAAGCGTGGAAGTGGAACAATTTTAGTTTGGTAGTCAGTCGACTGTTAAGAAGACTTCCTTCAAATTTATGGAAAAAAATATAGCTTCAGCGGTTATAGCAACGATATGTCTTTGTGTACATGGGACGCTTTCTCAGTTCGAGTGAACCAAAGAGATGACGCCCGTTACGCCAAAAAGCCTGATCCATTCAACAAGCCAAGTCAATCACTGGCAATCAATGGCAATCATAAAGTACTATTTGTGAGGTTCAATTACTTAATCGCTGGCTATTGCGCTATTTCATCGATTATAACAGATCCTGTATGCTTGTCTTGTTTACATGTATATCTACTTGCTGAAGACTGAATAGCTTAAATCTTAGACACTATAGCAAACCGATTTCTGAGATTAAGTCACGTGACGTGCCTGCTTTGAAGCTGCCTTTCTTTATCGTTTTCGTTACTGTAGCCAATTTTTTTGCGCTCAAATTTCGCGTCTACCCGCTCAATCATTTCATCTGATATTTTCGGCTGAAACAATGTGACTATAAACCTTTTGTACTTCAGGTTGATCACAATGAAAAGCTTAATTAGTACAAGTACATCAACCAGTTTGAATGAATTTTATTATCTTTCAGCCAAGGACATTTAAAATGGCCTTGAAAGATGCCGCTTGCCAATGAGCTGAAAAAAAAAACATAATTTCCTTTCTTTGCAACCAGGAAAAGATATCTTGACACTTGCATCAGTGGAACAAAATTGAAATGCGGATGTGATTTGCTCTTGTCGAAAAGAATGGAAATTGCGTTTTTGTTCCTATTAATACAACGAGTACGTGCTTCCATTAAATCAACATAAAGTGCTTGTTTAAGGGATGATATAGATTAAATCTATGTGGCATAATTGCCTTCTGTTTAACACCTTGACCACGAGTTGACAGGCGCCTGTCTCGCCACGGAAAATATCCTACAGTGGACACAAACTAGGTCAGCGAAAGAATATATTTTTAAACATTGATTTTTAATAGATTCTAACTAAACCGTATGTTTCTTTTCCTTTAAACAAAGAAATCAGAGAGTACTACAACCCACATATATACAGCTGCGAAACATTCGAAACAAATTAAGGGACTTGTTAACGAAAAGTTCATGAAGTTTTTTTGACTTTAAAATAAAATATGAACAGATTATAATAAATGAATGGTGAAATTTGCCCCGTGAAGTCAATTACTACAGAAAAGAGAAAATTGTAAATAATTTAATATGCAAATTGTAATTGTCGCTTTTAATGGATTACAAGGGTTTAAACTGATTTACTTTGCTCTTACTCCCCTGACAAGCTGGCATATCGTGTTTTTTGAAAGTTTCTTTGTCATAACTTCAGTATTTGCGTTGATTCTAACAACTTCTTCCTCGGCTGTCATCCTGTTTTCATTTAGCATTTGCCGAAAGCTTTCACTTTTTCACATTCACAAAGTAAATTAATACAAAGTGCACAGGTATAAGTCCTTTGTTAAATGTTTTCTTTGAGGTCAAGGCGAAAGTAGCGCTTTAGTCGCTCAAGTTTCTGATGGATTCATTGATACATTAAGGAACAAAAGGTTCTTAAACAGCGACGAATAGGCAAATAATCCTTCCGCAGAGTCACCGGATACGCCATAACCTACATAAATGGACGATCAACTAAACGCAGTTCCAACAAGCTTTGGTGTACTGCCACTTCAATGGCGTCTACTTCTTCGTTAAAGATATTTATCACCTATCTTTTGCTCTTTAACGTTTTCTCTGAGGGGTTAACCCTTTTAAGTGACGGAAGCGAAATAGATGATACTTACCAAGCATCAGACAAAACCACGACTGAGAATCCAGATGTAGACATGTCCGAAGGTGGGACAGTTATCTAATGATTTACTCTAACGATGGTTAAAACTGCTTCACAAAATAATATTACGTAGCCAAAAATTGCAGGAAAAATAATCTTGGCAATAATGCTCGGATGAAAATAATCATGTAAAAAAAAAAAGAGAAAAAAGAGATAGACGAAACAAACTGTAATCTTACGACATAGACATAGTTTTTAAAGGTCCTCAATTCTAGTGAGGTCTTTTCTTTGACAAAAGGACATTATTTCCTTTCTATTTTATCTAAAGGAAATCGCCACTCATTTACTTTCCAAGAAGAATTCGTTCTAGTGCAGTACTTCAGACACACTGAATGATTAGCCTTAGTGTTTTTCAGTCTAAAACAAATCAACAATGAAATAGGAATTTTTTTACTGAAAATTTGCCGGATTGAACTAACCTTGAGAGCTCGGTGTCAGTATTGTTGATTTTCATTCATAGCACTTGTTCGTGATTTAAGTATCTTAAATGTATTGGATTACCTATTAAAATTATTATTTTGCTTTTATCTACTATATATGAGAAAGGTTTAAAACGAAACCAAAAGGTAGTTTGAAATCTTAATTTAACAAAAGCTTTAAAACAACTAATCGTGATTTCGTGTCGGAACTTCAGTTATCGATAAAAAATGTTTTACTTCGCTTTTGAAAAAAAAAACGCATCTCTGTTTATAGGTATGGTCCAGTTACGAAAAAGTGCATGGTCTCGAAATATTTTGTGATAACCTGCGCTCTTCCATTTTTAACATAGCTATCCGCAAAATTGTAACCGCGAAAAGAAATCGAGTGAATTTGAGTCTTACATTTCTGCATTTATATTGCAGGAGAAATGATCAAACAACTCCACAATCCTTTTTTCTCCGCGGTGGAGTTATTCAGCAAGAACCGAAACGTGGGAAGTCATCCTTGCGAGAGATTCGGCTGTGGTAAACTAGAAATCTATGCTCACAAAAAGGGCTTCCCCAAAAGTTTCTTTGCGTCTAAGATTCGTCAATTGAAACTGAAAAGAGAACAGAAACGGTTTCAACCTCCATCATGTGGTAGATATGGCTGTGGTAAGAGAAAATGAAGGCTACCAAGCGATTTCAAGTTTATCAGTGTTACTGTGAAGGTGTGTTTGTATTTGAAATATTCAGCATTCAGTTTGACGCACATTCGATCACACACTATTTGGTAAACTTTGTGAGTACTAGTGTACATGTTACTTAAAAATTTTGAATGAAAAGCTAATTTTTAATCATTGCAAAGCGTTATTGGATAGCGACAGGAATAGTAGCATTCCTGTTGGCCAAACAAGGACTTTTGAAACGTAACTGACAAAAAAGCGGACTCCGTCAAATATCACGAATTCTCAATCCAATGAAATATTTGTTTAATTTTGTTTCTTTTTAGTGCTGTCTCGATTAATCATTTTGAGCAAAAAACAGCTGATTTGTTCGTTCTTTTGCATTTTGTTTTTGTTTTAATTCAGACTAATATCCTGTTTGGAAGAGTAAACTGGGTGACGCTATGCACCTGATTGTAAATCTACAACCGTCATTTCGTCTGAAAACAATTAAATTAATCCTTTCTCCCGACCCGTCTTTACACCTTCGTAAATATCCATCTACTTAGTAAAGTTTAATCCGGCGCACTTGGCTGCCCTTGCGATTACTGCACGGTTTCTCGAGTTTGTTCTCATAATGGCTCTATTCGCCAGCATTGTGTTTGCCTCCGGGATCTTATTCCCGTCCAGCTGCTGTGTTTGATGCAGAAAGGTGACGATGTAAGCTTTATTTTCCTCTTTTCATGTAACACGTTCTGGGAAAGCGAAGGGAATCTAATTTTATCGCAGTATCGCCACACACTTCTCGTGTTTATCTATCGATGTTGTGTAGCAAATCAAATTGTTTCCCAAATGGTCAAGCGCTGTGTATACGAGCGTAGCCTACAATGAATAGTTATTATATTATCAATACGCTAGAAAATAAATCATTACACGGATTCAGCCAACGTGTTGACATCCTTGTTGCCCAATCCAGACCACGTGATGATTCATTTGCGAGCTTACATCATTGAGTAATTTTGCTACACGAAACTGATTTCATGGGATTATGTCCAAAAGCAGCAATCCAGCGTAAAGAAAAAGATGGCGACTGGTAAATTTACCTAGAATGCTTTACGCACTAAACTCTAACAGAGCGTATTAAAACACAAAGAAAAATTGTAAGCCATTCAATCTCGACAAGAGCAATGCTGTTAGTATAGGAAAAACTGCCGTTAAACCATACCTTTCTATCATGCTCAGTGGGCTTAGTTTGGTTCGCGGAGTATTGTGGTAAAATGTACAGCCCCCATCTTTCTTCTTACAGTGGATTGTAACCAGTCGGTAATGAAACATCACGTGATCTGAATTGAATGGCCACAAGAACTTTAGCAAAAACCGTCGTCTGTGACGACAGCAACAGATAGACAGGATGGGTTGATTGATGACAATGCATGTACTTCGATCTGATAACTACTTCTGCTTCATTTCTAGGTACCAGAAGCTAAATGCAAACAAGGAATATTAAGAACGTTCTTAGGGAAATGAGACGCAAGTTGATCAAAAGTAAAAAAAAAGAAAACACATAAACAATGTATTAATTAGATAAATAAAAAAGACGCATTAAAATGTATTCTGTTTATATATTTTCTGTTGTTATGCCTTTCTTGAAGGCGAGTCATGTTTTAGTTTTCTGAAGTTTACAAAAAGCCCGTTTGTCCGATCTCTAAGATTTCTTTCAAATGTACCCCTTCTAATTTTTTTTCCAAATTAAGGTCGCTTCGCAATCTTTATCTTGGCAGTGTTTTTTAATTATTATATTGCTTATTTACACCAGGTATTACTTACATACATTAGGAAAACGAATAAATTAAGTAATTAATTAATTCTGATAACACACAGTTACAGTTAAAACAATCTCTTTTTTAAGAAAAAAACATAAATAAAAGGAAAGAAAAAAAGTAAAGGGAAAGGAAAACGTAAATACAAAATAAAACAAAAGCAAAGCAAAGCAAAAAAAAATACTAGCGCGGGGATGGGTGAGGAGGAAGGATTTCTGATCTTAATTTAAAACAATTGAGATTAATTTAGTCTGTAAAGTTTTGCGGAGCACGTTCACATTACAAGTATTCTTTCGGTTTTAACTTACAAATTTTCAACTTTGTATATAACTGATTTATTCTAGTAATAAATTCGGTCAATATAAGTGACTGTTGTTTAGTTTATTTACATACACATAGAATTTCATGAAAAGGACGGTGTAATTGAATTTTCTCACTAGCTCCATGTATGCTGGGTGCTTAAAGGTGGCAAAAAGCATTTCTTTGTATCTGGTTGAAAGTTGGAATCATTCTGAGTGTTTAACCAATTCATGACTTTGCATGTGATGGTTTTTGTAAATTCGCAGTCACTAAAGATGTGGTTTATAGTATGGCTCACCACAGTCGATACAGTCGCTGTCTGTATTTATCCCGTATCTGAACAGTTCTTTCTTTGTAATAACAATCCTATGAATTGAAATTCTTTCAACTTATTTTCTTTGCATGTTTTTGAAGCTCCTTTAAAAACATCTGTCCAGTTTTCTTTGTCTATTGAAATATCTCTTTCCCATCTTTCTGGGCCAGTGTGAGGTGATTGGTGTTTCTTAACGAGAAGAAGGCGGTAATAGTCTCTTGACTTATACGTTTCAAAATTGATTTGACTACTTTCGCGATTTCCAGTTTTCTCTGTAACTGAAGATCTAATTTTCCCCTAGGAATTGGAAAATTTACAGACATTTGTATGACTGGGGGTATAATGCATACTCCCAGTCATACAAACATCTCTAATTTTTCAAGTTTCAACTTACATTTTCTCAGCTGATATTACACCTGAAGTGCTAAAACTTTGCAGGGATACTAAACTAAAGTGTTCTTTCTAGTCCTGGTATACGTTTTTAACTTTGACTTAATTGAAATTTCGGCCGCCATTTTGGAGAAGGGTCTATTGAGGTTTGGATGTCCACTTTTTTAACAAATTTGGTCAAGTGCTTGGATATTAAAAAGAAGTCTATCCTTGATTTCACACCTAACGTTTTAGACCTGTACGAGAACTTGTTGACATTCGGATAACGAGTGCTTTGTATGTCGACTAGGTCAAGGATATCCATTGTGATATTTACCAAATTGCTATATGCTGTTGGCCTCCAAGGAGAACCATCTTTTGTCTTTTTTAGATAATGTACAATTCCAATCACCTCCTGTTATAAGAGCTGTAATTTCTGATTTGTCAGTTAAGAGACAATTTAGTTCTTGAATGAAACTTACTTGTTGTATGTGGTCGTTGGAAGCATATATATTACAAAATGACAGTTTTAAACCGTTGTAAGTGAGATTGATTAAGATTATTCTGTCGTCCGCGTCACTGGATGTGAAGGTCACTTTTTCTTTTACCGCTCGATTAATCAAAATACAAACACCTTTGCTATGAGAAGTCCCGTGAGAAAAGTAAATTTGACCTCCTCATTCATTTCTCCAAACGGCCTCGTCACTTTGGAAAACGTTTCTTGTAGAAAATAAAACTTGGCCTCCTGATCTTTCAGATACGTGAAAATGCTCCTTCTCTTAATCTCTAAGACCTCTTACATTTAATGAAATTACCGAACAATTTATGCATTTAAAAATCGATTTTTGAAATAAAGAATACGGTTCGCATTCCCCCTCGTATTTGCAATTGAAAGCACCAAAACAAAACAAAACAAAAAGGTTGCCAATAATGAATTTAAAAACAGACCTATTTTAAGAGTTCTTTCCCTTAGCAATCCAGTCTGTAGTCCTTCCTTCATTCAGCAGTACTTTGAATACCGTTTAAAGACCATCTAAGTTCTCTTCACAATAAATTCTTACCGGTGCTCCGCTTGGCGATGTCTTTACGAATATTTTTCCATCCATTGTCCATGTGTTGGTAATCATGTTATCTTTCTTCATCTTGTTTGCTTTCCAGAAAAGCTCTCTTCGATAATTCGCTTGGAAATATGTCAGAGGTTTTCACGTTTTTAAGCTTAGCTGGGTTCTCGCTTTGTAGAGAAGATATTTTACTTTGTGGCTTGGCAATGTTACAAAATGATTGATTTATCATTGCATTTAGCTGTACTTCGTCGATCGCGAGTTATGATGTACTTGGGAGATTTGGAAAGCGCCCAAGAACCTTGAGATTCTTTCCATTGCACTAACGTTTCTTCCTTGTTCACCAAACGTCATCATAAATAAACAGCAGTGTTTATAGAAAAAAGCTGGTGGGGCCGAGCAAACAACTGAAACAATTGATTCAAATTAAACATATTGTTAAGAATCCCAACTGGCTGGAGGCAAACCAGTTGGCTATTTAAAAGCGTAGCCGAGGATTTGAACTCGAAGCTAGCAAGAAACAAATCCAGATAGTGGTCAGAGCGGGAATCGAAACCGGGACCGCTGGATTGCGAGTACGACACGCTTATCACTCGTCCAAGCTACCTCCTTAAGCTTTTTGACTTCCTCATCTCTATATCACAGCTAGCTCTAAAAAATGCAGCCAAAGTACTTTAGAATCTACGAAAATCATAATGCTGCCCCGAAATAATACCCAAATTTGTTCAACAGGGTCTGATATTCAAGTAAGATTTAAAGGATTTTTATTTGAGTTTTAGGATACCAAACATAAAATTTCCTTTAAAAATGTAATTTTTTAAAACGCAGCCTGACTGGTTCCATTCAGCACTCAGACTTGAAGTTATTAGTTCAATGCTTTTGCTTTGTACTGCGCTTCCTTTGTGAGCATATGTCGTAGTGTTAATTAACCTAATACTTGTCTTGCCTTGTCTGAGAACTGTAGTTGAATTTGGTGTAATCATTAGCCCCAGGCCCCATCCACACTTACAAAGGGGGAATTTAAAAACGCAGCTTATTTTTACGTTCAGGCCTTCCGTCCACACTAATCCATCGCCAAAACGGAGCTTTTCGAAAACGCTTTTCAAACTGGAGAGAATGAAAATTGCGCTTTTCGTTTTCGTGTGGACAGAAGACATTTTTAAAACTGAGATTTTTGAAAACGATGACGTAACAATAATCACGTGATTTTCCTGCCCGATTTTTCTTCAAACGAAAATCGAAAATGACCGGTGATTGTTGAGTTTTTTAAAAAAAACTCCGGAAAACATTTAGTGCGTTTTGAGAGGGAAAACTCTGTTTTCAATTTCTTCCGGCGTAGTGTGAACGGAAAACATTTAATGCGTTTCCAGGGTAAAATCTCTGTTTTCAAATCCCCCGGCGTAGTGGTAACGGAAAACATTTGATACGTTTTCAGAGAAAAATGTCTATTTAAAATTCCCCCGTTGTAGTGAGAACGGAAAACATTTGATGCGTTTTCAGAGTAAAAGTTCTGTTTTTAAATTTCTCCGACGTAGTGTGAACGGAAAGCATTTGATGCGTTTTTAGATTGAAATCTCCGTTTTCAAGTTCCTCCGGTGTAGTGTACATGTGGACGGGGCCTAGTTGGGTCTTGAAGCTATATGATATTTTTACAATAGTATCATTCGTTATGTGACAATATTTGACTTCTATAGACTTTAAATGAGGTTTTCATTGTTTATTTTTAGTTTTGTTTGTTTCTCATTCATTGATCACAAATTAAATTCTTGTTACTTTGAGCTAATGATTCGTCAATAACTTAGGCTAATGGTGTATTGCTCTTTTCATTTCTAAGTCTATATCATATGTCGTATGCAGTGCGGTTTTGCAGCATTATCCGTGTATTTGGTCAAGACACTTGATCAAGAGGAAACGTGGCAGGGGGTAAGGATTGTGAAAGGGAGGGTGAGCACCAATTCTCTGCGTCAAGTAGAGCTTGTATACAGTATACAGTGTAAGTGTGTACACTATTTCCGGCGAAACAGAAAAAAAAACCAACATAACAAACAAGAACGGTGTTTGTGGATTTGTCAGTTGTTTTAAAATAGGCTTGAAATTAGAGAACGATTATTTTGAAAATGCCATAAATTTTCCACAAACATGTACGTAATAGAGAGTTTTATTCCTTTTTAGTCTATTGTACGGTACTTTTAATGACACACCAGTACAATTTTCCGCTATATGTTTAACAATTTTCTCTCCTAGCAGGCCATTTTTATTAGTTATAATGCGATTATTTCAAAGCTTGCTTACAGCATACTGGCTAAAACATAAACTCGAAACTGTTTTAATATGATACTATTTCTCGCTAAGGGCCTTATTCTATACCGAGTAATAATACTTTCTCTTTAGATATTCCTCAACTAGTATTCCCATAGCATTACAAAGAAAACCTACGAATCATATTTTGTATTGATGTAGTTAATTGAGCAAAGTATTATTATAAGACAAGAGATTAAATGTTACTGTTGATAATAATATGCAAATCACAACTCAAGGAATGAACTATGCTTACATTTTATCTTTTATAAATGAATTTACACGCAACGTTTCGCAATGATACCAGGTGCAGCTGCAAAAGCTGCCCCGCTCAGTTAGATTTATTTAAATTTGCTTCACTTGTCCTAGCTAAATTTTAAGAAAAGGTGAGTTCAGCGTTTGTAAATTAAGTTCTTTTTTCAATTTAACAAAAAAACGACTCAGATTGGAGGACCAGCATTTTAAGAGCGTAAATTTTCTTAAAGCGCTGTTACAATAAATCTTCCAAAAGTTTATTTAAACTGTTTATGTTCACGTGATGGAAAATGCGCTGTATTTGTCATCTTAAAATCGTAATTACTGTACATATATGAACAGTATCTGTCATTTTCACGACTAATAAAATAACATTAAAGTTCTCCCTGGATTCTTGTAAGAGTTTATTGAATTTCGCTCTTTCTCCGTCTGAATGTTTGCCTATTTAATGGATAACATACTTGGTATTTCGAGACTTGGAATGGTATTCAGTTCATACTGAGCATCAGCAAAGTTTTATCAAAATGTCAAAAGAATACCAGCCAAAGCTTTAAGTGAGCTTCAGGTTAAAGTGTTGAGTCTACATTTCTTACTCCCAATTGTTGGTTTTCCATGACTCCTCCGCAGATGACAGGAACTTCATGTCAGGGTGAGCACCAACTCTCAACTGACAGGAAGTTCCTGTCAGTTGTGGAGTGTTTTTTTTTTTTTCAATTTACACGATGCATTTTTACCAGGTCAGTGTTCTTGTTGTGTTGTCGTGGCAACATGCAGGTCATCCTTAAATGCTCTGTTCTCGTGCCCGCTCAAAGGTAGAGAGGCTTATGCCATCCGCCCGGCGACGAGTGGAACGCAGGTTACTTCGAATGGAACTGCGGATGCCCCTGCGAAAAAATACTTTTCCAAATCCTTGGCGAAAGTTTTCATTGAAAATGAAATATAGGCAGGGACTTATGCAACCGTTTGAATAGGCAATAAAAACAACCCAGAAAAATAACGAACTGGCATAGCATGGGACATTGGAGACCCATTGAAAGAGAGCGATGTACATGGATACGTTGAAGGGTAACCAGCAGCATATGAAGACAATTACAACAGCGACGACCATCCGCAATACGCTTCGGTTGCGTTTAGCGACCCTCTTCTTGTCTTTTACAGTTTGGTTGCCGGGGAACTTTTGGCGCTTCAGAGTAATGATGATTATGCTATAAACGATTGTCAGAATGATGGCCGGGAAGAAAAACAAGGTGATAGACATGATCAAAAAATAGACTGTTGACGTCTTTTCGTGATCGAGGAAAGGACTCCAGTTGTACACGCACGAAGTGTCATCATAGAGCTTGTAAGCGTAGAAGTATGGCGAGTGGAACAGTGCGCCCACAAACCAGGTGGCTGCCAAAATCCTACGGCGGAATGTACCACTGCTCATTAAGCCAGCTTTCATCGGAAAAACCACGCCGTAGAAACGGTCAACCGCGATCGCCACCAAGCTGAGGATGGAAACGGCCGTCGAGACATCTTGGATGAAGAAGTCAAACTTACAAAGGAAGGAGCCGAGCACTCCCCCCACAAACCATCTGAAAGGCGCTGAATGAAGGTCTGATATCACGCGCGGAATAACAAAGACGGTGAACAGGACGTCAGAAGCCGCCATGTTTAATATGAAGTAATTTATGGTGGATCTCATGCCACGGATCTTAAAAATGATGAGGATAACGAGGGAATTCCCCATTAGAGACCCGAAGCCAATGACAGAGTAGGCAAACGTTTTCCATGCTTTCTCGGTGGACGGATCTGCGGCTAAACCACACGGATGTGACACATTATTCATTGTGTCATTGGCAGACATCTTTGGTTACAAATGATCCCTTACTTTGTAGATACTCGTATTTGTTACTGCGAATCTTTTTGTCATAAAATGACCAGCAGCACTCCGTCCGTTACGCTTTGTAACAAGGGATGATCCCGCTTGAAGGATTAGTTTTCCTGCGCAAGAGATAAAAATGATATATTGCTTTCATTAGAAACCTGAAATCAATTTAAAATTCACAAATCTAAAGCTGTTTATAATCTGACAGTGATGCCAGCCTGCAGATGCAATTCTGGGGCTTTTGAAAATCATTGTAACTATTGAGAATGTGCGAAAGCTTACTAACGAGCTTGAAACGATTCGTCCACGGTTTGCACGTTACATGTTCAATTAACATTGTTTCGTTCGGAAACAAACTATAGTTTCGTTTCCTTTGGCACTAACAAAGAAATTGGCGAAATTAACATCTCATAAATTTATTAAACAATAGTTAGTTTAAACTAAACCTGACAATTGTATCTTGTAATTTAAACAACTGAGTTAAAAACGTTGAGTATTAAACAGGCGACGAAAAGATTATGAGGAAAGAAATTCTCTTTAAAGCACAAGCATTCAGATCAATAACACCATTAGCATTTGCATTTTGAAAAAACCTAATCTTTCTTTTTAGCCGAAAACCTTCCTGCCGCCCGGAACTTTCATTAGGTAATTGGATTATTAATTTCATAGCAATGAAATTATGGTTGCATTAGTAAAGTAAACTGAACAGTGCCAATAACCAGCTCATTTTTAAAGGTAATTTTACAATGTTTATAGGCAGACATTTCCTCTGCGCAATAAAAACGAAAATATTGCTTCCTTACTTCAGTTTTCGCTGAATGAATTGTCATCCCTGTATTGGGCATACCAAGTTTCGTTTCAAAACCCCCACAACCATCTGTCGTGAGAGGGATTGCATCATAATTTTTAAATTAAAATGTCTGCGCTTGTGCGATGGTTGTTAAAGATAACTCTGGCCTGTGTAAACTCTGCAAAATTGCTCCATCTATTTTAAACAAAGAATTTAGTGGCTTAAAAGAAGGAAATGCAATGAAAATAAAAGGGAGGGAAGACAGAGAGAGCAGACAGACGAAGAAGAATTCAGTATCCTGGCATTATTTACAGGTTAACGCACTCGGCGAGTGAATTATCGGGATTTACCTGCACGAGTTCACTAACAATGACCCAGAAATTTCAATACCGCACTCGGCAAACGGTGCGGTGTTGAAAATGTCGTATTCATTGTTAGTGAACGAGTACGGGTAAATCCTGAAAATTCACGGGCTATGAGTGCGTTTACATTTTTATTATTCAAATTGAACACACTGTAAAAATAAATCGTCAAACTTTAAGTCAGCCGAAGCCATGGTGTGATGACAGTGGTGTGTTGAATTTACACCACGATAATGACGTCAAGGAGGTTGTTTCTTCAAAACCTAGTATCACGTGGTGCAATCAGCTAATCAACAAATCGGAATTTGTGCAATGTATGAAAGTTGAATAGTAATTTTGCTTAAATCGTTTCTTGTCCAAACAGTGCATCTATTAATATAGGTTAATAAAATATGCTAAGCAACCAACAAAGAAGAGTCAATATTTTGCTCAATAGTGAAAATTGTAAGGATCCCCTTGCCTTTGCCCTAAAATCTGCATTACATTACTTTCAATTTACACTTTGCTATATTTTTTTTATTTCTCCATATTTTAGTCTTGATTGCCAATGGAACTCAGAAGGCTGTTTCCAGCTTAAGTAGAAAGTAATTACAGGTTTTGAAATATGCATGAGTTTGCGCATCAAGGGCCCGTTTCTCGAACGTCCCAAAAAAAGCCTTTTCAAAACCGTAAGCCATAGTAAAGTCTCGAAGCATATGATTACAGACCTGTGTTAATAATTCACAAGAAGTTTATGGCGTATACACTTACAGTTAAACTAAAAATGGCTTGACGGGTCCCAAAAGTTTCCGGTGCTTTCGAGAAATGAGCCCCTGGACTCAGTTGCATTAGCTGGCGAGACGGTATTGGAGGTTTTCTTGCGAGCTCATCCAGTAAGTTTCCATAACAAAAATAAATCATTTTACAGGTAAGGGCTTGCTTAGTCTTGCAAGGTTCGATCCCTGCATTTATCAGCTTGGAGAACGACTTGAACTAGCTGGTGTAAAGGTTAACACCACAATTTTTTTTTCAAATTCAGTTTGAAACCACTGGTTTCAAAAATGTTATCGAATGCCTATATAAGTCAAACTTGAGCGACCTATGCCGGGTAGTCAGACAGACCAAGGAGATTGAGATTTAATGGCCTTGAGAGCAGTAAATTCATTTGACTGCAAATTAAATCTCGATCTAAATCGATGTATCATTACAATTCAACGCATGGGCGCACCAATCCTAGCCAAAGGAAATAGTAAGTCGACATAAGATGGAAACTTGCGTCCACTTACGACTCTGTCTGAGCTGAGCTTCAAATGACACCAAATTCATAAACTAGCAATACATTAGGCTCCGACAAAGCTGTGTTTTTCTGGATCGGCTTAGGTGGAGAAAATAAAAATCATAAGAAAGTAGAGGGTTTTAGAAATGCACAAAAAATAAGGAAAATACATATTGATTGGCCTAGAGAGCAGTAAATCTCACTTGAAAAGCTGGATGCTGTGTTATTCGGCCAAGTGGAATTAATAACGTAGTCATAATTCAAGTGAAAAGAAAATTGAATTTCAAATCATTTATGAAAATAGTTCAGTGCCGTTAGCAACTTTTATGCTTATCTTCATGTATCGCGCGGCAGCAAATCCTTTTAAATAATAAATTTCTTTGCAGCTAAAAAGAAACGTCAGTTCTTTAAACTTGAATTATGTCAACAATGCCATCCAGTGAGACTTCAATGTCATTAGAAAAGAATCTCCTTATAAATTAAACCCGTTGTTTCTCACAGTGCAGAACCGAACAGTTTTTTTGTAACCTATCTGTTGCCTCATGACAACGAAAACGTTTTATCGCGCGACATCCTCTTCACGTACTCTCCTGAACGCAGTTAGAGCATAAAAGGTTTAAAAGACAATGGAGATGATTTTGACATTATAATCCTGTTAGGAAAAGTATATGGAAACCCAGACTGAAAAGTCATATTTTCAAAAAATTAGTGCATTACGCACGCCTTTGAATCACAGGCTTTAAAATTAGGTTGTAAATGAATAGATAAATGTGACTGTATTTTTCTGGGCTGATTCAAGCTCAGCGCTTTTTTTGCTGCGATAAATATGATAATATTCTAATCAGTGCGTAAGCTTAAAAACTCTGGGTTCTAGATCTGACTCAGATATGGCAGCCAATTCAGTATTACAGCGACGTTTGCGCAGTTGACATACAGCCAATTAGCTTCGAAACCCTTTTCAGGAACTTCCGATACTGGGATTGAAAGTACGCCAAAACTAATAAGTAGTGGATTTGAGGATACCGAGATTCCTGAGTGTCATGCAATTACTCCTCAGTGTTTGTCCTTTAATTCATTGGCTAGTATTGTAATTTATATTTATAGCCCTGTTTACATGCTTCACACGAAAGAGTTTCTCATTTGGAAGCTTAGGAAGTAACAGACAGATGATGTCGCATGCAGCTACATTTTAAATGACGACTTTCCTTGAATAGCGCTGTGTTTAAATCTCAGCAGTGCTGTAGAATATGTCGCGTTCTAACCACTTGACACCTGCTTCCGTTAAAGGTAATCTTTCAGACTTCCTTGAAGAAAAATGCCAAATTCAGAAATAGAAGGAAAAATATTGGGGATGTTTTCAATATCCCTATTTAATTGATTATATTCTGTGACATTCAGTGATGTTATAAAATCAAAAGGAATACACAGATATGAATGAAATGAATAATATATTAAAATTCCCACCCATTTATCATCTTTGTTTACCCAAGTTTTCGCACATAAAATTAGCCAATGCACTCATATTTGTTTTCAGATATTCAAATTTCCAAACGTGTGGCTTTCAATCAGCATAATGTTAAAGTTCATTTGCAAGCTCTATTTTGAGTGGCTAAATCTGCAAGCAACGTGTAAAAATTGATCGCTCGAGTTAAACCGAGGCAACCAATACTGATGAGGTTATATGGCGGATGAATGTGTTCGTAAGTTCAGAGCCACGGATATTAAGATCATATCAGAAGTTATTATATCTTTATTAGAGAGACCCTGCAACAACATCCGTGGAACTCGGTCAAGTGAGCGAAGTGTTTAACATCGACTTTCAAGTAGCGTCGTAGAAAATCTGCACCTAGGATAAACTGTTTCGAGATCAGCGTTAAAACATGGATTGGAATGGATCAACTGCCCAGGGCCGGGTTGTTCGAAAGCTTGTTAACGCTAACCCAGGATTAAACGTTACCTGAAGCATAATTTTTTCTTGTTTAAAATGTTTTTCACCTCTAACGTTTGGTGTAGTTTGAGATTACTACAGCTCAAAACTGAAGGGCAAACAATAGAAACAGATTACCTAACCAAAGAGTTACAAAAATGAAATCAAAATTCTCGCTAACCCTCGGTTAGCTAAATCGGGCTTTGAACAACCCGGCACAGAATATGTTATTCAGATTCATTCAATTTAGACACCAATGCAAAGGTCGACCAAACGTTATACTCATTCTGAGTTTGGTGGGAAACTCGCTCAACGCTGCAGTCTTTTTCAAGGAAAGGAACCTACGCTCGGGTAGACTACTTCATTCTGAGCAGGATAACAGAAATACTCTCCAGTCCTTACGAATGGTCCGGCCATGGGGTCCTCAGAGAAGCACTCTCCAGAGTGACGTATACCATTCGAGATGTTTCCACTGCTGTATCTACTGAGAGCTTAGTTGTGGTAGCCGAGGATAGATTTCGATCCATCGTTTTCCCTCTGAAAAACCAATTTCGGCAACCCTTCTGTAAGGCGCATGTTTATTTTGCTTACTTGGATTGAGGGGTTGGATTCCACACGCCATATATCTTCACTTGGAGGTTATCTTTTCAAGGAAACAAAACCCTTTGTATTAACAGCTCAGCTCCATTTATGAAAAGGATAACGTTATCTAGGAATGCTTCCTTGTATTCCATTAATGTCTTGCAGTTACGAGAACGCAAAGTCAAGGGGATCCGATTTGAAAAATTCTTGGAACATGCGAACTACACTCCTAGAGATGTTCTACGGACTATGATTGCTGTGGTCGTAATTTTCGCTATATCTTGGCTGCCATTTAATGTTTTTGTCTATTTAATTATATTTTTCCTGGATCTAAACCCGTCTTAGTCTTGTGTCAGGTAAGAACCGTTTATATAGGTTAAACGTCATGTAAACCTCTAAGCAGTAATCAGTTCCAAGACAAATTATCGACAAGGACTCCAGGCATTACTTTTCTCGTTGAAAATCAGACCTGTTTTATTGAAAACGAATGGTTCTTCGGTCGTCGATTCAAACAGAAAGGGGCATAAGTCAAGCCACCGTTTACAGAGAACAACGCCCACCTCTGAAAATTAAAGTGTTCGCTGATTATTTCGACACCAGGCTGTAAATCAAAAAAGCCATTCAATTTTCATAATGTAAACTACTGTCAAAAGAAAACCCATCTAATAACTTGTAATGGCAAAATCTCGTCCAAAATGAGAGTGGATGACTTTTGAGATTTTGCCGCAGAATGAAACGTTAATATATAATATAGTGCACGGCAGGCGCTGCTTTATCATGAAGCTTGTTCGTATTTTTCTCGTTTTTTCAGCATGGCAGTCTATTTTTTCGTTTTGTTTCTGCCAGTTAAGCGTTTTGTTTGTCTACTCCACATCAACGACTCTTTATGCAAGTATAATACACCCAATAAGGAAAATTAGACGACGTTAGCGATGTATAAAATATTATAGTCTTAAAGGACTGGTATACAAAGCGGATCATTGTGATCATTATCAGAACTGAACATTGCATTTTACATTACCCAAAAAAGGCTCTTGTTAAGGTACAATAATGAAAAAAAGAAAAAAAAAACTAAACTGTGATGTATGATACTATAAAAGCTGTATTTCTACTGAGATTGTTATGTTTTCAATCACTAATCAGTGCGGCGCTCTCCCATTTGAATGTTTCCCGCTCAACTAGTGTATAATTGTCATTCGATTTCATTCAAAATTTGTCTGAGCTAGCCTCAGACCAAATGCTTTTCATATTATCTCAATTTGCGCTTATGACCGAAAAAAATCTATCATTATTCAAATACATGCATCGTTGTTTTCAGACACTTAAATGTAGATATCTCAAAAGATGGATGTACAATGTCGGCAAGATAAACTCATAATTGCTGTAATGAAGATCTGCTGCTTGAAGATGGACGAAAATTTTAAATTATTGACAAGTCACAACAAAAATTAAAACTTTACCAGGAAAACCGTATGTCCAGCATATGAAGAACAAATGAATTGTGCATTTCACGAAAATTTTAATGAAAATGAGCTTTGTTGACTTAACCATGAATGATTTTTCTTTGCTGCTAGAGTTGAAAATTGTCGTTTTTTATATCACAGCTGTAAAATGTTAGTTTATATTACAGCAGGTTGAAAAATTATCTGAAATCTTGCATTAATTCATGAAATGATGTGCAGACAACCAGATGTGTCATTTCGGATGGGCTTCTTTGATCTCGCAGGTAGGATGCAAGAAACTGAACATTTGGAAAACAACGCCTCTGTACAACGCTTAAATGATTTTCTCAAAAGAACACGAGAACCTATTCGACTTTCAAAAACTAAAAAGAATAAAAATACATTATAATGTAGCTGATTTTGTTTACCTTCAAGGTACTAACAGGTACAATGAATCACACAGAAAAAGGGTTTACCGACAGCCCGTACGTTACCATAGCGACATCAAGACTAAAAGAAAGACAATCCCCGTATGACTCTGGCCGGTGTTTTTGTTTTCTTTGTCATCTGTTATTAACTGATACTCACTCTAAATGTAAATCACTGATAATCGATGCAAATTGTGCAACGCTTAAAAAATGTAGAAGCGATTAACCACAAGATTATAATATCCTATGGACCGCTTTTCGAGCTGGAATAGACAATACGCACTAACCCATTCGTGAATTACATTTATATTAATGAACTTCTTCCATTATTTGTTCTTTGGAACAAACCGACTCCCCTCAGATTTCTTTTAGATTTCTTAGACAAAATTATCTAGGACATATATCTGCTCAGGTATAAAGATATACATGTGTCACATTAAGTTCTTTATCACACAACGATGCAATGCTTTAAGAGATTAATCACTATTCGATGGAATTCGGGGTGCGTCATATCAAACACAAGTCAGAAACCCGTAAAGCTTTTCAAAACCAACTTGCTAAATCTATCACTACAGTTATTATTCAAAGAAATCATGTTTGTCTAAACTCTAAAGAGTAACTGACATCTCTTGTTTTCGCCACGCGGTATGAGTCAAACGTTTAGTTTAAGCAGATATTAAAAGAACTGACTATAAATGTACATCATAAAGTGTAACCTACATTTGTCATTTATAGCAACAATGTCGGCACTGCACAACTGGTATGCTAAAATGTTGCACGTATTCCCCAATACTTCTAACCTAACTCTTTTAGGCAAAACCCACAAGGCATTCATGCCATTTATCGAAGAATGAAATAGACGGTTGTATCGTACAAACAACTTACTTTTTTTCCGGCTATCCCTGGACAATTGAAGGGGAATCGAAGAAGCCTGCATTCAAACTAATGATGCTAACGTAACGATTGAATGCCGACTAAACCTTCGAGCGGCGTCTTGCATTTCACCAAGTGTTATCAATTCATTAAAAAAATGAAATCCAAACGTTGAAGCTGATTAGTTATTGTTGTACAATCATAGTAAGTGCTGGAGACAACTTTACTAGACTTCATGGATAACAAAGCTTAGGCGCGCCCAGTTCAATTTGAGCTGTTTATTGTGCAAAACTTTAAAAAACTATCTCCCTTAAGTAAACCCTTTCAGTGCCAAGGACGTACTTATAGATTTTCCTCTGTCTAACGCCAGACGATTTTACTCGTCAAAGGGAAACCCCTTGGCACTGAAGGGGTTAATATTTCTCATATTTTTTACGAGGGGGAGGAGGGAGAGGGAATCCCAAAGAAGTAAAAAAGAGAGAGAAGTCGGTAGAAACATTAATATGACATCTAATGCTCGGGTTCCCCTTGGCTTTTTACTACAAACACGATTCCATCAGGACATGAGCATCAATTGGTTTCATGTTTTCATGCTTGACGAGTTGTATAAATTGATCCACAAACTACGTACCTTGAGAAGTTGTTAAGATGGCTACGATATGCTAATCTGCTGTATTCTTAAACTTTATTTTCTGATAGCTTATCTTATCATTCCTTATGGTAACTTACAGAAATACTGTCAGTCCCCATCGTATTGATTACTTTCCAATGTATGTATTGGCTGCTTTCTGGGCTGACAAAAATTCTTCCGTCTGCGTGCCTTTGTTAGTGGTTTTAAACAGCCCTATACCCTTGACAGCCAAGCCTAATTCAAAAGGATGTGTTAAGCTAAAGAAAATCACGATCGCACTACATGGATTTTCGAGAAAACCACACACTAATGTAATTCCTAGTTTCTACAGCAACAAAGAGAATCAGGTGTTTGCATCGTTACGAGCTTCGGCAGATTAATATTAGATTTACAGTGATGAATTGACTCTACCACTCTAAATTCTGCTCATAGGTAGTTGTTGTCTATATAGCGTCAGTATCAACAGTGGTAAAGCAACTCCCCGCGAGTAAGATTGACTGCAAAGAGTCTGGCCAATCAAATTTCGGATAGCTTAGACCGTTATTTTTAGCGAAGTCTGCGCAAAAGAATGACGTCAGACGATAAAAAAACACCCCATCTTTACTCATTTCTTAATCCAACTGCTTTGTTTTATTTGTTTTCACCTTCTGTCGTTTTAATTAAGATCTCTGGCGTTGCAACGAATTTGACAAAATTAATGATGCCGATAAAATGTATACAGAAGTCAAAAACCATTCCTTCTCTCCTTCTCGATGCCGTTACTATTTAAGCAATAGAAAACGTTTTCCGTGTTTGCATAGCCTGATATAAACACGAGAGGGGTTGGGAGAATTAGAGACAGTTATGCAAACCCGAGACGAAGAATTCTCCCAACCCCTTGAGTGTTTATATCAGGCTATGCAAACAAGTTTTCTATTGCTTTTAATTAATTCGACAAATGAAGTGAAATGTTGTTTATTAACTTCTTGATCCAAAAATATTTTCTTAATACACGCTCTAGACAATCATATTTCCTACTAACCAATCAAAACTCGCATCTGATAACGCACGAACCAATGAAACTTCACCTTACAAAAGTCAAATTTGTGGAAATCGCCAGCGAGCAAGCGAGCGCCGTGTAAATGAAAGCGATATCAGCTTTGAATCTTTCTAAATCTTAGGGAGAATTGCCTAAAGTTCGGCGAAAACAGAAGAAATGTTCAAAAGATTTACGATTCTGTAAGGAAAGAACTTCAAGATGAATGTCACTATGCTTGATCGCTCTTGAAAGTAACGCGAACTTGCCCGATTTGGCAGCCCGAGAAGATGGTTGAGAAGTTGAATCGCTCATCGTGCCTTGTGAAGTTTTGCTGGTTTGGAATCATAGCACAAGCAGGCAGGGTTGACTTTACTGCAGTAAAGTCGGAGGGCATTAAATCCATCATTCTGGTGAGCTGTCTGGTACATTCTTCCAAGTTTTAATGTTCATTTTTGGAACATTTGGCAGCCAAAACACGGGAACCCTCGACCGTATTAAATTTGGTTTGAAGCGTTCGCATTCTGTAGCATATAGTTCGCGTTTAATTTTATTGTACATCAAAAAAAACGGAATGTGATTTTGAGAATTTTATTGTAGTAATTAAATGCAAAAATTACCTTGAAAAACGTTGACTGCTTACTTTGTTGCATATTTTGATGTCTTCGCTTGAGCTCCCTCGACGAGGTCGTCTAGCTCACTAACATCGAGGCATGCAAAGCGCTGTTGTTCTTCTTTCTTTTGCTTTCTTTCCTCGGGCTCAGAGGGGAAGAGATGGTCAATCCCCAAATCAAAACCTCGAAATATTTTCTTCATTTGAATTCCTTAATATTTATGCTTGAGAGTTTATTACACTAACGACTTTGAAATGGTTTCAGATTGTGCCGGGAAAACACAGAAAGCGTGACGTCACAACCGTGTTTGCATACTCTCATCTAAACACACCTATCGACCAATGAGAATGCGCCTACTGTCTTAAATATTTTATAAAATGGCATATTTTTAATATACACCGCCGAGGGGAGAATGAAAGACTCGAAATCCTTTTTAAGAATTAAATATACTGTTTGGTTGTTTTTACTGTCTCAGTTTTAGTGCTATCTAAACCTTCAATTGTTTCATACAACGTCACATGCATTGTAACTAAACTGATTTTACTTGTTCTAACAGATGTATTATTTACAAATTATGACACATTTGTTTTACTGTTATGGTGGTATTAACTGCAGGCCGATGGACAAGGCTGTGAAAACTAATTTACAGCGATAATGACTGTTAAAACTGAGTTTTAAAAATGATAACGAAGAGCGGACATTCAAGGTTATTTTTCCAAACTGAGTAATAGAAATCTCCAATGTTTTCACTCTTAATAAAGCTTAAAGAAAAGCAAATTGACGAAAACGGCTTTGTTTCTAAAGAAAACTAATTATACTTGGGGCTCAAGGCTAAATAAACAAATGAAATTGAGTATGTTCTGTCGCACTTTGTAATAATCGTTGCACTTTGTAATATCTGTCGCACTTTGTAATAAATCTGTCACACTTTGTAATACCTGTCGCACTTTGCAATAACACTTGTCGTACTTTGCAATAAAATAGTTGTCACACTATGTAATAACAAGTTGTCGCACTTTGTGATAAGCTTTCAAATTTCCTTTGAATAGAATGTTTGGTAGAAATTATTTGACTTCACTACTCCCCAGGATACAAATACTTTCTTCATTGATATTTCGCTCTGCCTACTAAACTGAGGGGCATTATGCAGAGAACCACGGAGAACACTACATATATGTGGACAACACAGTGTTGCTAGAGGAGGAAGAAGAAGAGGTGAAAGATTATGAGCAGGAGAAAAGCGCAGAAGAAGAGGTG
>CM042754.1:17004224-17018667 GCA_022496165.2 Catalaphyllia jardinei
AAGAGGTGAAAGATTATGAGCAGGAGAAAAGCGCAGAAGAAGAGGTGGAAGATGGCGCGGATTTGTTACCTACTGAATAGGATAACACACACGGCCAGTATATAGGAAAGTAACGAGAGGTGCTTGAACAAGATCATCCCCGTATACAAATACCCATCCACTTTATTGAGAACGAGACCGTTGAAATGGCATCCACGAACGGCGGTACCGCCCTCATAGAAAGGATTCCGAATGAAATTTTAGAGAAAATCCGTTCAGAGGCTTTATTATCTTCAGGTTTCTCGTGGCCAAACCATGTATGCCGTATGTACAATAACCTATGTCAAGTCAACGTCCGTTTCCGTGATATCACCCATAGACTGGTCTCGATGCCGCTGAGTATTTACCTCTCTAGTGGTGGTGAACTTGGCATCGTCAGCGTCAGAGGCCTAATTAAAAAATTCGGATCTTCGAGTGGTGTTGGGCTGGAGGTACGGCGAATAGTTGCCAGCCCAAATTGGGCAAATGCTTGGCTGGATCTACGATTTCGTGGTTTGGGATGGTTTATCATCCTCAACATATTCTGGCGCAAAAATCACAAGTAACATTTTGTTAACATCTGCTTTGTCATACCCATCAAGGACAGAATCACCCATGGTCTTTTAATGACTTTTTGCTTAAAAGAAAAAAAAAACAGTTTCTTGAACTGAAGAGAGAGAAACTCTCTGTTCGTTTAGCTGTTTATTAAGATTTCTAAACCACTAGTTTCCGTTTCATGTTACAGTTCGTTGTTGTTTACTTTTATTTTGATATCACTCTAGTTCAATACACTAGTACTAGTATTACATAAGCTGATCATGTTATAATGGTTGCTGTTTCATGTTCTGGCTTATGTTCAAGTTATACAATTTTTGAATTAAAATACGATACTATTTCATTATATGTTCTATTCAGTTATAGTTCACGGTACCTTCTTAGAAGACTTCCAGTCAAAGCATTTATTTCTGGATTGTACCACGACCAATACTTATACCAATACCAGCAAGATATTCCCTCTACTCTTTTTCTGATACAGGATGTTTCTGCAAGTTGCTTTCCAGTTTCTTCCCCTCTAAAACTCCACGAAAAAAAAACCTTGTTTTCATCCGCAGGAGATGCCAGTATACTTCAAATTCGAATAATTATTTAATATCTTAAGACCCCATAACAGAGACCCTTTTTAATACCTGAGTTAAACATCATTTTCAAATTAAACATGCAATAGGGTGACTTGCCTAATGATTTAGACAAGTACCTAGCCAATGGAGTGGCTTAACAAAACCGATTTTAAAAAGTCATTATTCTTGATAGCAAAGTGTTTGTCACGAAACATCGTAGTCAAGAGAGATACAATTGCGAGAAGCGTGGAGAACGCGATTTTTTTTTCGTCCCCTCAGTTTAGTATTCAGAGCGAAATATCAATGAAGAAAGTATTTGTACCCTGGGGAGTAGAGAAGTCATATAATTTCTACCAAACATCCTATCCAAAGGAAATTCGAAAACTTATTGCAAAGTGTGACAACTTGTTATTACATAGTGTGACAGCTTAGTTTATTACAAAGTGCGACAACTTGTTATTACAAAGTGCGACAGCTATTTTATTGCAAAGTACGACAAGTGTTATTGCAAAGTGCGACAGGTATTACAAAGTGTGACAGTTTTATTACAAAGTGCGACAGGTATTACAAAGTGCGACAGTTATTACAAAGTGCGACAGAACAGAGTACATCTTCTATAAGCGCATCTTTTCGCTTATTCGGGAAAGGAAATTATTCCCGTGCAAAAGAGAAAAAATCATGTGAGGTCGACCATTGCGTGCAGTAGAGTTCCAGACACATTATTAAGCGGTTAATAGACAATGAAAGTACAGTTTTGAGAAAAAGTACCGTAAAAATGTTTAATTATCAAAATAATAATCAGAGCATTATTTTTGTGTGAGTTGACTGAGTTCAAATTCAAATAAGGGGAAAACATGCAAAAGAAAACTAATTAAGGATATTATCACGCTTGTTTCCGAATATAATAACACTTTTTTCCAATGTCTGTTCCTCAACTTTTGTTAACCTTAAACAAATTACGCAGGATCTTGCATATTGTTTTAGCTTACCAGATCTTCTGAAATGGCAAATGCGACAACTTGAAGCGAGTTAATAAAGAAAGACGGTTTATTGATTGAGGACACCAACATAATCTCCAATTCGGAACCCTGTTGCAGCTTTTCTGCAAATTAATCGCGCAAAAATGCCGCTTTGAAGCAAAATTACCTCACACATTCGCACGGCACAACGCAAAATTACACCTCTGACTTCCGTAAACTAAGCCCTACACACATCTAATAAACGGTTACTGCTTCTTTCGTCACAAAAGAAACATCCTTATCGAAATCATTCAGCGTGTAACAAACCTGAAAATAAGGGTACATATGAATGTTGTGCCACGTAGCACTATGAACACAAATAATGGAACAGAGAATTAACTCTGAAGTGAAAATTTAAGTGCTAATTTAACCATGAATAACCCACTGGGCGTTAGCCCTAGTAAAGGGAATCAGGGAACCACACGAGGTAAAGAAAAAATCTTTTGACCTCGGTGGGAATCGAACCCACGACCTCCGGAATAGATCTACCGTCACTCTGCCGACTGAGCTACGAGGTCGGACAGAGAAAGTCGGGGTCGATTTAGGTGGTGAATCGCGGCGAAGAGAAAGTAAGGGTACATATGAATGTTGTGCCGCGTAGCCCTATGAAGAGAAATAATAGAACAGAGAATTAACTCTGAAGTGTAAATTCAAGTGCTAATTTAACCCATGGATAACCCACTGGGCGTTAGCCCTAGTAAAGGGAATCAGGGATCCTCACTAGGTAAAGAAAAAATATTTTGACCTTGGTGTGAATCGAACCCACGACCTCCGGATTAGATCTACCGTTACGCTGCCGTTAATTCTTCACTGTACCGTTGGAACCAATGTACAAAAACAGTGTCGCTTGAGACAATTATTTCATATAGCGGAATTTTCCAGCTAATTGCTTACTACAGATTTTACCTACCTTTTATCTCCGTTGTGTGAGTTCATTGGGGTGAACGCATTGATGCTGGCAAAACACGCGCTCGCCATTTTTACGTTTTTCTTAAATTATGTTTATAATACAAATCACAGGCATCACTGTGATTTACTAGGTGCTACCATCATGTGAATTCATTTAATTCTTTCCGGAATTCAGAGTAACTACAAGAGCTGCTATCTTGGAGACATTACATTTACAGCTAAAATACACAGTACGTAGGGATACATAACTAAATTCATGGAAAACATTTAAAGACAAATTCATTAATTCAAAAGAAAAGCGGCTATACAAAATGTTGCCCTGGATTCTCATTTTAAAACCTGTTACCTCACTAGCGCATTGCACAACTTAGCTGATAAGTAAGGGTAAACACTAAGGCCATAACTGCTTGTTCTAGGTTTATTGGATAGAAGAACGTAACTTCCACAAAGATCATGTAAAGAAAACGGGGAGGCAGTTGTTTTTCATATGCAGTAACAGGAAAATCATTCAAAAACAAACTTACACAGTATTATTAAATTTTGTATGCCCTTATTGCATAGAGATACATAGTTTGACTTTAGTAATCTACAAATATAAATCTCAATATTCTCTTATTTACATTATGCCGTTTTTTTGAGAACAGCAACTGACGAAAGGCCACGCAGTTTTTTTTAACAAGAATAACAATGCGAAAAGCACTACTTTGTCGCGATTTTTTCATGACAAAAAATATGTATATATTTGTTCAGAAATCCAAAAGCTACATTAATTAACAGCACACACAAGGGCTACTCCTTAGTATGTGGCTAAAAATGTTCTTTTCCATTTTTCCTCCGATCGCGCTTGCAGTTTCATCGTTTTTTTTTTTTTTGTAAGTGTCAGGCCACGCAGTCCTACCAGCAAAGTACAACATCGATTGAAGTTTTTAGCTTTCAAAACTTGCCCAAATTGTATCGGTAGGTCCTGGAATTCGTGCACAGAAAGGCCAGAGAGACAACTTCACTCGTGAACCACCATGTTTACAACAAAGCATTCTGCACGAAACCATCTCTCACATCTGTCTCCAGAAGACCAGACACGCACTGTTCCTACATCTACGTTTATGCCTGTACAATCAACTGAAATGTAAATTCCTTGCAAAAACCAGAATCTTTTTTTTGGTATGGTAAATATCGGAGAGCCAGAACATTTGCGCATACGCTGACGGAATGTTTGAGCAAGAGAGAAAAAAGCAGTACCTCCAGACGTGGCGCTAGAGCGTCGTACCAAACGAGTCATCCCGGGATTTCGGCCCGAACGATCGCTTTTCAGTTGGACGCAGTTGGCCCTTCGCTGCTTTCTGCTACCGACCTCGCCTCCCGGTTCGGCATTGAGGGAGAAGTCGGCCCCTAAAACATATGTGACAAATCCCACGCCAACTCACAGCTCCAGACCGTCCTTGTCATTACAATTTAACCTAAGATTTCGGAAGCTCATATATTCAAGGGAAAAGTCATTTTACCTCACATATGGTAAGCGCTGTGGTCGCGGAATACAAAGTGCACGCACGCGCCCTGCTAAAGGAAACATACACAAATGCATTAAACGTTCCTTCGAATTTTGTTTACGCATTTATTTATTTGGCTAGTGTCAACAGTTTTGCTGTACGTCTCTCTGTGGTGGGTACAAATTGAAATTGAAGTTCCAGGAGCATCTCTGCACTGACCTAACTTACTTATTAGCTCACTTAAAGTTTCATGAATTCCTGAGGAGAAGCTGTAAAAATTAACGTTACGTCGAGCCTGTTTTTCGGCCTTGTGGGTTTCGGGGTTTTAAGGCTGCCGATCGTTTTAAAGTCGCCTAAAAGCTGTCAAAGAGCTACCATTAAGCACGGAAAGGTGCTGTAACTTAAAAGGTGGAGGGCTTCTGTCTCGGTTTTGTTCCTTCTTATTCTTAATTTTCTTTTCAAGGAAATTATCCGGGATGCCTAGTTTTCCTAACCCTCCTCCTTCTGCTTTTCAAGTTTAGAAAATTTGCTTTTCTGCTGTTTTTGCTTTTCTTTTCAGTGAAGTCCAAAATGTGTGAAAGTACGAAGTTATCTAAGTTAAGCCAATTCTCCGTTAAAGCATCATAGAAAAGATATCACTTATTTACATAATCACTTTCGTCTTTTAGAGAGGAACT
Source organism: Catalaphyllia jardinei (assembly GCA_022496165.2). Classification (NCBI taxonomy): domain Eukaryota; kingdom Metazoa; phylum Cnidaria; class Anthozoa; order Scleractinia; family Caryophylliidae; genus Catalaphyllia; species Catalaphyllia jardinei. The sequence goes on from CM042754.1 coordinate 17,009,453, forward strand.
AATAACCACACAGGGTGTTTTTTGGCCTTTTTCGTGGAGATTGTTTTTGTTTTTTCCTTTTTTCTCGCCGCTAAGTTTCAAATTACCATATGGGCTACCTTCCATAGATTGTAAAATAAGTAGGGAAATACCGTATTTTGTCGATTAGACGCCGACTAACTAAAAACACTATGGCGAGAAGGGGTAATTATGCGAATAAGTTGACTAACCCAGTCACCTTTTCACCTTAGAACTTAATGGGTACTTTTTTAATTGGGATCGTGATCGCATCCCTTTCTCCCTACTGTTTATTTTTGCGTTATAAACAAGGTTATCATTGTTGCTTAAGTTCCAATTAAGGCCAGCTGTCAATAGGCCTTAAAACTTTAATATAAACCAGTACAACCCCATTGCAATTGAGAACGCTGTTCTCCATTCCACACGTAACACGGAAAACCAAAGGATCAATTTACCCCACTGAATAAGACAGTTTGGCCATCAAAAGATCCTTTTTCAACAGGAGTTCGAAAGTCGAAGACTAGATTAAATATAGAAAATAAATCATGTTTCCAAAAAAAATATGCGTTTTCTTCTCTTATTACCAGTGCACGAAAAAAAAACGCTGGTAAGCGTGGGGGTGGTTGAAGAATCATACAGAATATCAACTTGTATGCTTGATTCTTAAAATCATTGATGTCACCGAGTCGGCATCTGGAATCATTCATTTCCGAGGCAGCTTGAAACTTCGTTAATCATTAAGGGTGCGTTTCTTTAAGAAAATCCAAGATTGGATTCTTAAATCCGAAGGAATCCGAAAACGGATTTTGCGTTTCTTTATTAGACAGATAAATTCAAAATCTCTTCGATCATGGTGCGTTAAAGGAACCGAAGAATCCACTCTGTAAATGGATTCTTCGCTTTCTTTGACGCACCATGATCCGAAAAATCTTGGATTGATCTGTTTAGTAAAGAAAATTTCGGATAAAAAAAATCCAATCTTGGATTTTCTTAAGGAAACTTACCCTTAGTCTTGCGACACACTGCAGCGTGACTGCTAAATATAGACCCCGAATTCCGTTCCAGCCCATATCGGTAGGCTGAATCCTATGACTTAACTATCCCCGAGTGCCCACTATCCACTCTCTTGGTCAAAACTGAAAGACTTAGTTTTCTTGGACGTACTGAACTTGTATTATATTTATAGGCCAAACAGACTGTTAAAGAAGTGTTCAAATCAATCCCGTGCGCGTGAATCTGTGAACCCGGAAAGGTCACGTCCATGCTAGAACGTCCGCGGACACCAATGGACTCCTGAGTTTTTATGATAGACAATATTATTATTATAATTACGCAAATTATGCTAATTTTAATACAGCACTGGTCTGTTTTTTTTTGTTTTGTTTTTTTTAAAGCATCCAGTGCAAATTTGGCTAATATTCAACGGAACTGTTCGAGTCACTGACTATTGGTCAGCGATTCCCATTGCGCTAACTACAATTATCATTCAGTTGGATCTCGTTACGGCTCTGATAGCTCATCCAACTTATTCATGTCACAAGTGTGATAGATCAACATAGATCCTTCTTGCCATACTTCGGTGTGCTCTTTCCGCGTCAAGTGGTAATTGTTTTCATAGAGAGTGTAGAAGCCTGTTTACACTACTCGAAAACTGTGACTGAGAAAAAAGAAAACACGAATCGCAGTTAAATTGTAATGGTGTACTACACAACCAAGTGTAGCAGTCCCCGTAATTTTAACGATTTACGCCCTTTCTATCCGGCAGGATTCTATCTCCAATGGAGAAATATACCAATAATCTTACTAATTTGAGCAGCATGGTAGATCGGACAACCGAATACTAAAAATCAAGTTCGATACGACGGGTTTTGTCCGCGAAAAATCATGTGTCCATCCTCCATGGCCGGACAATGAGGTAAATGGTTCGTGCGACACTACAATTGTAATTTCTGCTCGCCAAAAGTGAAATAAAGATAGTCTATAAAGACATTCTATTTGTTTTTACCTAAAAATTGAAAGAAACCACCGTAAAATTTTGAAAGCAATTTGACAACTTGAAGCAATGCCTAAAACAGAAGTAGAGTGATTTTGATTTGTGTCGAAAAGTAATTAGTTTTGAGTTTACTTCGCTACGCGATTGGCTGAAAAAAAAACTCGCGTCAATTTTTCATCCAGTCAGAAGTGAAATCAATTGAAAACCAATCGCAACTAGTTGGCACACATTTTCCCACGCGTTCCTTCAGCAACTTGTAATTACTTCGAGTTTTGATTGGTTCATTGTAATGTTTATGGCGTTTTTTATTGGCTTGAGTGATTTCTTTGGTTTTGGTTTTAAGACACTCAGTTGAAAATCACTCTGAGCTCATGGAATTTTGGTTTTTGCTTTAGATTTTTTTAAACAAATTTCTAAGAACTTCTTTCCAATGTTTTTCCAACAGAAAGTTTGAAAGGGCTTATTACAGAGCAAACACTGACGCTAACAATAAAAAGTAAGTCGCTCATAACACCTGTTTTTTCTGTTAGCTTCAGAGGAACCATTCAGGCGGATGTTTCTATAACTTGACCAGAACAGTCTCTAAAATCAAAGTGGGTAGCATTTTAAGAAATCTAACTTGACTGAATCGAATCAATGTATCATCCATATCAAAGTATAAAAAGGAAACTATATTCGTTGTTAAGATTGCAATGCTAAAAGACCCTCTCTCTATAATTCACTTGAATAGGCGAGGAAAAAGAGATTAAAACCCCGAATGATGTATGTTTTAATTAGGCTGCAAACATTTAATTAAACTTTCAGGATATGCTAGTTCCTATAGTTTTCAAGCATATGGAATATTTAAATTTGACGCTTTGGCGGGACCGCTAAAGTAACTGTATGCGATACGTAGGAGAAAAAATGATGTTAAGCCCGGAAGCAACAGGCATTAACGATATTTTTTGGTTTGTGCTTTTGAATGAGGGAAAATAGCTATTAAGTCTTGGTCGATTTCATTTGATTATGGTGTTCTTCTAAGACTTGCTTTAATTTACCAGTCAGCATCCAATTTGAAAGGGTGCTTAATTCCGCTAATAAAGTTAATCTAAAGCAAACAATAATAACCGCTTTTAAGAGGATGGGATACGTAAAAATTATCCTCATCAAGATTGCTCCTCATCATCCCTTAGCTAAGTTAATAAATGAAACATACTGAGCTTTTATGATCATCATTATCATTGTAACCATTTGCTCTAAAATGACAAAGCGATTCTATGCAAAAACGTTTTACCGTGAGAAGCCGGATGATTTCTGTCCGCCAGACAACAAGATAACCAGAGACGCTAGACAGCTAGCAAACTTTATAAAACCAATAATTTTCTTAAGTAAACAGAGACTACATAGTCGGTGCGTGTTATATCCCCGTCAAGTTATTCGCTTGCTTCTAAGTGGCGCGTTGGGGAAGTGACAACTACAGACAATTTCCCGTCGTGTGGAGGTAGCCCTTATAAAACCCTTTTGCTCACGGAAGACATGAATAATCCGAAAATAAAACTCAAGTGATGGAAATCAAGATTTGCCCAGTACTTGTATGTGCCTTAATTCTTCTATGGACTACACAGGAGCTCCATGGATATACCGGACAATGGGGAAATCTCGGTAACCGCGGTTCGGGAAGAAAGAAGAACGAAATTTTACAACAGGTGAGCTCAAAGAAGCACCTTTTACGTTTGGCCTGATGCCGCCGGTTCAGGATATAGCGACAGGTTACAACAACAGGAAACAGACCCCGTTATTTTCCTAGGCTTAACACTTTCAACACTTTCAAAGTGAATAAAGTGCCTCAGAAGAGCTATGTGGTGTTTTAGTCAGTGAAAGCTCAATTAGAAAAGTTCCGCTTTTTTTCTTAAAATATTTCAATTAACCCCAAAATGGAAATGCTGTCAAATTGTTAGAATGGTATATATAACCAGGTTGCCTTCCTAAGTTCAAGAGTTAATTCTATCAGTGCTTCTCTTTTCTTTCGTGCTTCTTTTAACACTAAGTGTGCTCGGTTCAACTTCCGACTAAACTGGAAACGGTGCCAGATGGTACGAAAATTCCTAGGAAAGTTTCAGTAAAAACCATTGAACTGTTTAATTTTGGAAATGAAAAACATTTCACCGAAACTTTTGGAAATCCTGGTAGTAAAATCAGATAGAACAAGAATTCCCAGTAGGAACGTTTCAAAGAAAAATATCTGGGTAAAACTCGCTTTTCAGGAAATTCCGGAATATGCTGTTCTGTTTGCCACATAATGTCGAAGCGGAATTTTCGGCTCCAAAATTCACAAAAGCTAAAAGTTGATCTAATTTTTCCTCTCATTATCACTTCAGGTTGTCAACATTTTGTAAAGTGCATGTGCAGGCGCTGACGATTCTTTTTTTGTTTTAAATTTTGTGTCTAGAATAGAGGTGGTGAAAATGGTAACATTATTATCTAGTTTAGGAGGATCGATATTTAACTACTTGACGAGTGAAGTTCCCTTATTTTCCTTTTGCACTAACATAAAGGCTTAAGAAGCAGTGAAGGGGGTGGAGGGTTAGGAATATGGATCGTAGTTCTGAAGCTTCGGATGGACCTAGCACCTGTTTATAAGGAAGAGGGCTAAGGTAACCCTCTTTCCTTGTAAACAGGCCCCCGGGACAGGCTCTAAGTAAAATGGGGACTAAGATTATACAAGGAAACTGATAAAGACCTTCTTCATTGGCCAATGTGAAGCCCGCTTTCCAGTTTCTGGCTAATTCGCATTCTAAATGACCATTTATCACAGAACTTTAAAGGTTTCCAGACGTCAAATTAATTATTTGATGATGTTACTTTAGTTAAATTAAATTTATTTTAAATAGTGTTCTTACCGCGTGTTGAACGCCTGTTCAAGAGCGTTAAAATGATCGTTGTTACGACAAACATTTTCAATACGAGCTGTAATACAATTCAATCTTGGCAGTCATGCGTATAGTGTAGGCAAAATTTAAACAAATAACGGCATTGTCCAGTTGGGAATATACGCCGCTGGAAAAAAACTGGTTCATTTAAAAAAAGCAACTCTAAGCAAAATTAATACAGAGGAATGGTTATGAAACCCGACAAAGTTTTTTATGTTAAATGTTTTGGCCTTGTCCGTGCACAAAATAGTTATAGATATCGGCAATCATCAAAGGAGCAAACAAATTAAAGATGCCAAGGTTTTTGTTTCAAGGTCCCCGACCGTGCGCAAGTTTTTGTTGAGCACTCATTCACTGTGCATAAATTACGTAACCAAAACGTTAGCTCCCCTGTACTGAGTAAACAACCATACTATTCCCCTCTATGCCCTAAGTTGAGAATTAGTAAATTGAAAAGGTACCCTTGACAATAGCTCTAGTAGAAAAAAAGCCGATTTTTAAGTTAATTATAAAATTACAATCTCCTTTATTGTGATTGGTTTAAAAGACTCCTATTTTCCACTAATTTGTTTCAACAAAGTACAAGCCAATGACATTCGAAGTTTTAGTTTAATCAACCAATCACATTCAAAGTTGTAGTTTATAGTTACTTTCAGAGCGACATTAAACAATTTACAGTGTATGTACGCCTTCTTTGTCAGATTTTCCCTTTCTTTCAACTTATCTCTTCTTTTTCTCTCGGAGGTTGTAATTTTTATGATTAATTGGCAATAAGACTGCGTGTCTGTAATCATACTCGTGATAAACAAATCAGACCAGCTCCCGCTGCGCGGTCGTCCGATTTTATTATCACTTTTATGATTACAGGATTTCTCTTCACTCAGTCCTATTACAATTACTAATCACATATGCTCGTAGAAGTCCTTAGCACGTGCCCTTGAATGTGATTGAATACCATCTCATCAAGCAGGAGTGGTACCGTTCTGGAAAATAAACCTGACAAGCTTTCCAAGCTTTAGTAACAATCAGGTCTCACTAATCAAGACTTTTCCTTATTTGTGAAATTGGTCATTTCATAAATAAGGAAAAGTCTTGACTTGTTGCCTGGCTGAGAAATTTCAGCTCTTCGTATGAAATTTTGTTTTTAAAATTGGCCTCGTTGTCTCTTTATCCACGTCCCTAGCCTCTCTAGGCAACATCAACGCCTGGTTATCACATAATTCATTATTTCTCTTAGGATAGTAGAAGAACCGGATTGCCATTGGGTAGAAGAAAACTAGGCATGACTGCAAGAATGCTTGGTTGTGACGAAAAGTGCCGACGAGAAAAGCATGCAGATAACAAAAGAGTGATATAACAAGTTCTACACGCAGTCAATCTAAACTTGCAAAATAATGAAACTGCTCACGGCTGCCACAGGGATTTACTGAATTTGGGAAATCTAAAGATCCGCTGCAGTCATTGATAAATGAAAATAAAGCTTCGTCTACTTGAAATTTTTTTGTGTCACTTAATTTGTCAGCCTAATCCTGGAAATAATCATGAACAGAGAATAATTTAGTAATGGGAAAAGGTAATTGAAGAATATCCACGTGTCGAATGAACCCAGCTACAAAGACAACAGTCATCAGAATGGTGGTGGATTTTGAGGGACGACGCCTAACTAATTCCTCCAAAATGAAACGGGAGGTAAATGTGAGACTAACGAAAAATCCCTTTAACTGGACACAAGAATTGATATTGGATTATGTACAGACCGCTTGTTTCGTCGTTTTCCTGATGCATGTAGGTTTGTTGACACCTTGCCAATAAGGGAAATGAAAGGCTTCTGCAGACACCTTACAGAATAATGGCAATTTCACCTGTTATGTGCTTATCTGATATTTTTCTACGAGTAATTTGCTTGAGAAAAACCATTTCACGTGTCTTTTGGACGAAAATTTATAACATTTGTCTTACAGGTTATTAAAGTTCGTTTCGGACAAATTAATGAAATTTCTGTTTAATCTTCCATTTGTTTTTAATTTCGCATCCCTTTTAGAAAGCAGAATGTTGATTTGAAATTTCCTTTGATCTTCACATAACGGACAACAATCGAGCTGTTAAGCCATTGCTCGTGTTCTGGTAATGGTCCAATTCAAAGACAGGAAAATGGATTTTAGCTCTGATATTTTGTTATTGATTCGTATTGGTCCATGCACGACTCGGCCAATTCAGTTTTTCAACTTTCTCAAAAGAAATGAAATAAGCAAATATTACTTATCTATATCTTATTTCTTTTCGGCTACACAAGAAAAATGGTAAATTAGCAAAGGGTCAGAAAAATGCATCACGTTTTAAATATTTCCTGTTGTAATTGTGAAGATTTGTTACACTGCAAAAACATTTGTGTCAGTTTATTCATTGGCCAATAATGTCGACAATAATCTTTTCCAAGTAAATTCACTGAACCTTACAATAAATCGCAGAATCGCAACTTGATCTCAGGTCAAGCTTAATATTTGATTGTACAAACGTGCCACCTTTCTTTTCATGAAAGTGGAAGGAACAGCTGACAGGAAACTTGTTTCAGGTGATTCCACTCCAGCATTACGCCTTTACTCTTCCACTGTCGTGTTTCCATGGTAATATTATATAGTCGGAAAAAATTTATTACTCACTTAGTGTGCTGCTGTCGATAACCGCAGCTAGCTTTTCACAAACAAAACAAACAGATAATCGAAAAGATGGCATCAATGTTTCAAATTGTCAGTAAAATTATCTAGATTGACTGAAAAGTGAGACCCAGAAGAGGAATGAGAAAACGCAATAGATGTTCAAATTAGTTGTAAATTTCATGCGTCGATGTATGTGCGTACTGATAGTATATAATTTAACCAGTTTGAAAGCAATTTTCTTTCGTATTGACAAAATAAAATGACACTATGAGCTGCAGCAAACACTTGAAAATTTGGCGATAATTTTAGACCTTTCAATGCTATGAATATCAGCAGAAGACAGTTATTTCTTTGCCAAAACTGAAAACACAAATTACAGTTTGGAAAAAGTAGTTATCGCTATACGCTAAATTTAAATCTCGTGAAAACTTTACCTTATTACTGCAGACTTTCAAAGTCCCTCTTTTATATCTTCGATAGCTAAAAGATGAAGTTGTCGAACAGGTATTATTTGTTCCAGTAATTCCAATTTAAAAGATGTAAAAAGTACTAATCCAACCCAGAAAAAGTCAAAAGTACTAATTGTGTCTCTACCTGTCGGTAAATATCTTAAATCATCGCTAAAAATTCTTACCTTTAAAGTTAGAGAGAACAGAAATTATCCGAAAGCGGAGAGCAAGAGGCGGCATTGGTTGATAACATGTTTTCAGTTATATGTCCTCTATCGTTTAAGTGAAGACGCCACCCTCAACAGAACAAAATTTGACAGAAAGCAAAACCCATTACGAATTAATTACATAATGCCGCCTACGTTGTCATGGGACACTTGTTGTCACTACAAGTGAACGATAACGAGTCACATTGACAAAGCGTGGCTTGTAGCAAAAATCGAAATTTTTTTTAGGAACACTAAACATGGGTCGATAGTAGTGAGTATTTTTTTTCGCCAATCCGTGTATCATTACTAGTTCTCAAAATAGGAAAAAGGAATTTGCGCCTTGAATGAGATAAAATAATAATAGTTAGTACTAACAGGGCGCAAATTTAATATTCGTTTTGAAACGCGTCTCACAATATGTTAAAAGTCAACATAATAAAATTGATACTGTCTTGAGTAAAAACGTTTTTCTGGTTAAATTGTAAGCTATCGGCTACCAGTCTAATGCCATTAAATACTAAAATGTAAAAGCGCGAGAGGAAAACTATGTGCTCAAAAAAAGTGTTGAAACTTTTAAAAGGATAAAACAAGGAACAATGTACTGATTTGAAAGAATAGAATATTGTTTTGGCAACAGCTTGGAGTTGTTGTCTCCCTCGTAGGTGTTAGCAGTGTGCCATGATTCTAAAGTTCTTCGAACTCGAATTTTCTCATTACCTATCACAAACACTAGAATTATCAAAATAAGTACACTAGTTGTTGGACCATGCGTGGGCTGAAATATTGGAAATGTTTTTCCTCGTAGAAAACAAAAATAGCCCTTCCAGTCTTGCTGGTGAGGCTCCGAGAACGTTTAGCACACTGCAAGCTATACACCACATTAGTTTGAAGATCAAGAGGTGGCATAAACTTTGGAGAAGTTTATTATGTTTAGTGACAGCATTGGATAATGATAATGATAAGAATGATAAGAATGATAAGAATGATAAGAATGATAAGAA
>CM042754.1:17037401-17049901 GCA_022496165.2 Catalaphyllia jardinei
AAAAAAAAATTTGGAACGCTTCACGAATTTGCGTGTCATCCTTGCGCTAAGTATTGGGCGTTCTTCGAGGTTGAGATTTCCAAAAGTTGACCAATCAGAGTATAGCAGATCCAAATGTTGACCAATCACATCCATGGAAATTTCCAAAAGTTTCCAAATTTCCAAATCTTCTCGCATGAGTTGCTTGACAATATATCAGTAAGCTGGATAATTCTATGCCTTTGCTGAGAAATAATCCAAGAGATAATGGTAAGTTAGAGTGATTTTATAAATATAGGAGCTACTTTTGATAAAAGAGATAATAAATCAGATTTCCGAAGTAATTTTACGGGCCGATTCAGTCGTTTTGTTTACGTGTGTCCGTCGCGGTCCACGTGCTTTACGTAATGGCTTTTGTCGCGGTTCACTTGTGAATAAAATACTAAAGGCACAATCTACATTTAAAATTGTAATTTATTTTTAACTGCAGAGTTTGAGACCACTGTTTACACGTCTCGGACACGACAAGAAGCTGCGTCTTGGGTATTCGGAAGAGGCGAAAAAGTTTATGAATTCGTCCACGGCCGATCCCTCATACGTATCGAAAAAGGCAGATGTTGTAGAAGCCAGGGCCAAGTCTGAAGTCATGCGACTTGGCGGAGACCCAAACGACCGAACTGATCTTCTTGGTCAAATCGAAATACAGTTTGGCCAATTCAAAGGCCAGACATTTCGATGGCTTGTCCAGAATGGGCTTGGATATTCGGCATGGATGGTGAATAGCATGTCTCGTGAGACGGCCACGAGTGCTCCACTGTCCGTAAACAAACATCTATTTAAGGAATACTTGACGTTGTTCCCAGAAGGTAACGAGGCTTTGGCCTTGAAGGCAGCCGAGAAAGCTGTAAAGGCAAATCCTTCCACTCAAACCGAAGTTTCGAGTGCCAGTTCGCAAGCGAGTTCGCAAGTTTCATCCAGCCGGAAGTCGAGCACGAACGTGGCTTCGCTCTTTGGCCGGAGTTCTTTATCGCCCCAAGCGCTCGCGAAGCGACTCAAAACCAATGTGGAATCCTCTAGGAAGATACAGGCTGGTGCTAAGTCTAAGCCAGGTAAAAACATTTTTTGTTTTTGTGGGGATCACGAGTGAGGAAAGTGTTTGTTTACAGTTACGATTTACGATTTAGTAATTAAATTCAGACTTTAAAAATTTTCCCAGACAAACCAGTCGAAACCAGCGCTCAACCCAGTATTCCAGAAGGTACGGACATATTATCCGATGAATTGCTGTTGTCCGCCACTGTCGAACTAGAAACGTTAGTTGAAGTTTCTCCACTCGTCCTCAACCGGAAGCGACGCCAGTGACTGAACTTGAAGGTTAGTTTGAACTTTGACTACTTGCTCCTTTGTTATAAACACTGGTGCCATTATATTTGTGAGTACTACTTTGCTATACACATTCTAGTATTGATGATAGTCCTATACTAATTTTGAGTACTTTGAGAATGGGAACACAAATTCTTTAGATGTTTTTAATTTTATATTTATTGTTATTCCTGGGGTTGATAGCACTAAACGGTGTTTCCTAGGACAGAACAGTGGACCAGCTTCCTGGCCTGACTGCAACAGGTACATGGAGGCTGTAATTATAAAGCTTTGTCAAATCTACCCTTCACCAGTTAAATAGAATGGAAACACCACTTTGCGTTGGACAATGGTCCATAATGCTTATGGTAAAATAAGGGAAGCTGTCCTAAATAATGGCCAGGTTATGCAGCAGACTGGAATCCAGAACAATAATCTAGTGGTAAGTTATATTTTCTAAACTATTATTTTTATTTTTAGCCAGGTGAAAATCTCACCTGTTTCACTGAGCATTTTTAACATATTTTTTAAAAATATATTTATCTATCGGCCACTTTATTACACATATTTATCTATTTTCATATATTTATTTCCTCTCTCAGTAGTCCTACCTTGTCGATGGTTGAGAGGCTTGTGTGCCCTTATGAACCTGAGAGCTATGCCGGCGGGAACTTTAGCTCCTGGTAGGGCCACCCAAGCCGGACAGGTCTCAAGGGGAGGGGCCGGACTAAAGGGGCTACCTGGCCCTCTAGGTTGGGGGTTGGATGTTGGGCTAATCACCCAACCCCATAAAAAACCAAACTGATTATGGAAACCTGAAGCTATGCAGCAAACAGGGTATCTTGGACGAGCATGATTTCTGGCCCTATTCTCCATACGGAGAGAAGGAACTGATGATGATATATTTATTTATTTATTATTAATTTATTTCTTTTTTAACATTGTTATGCACATTTGAACATTGTATTGACTTAAAGCAATCTGAATATTATCATCATTATCACTAGTATTATTAGTAATTGTTATTACAGTTGCAAATCCAGACATTGAGCTAAGGGGACAAGAGGGGGATGGGGGTGCTGCCAGCTTTTCTTCATTCTGCCAATTTCTTTTTTTTAACTTTAACCCACGATAAGGGGAGATCTGCCACTATAATTATTATTATTATCAGTATTATTATTATTATTACTATTATTATTATTATTATTAATATTATAATCATTATTATCATTTTAATAATTTCAATAAAGTTTTTAGTGTAAAACATTTTGTGCTGTACATAATAATTATAATGTAAGGTTTTAGTGAAGAGTTTTATTATGACTATTATTTAAGAAATAGAAAACATGTACCGTGTTTGTATCGAGTTATACAAACACGAGTGGAAGTTTGGGAGAACGAGAAATGCTGTGGGAACACGAGCCGCAGGTGAGTGTTTCCACAGCTTTTTCGAGTTCTCCCAAACTTTCACGAGTGTTTGTATAACTCGATACAAACACAGAGTACATGTCTTCTATTTCTTTTAGAAAACACCACGATGAGAAAAAGGAAAACAACTTGTTAACTTTGATTATCAAAATGTAAATTCTCTTTGCTCACGCCATCACTACGTCAACAGCGCGCGCTAGTTCTGTGTCTACATCGAGTTATAAAAACAGGATTTTTAACCAATCAGCGCGCGTGCTTTCTTAGGACTGTTTTCTAATATGGTATATGAGTCTTATCTTTGCTTCAATTTTTACACTTTTTAATATCATGTATCCTGTATTACCACACAAACTGAATATGTGGACACATATTGGACCAATGAGAAAATATACCCAAATCAATGATATAAGTGTGCTTGGTTATCTGTATTAAGCTCTTCATATTTATGTTTTTAAGGTATAACAAGTGCACGAAGAAACTAGAACAGGAGGTCTTGAAACAGGGGATCAGTCTCCCTACTCCACTAGCTGCAAGCAGGAATCCGCTGCCACCACCAAGAGAGCCACCAGTAAGCCTTGACTCAGGTGTGGAGCCTGCAAAGCACCAGTATGATTTGCCAGCCAACACGGCTGGTCAATCAAAAGTGCGAAATGTTCCTATCTTGCCAAATGTCCTTCAGCTGCCCTCAGCTGAGATCAAGGCCTCTATCACAGGAGCAGCACCAGTCGTCTCCATTAATCTCCCTGCCAGTACCCTCAGTTATCGCAAGAGAAAAGAGGAGGAGGCAAAAACTTCAGCTGTGCCAACAAAGAGGTACAAAGCCCGACTGGGTCCCTCTCAGTGCTCAAAATGCCAGGGAGGAAGAACACCTGCCACCGGCCACAAGCAGTACTTTGGGAACTGGTTCTACCCGAAAACATCAACAGAATCGTACGAGGAATGGAGGGCGCGACTAATTGAAAAAATTATAGAAAAAAGAAAAATGGACCAAAATAATAATTTTAGTCTTTGTACAAAAACTAAATATTAGGAAACTCATACTCTTGCATCGTTTCTGACTCAGAGTTATTATGGGAAACATTCATTTTCAAGACAATGCTGCAAGCCATTCCCCAAGTGGAATTTTACCTAGCATAGTTCAGAAATGCAACCGTTAAATCATACTATTAGCCCGTTCAATCGCGTGCCATTTTTCACTGCAAGGAAGATCTGGGTACGAGAGAAACATCCCAGGTATGCGCAGGGAATCCCCTTCCTCAACAGAGAAGATTGCACGCCATCCTTTGTGCCCCTTTTCCCCTATTCTCCAACATTTGGAAATTTGGAACACTGAGCATGCGTAGTTGGATCACAGTTTCAAAGTGTGAAACAAATGGAACATCCAATATGGCAGCTGTTTAAGTTGACCACAGGCAAGTGGAAGTTCGCTTGTTTTTAGGTAAGTGGAAGGATTCTATGGTGTTCTGTCACTGTCAAAGGAAGGCCATTTATCATTGTTAGTCAAATGCTTATAAGAAGGAAGTGATTATTCATGTCTCATTCTTTTATTGTCGAACAATTGAAGCACTCAAGCGTTTGAACATGGCCCATATTAATCAATGCCACAACTCACTAAACTGTAGAATCGAACTATAGTTCGATTGAAAACACACGCGCTTTTTCGTTTGATCTGTTACGTTCAACAAGGGAAAATGATCCTGGTTATATATAAGTTATAATTAGTTTCATCTACGAAAATATTTACATCGGAATTTTAATGGTTTACTTTTAGTATTGAGTGTTGTTATGATGGTGAAAGAAGAAAATCCCCTTAGAATAAAACCTATTATGAGTACCTGTCTAAATTTTTGGTCCACCATAAAATAGGCCTTGATCAGTTCAATTAATTTGACATAGAATTTTGAATGAATAAATATATAATGATTAATTACCAGCCTTGTAGTTATGATTTGCATGTTATTTTGAAGTGCCGTCATAATGCCAAAAGAAGGTCTGTCAGTGGATGGCAAGGCTTAAGGCCTATGCCCATGGTAACTATGTTTTTGGCCGGGGACAGGCACCTCCACGAAATTCACGTTGGACACAGAAAAGGGCCTCTATTGATGCATGCCCAGTTAAACGAGCAACTGTAGATGTTTTTGGACAGAAGACTCAATGTACTTGTGGCTTCCATGACAATTGTACATGTAAGTATCTGACTCAGTTGATTATTTAACACAAATAATTATGTGAACTCAATTATAAATTACTTCCAAATAATATTTATTTACTTCAGTGTTTAAATTTAATTCTTCTAGCAAGCTTAAACACTTGTGCCTTTTGTGACAACTAAGTCAATAACATCACCGTTGTCACAGCTGCCGGTATATAGCACAGCTGCCTCCAGTGCTTTGCCTGAATGATCCTCATTAAATCCTTGAAGATCCTAGCAAAGATCTTTGCTGCAATCTTAGCCAGGATCTTTGTAAGATCCTTCCAAGATCCTTATCAATTCCTCAAGGATCTTTATGGATAGTAACACATGATCTTGCAGGTGCAGGATCTTTGAAGATCTTTTAAGGTTCCTCTAAAGATCTTTTAAAGATCTTTATCTTTGAGGATCCTTGGTACGGCTTTGAAGATCTTCAAACATCCTTGAAGATCCTGTGAGGGTTTTCACCAGGGTTTCCAGCGACGCTTGTTTTTATGGATGCCAAGAAAAATGTGGATGATAGATCTCAAGTGCCCTAACTCCAAAGATCCACCAACGTAATTAAACTCATTTAAAGTAATACATACTGGCATTAATTTAATCTTTTGCTTCAATCATCTTACATATTGTTATTTTACTTATAGACCACTGCGCTCAAAAGGTCCGTACAACAGAGTGTGTATTGTGTTAGATGTAAGAGAGTTTTACTACCTTGCTGGAGAATACATGAGTTGCACCGAGTGTAAGGGAACTTACATCTGATCAGAAAAGATGCCAGATAGTGTCTGCACACACTTTCCGTTGTCATGACCCAGTTTGCTTGCGATGTTGCTGTCCTCTCCTTGCTGCGTTTTAATGCACTGCAGAACAATATCCTGGAGCTGTACAGCAAGGAGTAGAGTCGGCACTGCCTTTGGTACATGTCAGATTGTGATCGTCACCAGAGAGGATGTCAGTCATTAAACTTGAATCCTGTGGAGTATGATGATGCACCACCACTTCATTCTCTCCCAATATACAAATGGTTCTTTGCGTGCTATGTAAAAGATGTCTGGGACTGTCTTCCCCTGCTCAAGGCTTCCATGACCTCTCTATATGGTGAAATCCTCAAGATTGACTCTACTAAGAAGGTAAGACTTAAATTGAGTGAGTCGACTTTACCAACAGAAAACAAAATTTTGTCTTCCAACAAAACGGTCAATGTTTGTTTTCAAAATCTAGTATTAAATTTTTAACTGCCAAGAAGGAAATTATTGGGTTCTTTTATCGTTTTAAATGTTGTACTTCGAGTCTAGTCTACTATATACCAGAGGGAAAATATGGCAAACAACCATTTGAACGATCACTGTCTTAAAGGGTGTAGCGTGATGTTATGGATCGAATCCTGCTGGTTGGCCACACCCATGCCCCAGTTTTTCCTTGGGTATAACTTCAAATTGCATTCTGCTTTTCAGAATTTCTTTTCATAGTCATAAGTCTTTTATTATTTGAAAAAAAAAACCAACAGGCCATTTCTGATTTACAGGTCACCAAAGCGGAAATGGCCCATCATTGTAAACGGCGGACAAGAGGATTTGCTGCCACAAAGGAAGCCATCAACAACCTTTTGTTAGAGCTTAATACGTCCACCGACACTTTAGGAGTACCCCTTCTTAAGCCGGAAATATGGACTATCTGGAGCAAGCAGCAGTGCCACCTTGGCTGCATACAGGACCCTCCCGATATCCAACTATACACCTGTCCAAGACTCAAGAGATTGAAAAAGGTGGTATCAAGCTCCCTGTTTACAGATGTGCACGTGGCTCGACCTCTCTGGAAAGCTACCACTTACACATTCTGCGCTTCATGAATTCCAGGTAAAAAGAGTTAACCGTGTACTCACTGCTATCACTTAAGTCACTACTACAACATAGATTATATTTTACATAATTTTTTATAGATTAAGATACAATTTATTTGCATTTAAGTTGTAGTAAAATTTTTCATCTCAAAATATTGTAGGGACATCTGCAAATGCTGTCCATTTTCAAGCCTATATTGCTGATGGTGTTACAAGATGGAATGCTGCCCATGCTGCAGACTCCGTCAACCAGCAGTCTACATGTAGTACTAACCAACAGTCGCCGAAGCTACGCACCTTTGACGTAAGCCTGCAACACAGGCTTAATTCCCTTGCAGTTACCCTCAACCAGGACAAAGTGTTCCCCCTCTATCGCAGACCTAATAAATACACAGGTACATTCCATACGGTTTAACTACACTTGAATGTTTATACCTGTTTATAACGAACTGAGAAGTCTGGGAACGCATACTCTTTTTTTAAATCATTGAGTGGAGTTCATCAGTTTAGTGAGAAATTTATTGTTACAGGAGAAATGCTTGAGATAGAATGCCTCTATGCACAGTCTGGGATAGTGCTAGCTGAGAAAGTAGAAGAGGTCAATCAGATGATAGACGAGGGGATCGTCGCAGACAATGACAGTGTCATTTTAGAGGAAGAGATAGAAGACCCATTAAACAGCATTATCGCTAGGGATCGTGAAGAGACCCAAAAGCAGGAAGTAAACGTTGAGGTATGTTTAAAGGAGTTCACAGTTTGTTCCTTTTCCCTGTAATTAGCAATGATGTTTCCTTCATTTTTGTACAGGAAGAGCTGGAAGAACAGGAGGATCAGGAGGCAGTTGTTTCAAACAGACTACCTGGGTGGGACAGACTACCTGGGTGGAACAGAGTTGATAAGCTGGCAGAGGCCCTTATTAACATGGAGGGACTGTTTGTGACAAACGCCAAAGCCAAAGAAGTCAGGCACCTCTTTGACAATCTGCTTGCATATGACAAACAGCCCCTTAAATACCACCCAATGTATCAGCAGCATTCTTTGCGCCGTCGTTTTGCCCGAAAGTATCGATCGGAACACGTTGGCGTTGAAAGTATGAAACGAACTAACCCGTCAAATCCTTTAGTCTCTTGCATACAACCTTTCAGAGTCACTGCCTGATCCTCTGAATTAATAGTACTTGATAACAATAGTATCTTAGTAGTACTTTGTAACATCAAAAGCAGCCTTCATTATTGATCATTACATAATTCTCATAACCTTTTCTTTTGATGAAGAATTGAAAAATGAGAAATTTCATAGTTCCCTCTCTGGGTTAAACATCATGACCACTGACCAGTTTATTTATAAATACTCACTGAGCAGCTATTGAGCAGCTTTATTGAACAATAATTCTCCATTATTGCAGATGTTTTTTGTCTGCTGGCTCACCAGCTTTACCACCTTCACGCAGCCGAGTGGTCAAAGCTATTTGCATCAGGCTGACTCACGCATTAACCCAGCCACGTGTAAATGCACCAGGAGGCTATGCATCTTGCTGGAAATTGGTGCTCAGTGCCTATAACCAAATTAGAGGTTGCCTCCATAATAGCCAGCTTCTCTCAGAGCAGACATGCCTGGCTTTGTACGGCCCCAATAAAATCACACTGACAAAGTGGTTAGTAAAATGTATTTACCGGTATCTTAGGTGAACAATAGAAATAGCTCTCTTTTTCATGTATTTATTTGGCTTGCAACATATCATGATAGGTACAAGAACAAAACACACCAAGAAGAGATCAAAACCCTCATTCAGGGAAAGTCATTGCCTCTGCAGTACCTGAACTTTATGCCCCACCATCACCATTGTCCCCCCCCCCCCCCCCCCCATTCTTCAAAATTTGGAAAAATTGAAACAATTGGAAATTTGGAACACTGAGCATGCTCATTTCAATCAAGGGTCCAAATTGAATCGAATCCAATAATTTATGGCTGCCATGCAAGACAAAAAGTTTGCATGATTCCAGGTAAGTGAAATGACTCCATGCTTATATATTACTAGCAGAAGAAAGCCCGCTTATCATTGTTTGGCAGATGCGTGTAAGAAGAAATGAAGTATTGGTGGGTCATTTATTTTTGTGGGAAAATTGAAGCACTCTATCTCACTCAACTCACTCAAGCGTATTCAAGTGTGCACATTGCCTTTTATTATTGTAATGATAAATTATTATTTATGAAGGCCACAACTTCTGTAGAATAGAGCTATAATTCAAGCGAAACGTACAGCGACCTCACGTCTTGGGCTGTTCTATTGAATTTGGTCTGTTAAATTATGGAGTATAAGTCAAGTTATTTTCATGGCAGTGACATAGACTATGAAAAGTATTTAATCTATAATTGGAGCTTCAGTAGTTTGACGAGACCTGTGTCACTAAAATTACAGTTGTACCATGAATACCTACATGTATCAGGATTTGTTTCATCCACTTAATTTACTGGCCTGAAGATCTGTTCAATAAATTGCACCCCAACAAATGAAGATTAATTATATCTGCACATTTTTCTACTTGCAACTTTTTTAATTTTAAATTTTAATTTTAATTAGAAGTGTGATTCCATCATCATGCCAAAGGAAGGTCTTTCTCATTCTGAGTGGATATGCAGGCTGTGTTTGTATGCTAATGGTGAGTATGTGTTTGGTTGTGCACTTCCTCCTAATTCACAGGGGCTAAAAAGAGGACATTGATGTGTGTCCAGTGAAGAAAGCACATACAGATGTCTTCGGTAACAGGACCATCTGTAATTGTGGTTTCCATGAAAATTATGTACGTATGCAACACAGTTGATGTTTTAGTAAATTTTCATTTCACCTACAACATAGTGAACTTAGTACAGACTTAATGATATTTATTTAATTTGTTTTTAATTATTCTAGCTAACCAAAGAGCCTGTGTCTGTGATGACTTCATGTACATGTACTTTAGTCACATCATCTGCATCATCGTCCTCACTGCAGGATAGCCCATCTACCTCCTGTTCTGTGCCTCCAAAGGTAATGTTTACTGTGAATAAAACTAGACAAAATTTTCTCCTTAGAAAAATAGCTGGAAGGTATTTAAAGACTATTTGTCTTCCACTGAGGCAAGAACAGTGTTCAGTTTCTTTACTGTACTTTCGGTGTTTTCTAATTGTTTTCTTTAGGATAGCACAAAACAGGATAGCACAAAACAGTTTTTCTTCCTATCTTCTTAGCATCCCTGAAGGACGTCGGAACTGGAAACACTTTAAGGGACAGCAAACAATCAAGGGGAAACAGCTAGCAGTGTAAGTGGACTTAACACGATAGATAGCAGATAGTCAGAACAACATAGCAGATAGATACCTACAGGACTTGTGTTAAAATACTTTTTCTTAATGGTCTTTCAAAGACTAATTTGAACTCATTGATAAAAATGCTAATATTATTTTCCAGAATACAACATCCCCAATTCCTGCAACTACACAAACAACACAGCATACACGTTTACCCTAACTGACAGTATTGTTATTGATTGTTTTGCTTTAACATTTTTGTCATTTCTTATTGTGTTAGGCACCTCAGGTAGTTCCCCTTGTAAGTATTTCTGTTACTCTAAACCCTACTGTAAGTGTCGCTGACATTACAGTCCACCCTCAGCCTCTAGGTGGTGCTAGCACAATGATCTCAAGTGCAAGTATAAGTAACGACTTAACATTGTGTAGTTCCAGAAAATATCCATACCCACCTCTGGAAGGTTAATGGAAATTCCAAGGGGTAGGAGGGTTTCAAAAGCCAAATTTTTTGAATGAAAGTATGACACTAAAAGGGAATTTCCAGAGGGGTGGTGGGGGGGGGGGGGTTCAATTGGAAAAACCTTCCATGGGAGAGGTATGGATATTTTCTGGAACAACACATTTTTGTTGTTTTATTCAGAATCTACCAGTAACCCTGTCGGGTGATTCAATGTCAAGAGATTGTATCACTGGATCAGATCAGATTCCTTGAACAAGAAATAATTTATATAGGAATGTCAATGACTGCTAGTGTATTTTCTCAGGGCTGTTTTGCAATATTTTTCTAGAGTGAAGATGACAGAGCAATGGCAGCTTGTTTTCTCCAGAGTGAAGATAACAAAGCAGTGACAGCCTGGCTAGAAAGTGCTGAAAAGGACTTACAGTTATGTAAGCAGGTATGATAAATTATTCTATCAAAAGTAGCTCAAGCGAGCTAGCTTTCTGTGTTTATATTAGGAAAACACTTATGGGTTCCAATGTTGTAGGGTTGTAACGGCCTGACCTTATGGTTAGTCTTGAAATCTGTGCAGCAGCATACAACTCCAGTTCCAGAATAGTAGGTACATGTACATCTGTGAGGCCAGTAATTCCAGCTGTTCAACCAGCAGTGTTTAGTGCTGAAGTATGTACATGTAACTTTAACTTTTTTTCCTTGCAAGTCGACTGAGTTCCAGTGTTGCCTTGGAAGATAGCAATGCTTTACTTTTCCGGAAGGAATCCAGTACACCAATGTTATTACACTGCCCTCTAGTAACATTGTGACATTGTATTTCTTATTGTTTAGGCAACTCAGGCAGTTTCCCTTGAAAGTAGTTCTGCTACTCTGAGCCCCCCTGTACACCCTCAGCCTCTAAGTGGTGCTACCACAATGATCTCAAGTGCAAGCATATGTAACTTTTATAAAAATTGATATTCTCAGTATTTTATGCTATAGCTCTTCACTGGTACCACACAAGGCAGTGATGTGATAGCCAAAACAAGCAGTACAGGATTTGAAGTTAACTTTTTAGTCCACTTGCAGAGCTTAATGCTAATGAGACTTTTTCCCACTAGCAAACTGTTGAGACCACTAGCAGATTCTTTCCCCTTGAAATGTTAATTACCATGTGGCAGCCACCACCTACATGTATCTACTGCAGTGGGGTGATAATCAGCCTGGTTTTGTGGGCCTTCAATTGATTTCTAAACATATATCATATTTAAAACTGATTTTGTAGGAGCCATTGCCAGAACAAGACCTTTTCGAATAAACCACCTCTGTTACAAAATCAACTACTACAGACTTCGGCTTGCGTCTGCCTAAAGGTTGGAAGGAAAGTGTTCTCAAGAATGGCAGACACTGGATTAGGCGTGCTGTGTTTGCCAAGAAGGGTGAGCTACAGCACCGCTCAGAAATAAGCGAACCAAAACATACGCGTATGCGTATACAAAGTGTATGCTCATTAGTTTTTATGAGCTAGCTTATTGTTACTTTCTTTGTAATACTGTAGTTGAATGTTGTTTCAATGGCCCGGTAATACTGGGATTATATGGGCTGACTAAATCTCTGTGCCAAATACGGTAGCACTAGCCACAGTTTCACAAAATTTTTTATATAGAATGCGTTCTGTAGCATTACAATAATTTAATTGCAAGAAACTCTCGTTGCACAACATATCCGGAGAAACTTGTAGTCGGGTTTCCATCAGAAAATTTTACCGTTCGTTTTAATCATTGACTTCATCTTGCTCCAAACAGAACCATTTCACATCTTGTCGTGACGCTTCGAGAAGCGGCAGAGACAAAAATAACTAGCCGTCGCCGGTCGACAAGATTCACGGCAGTAAAGTTTCACGGTGCATCATAAATACTTCGATAAAACATTGTTTTGCAGAATGAGATCATTTCATTGTTGAAATCACCAATTTATGC
>CM042754.1:17054901-17057239 GCA_022496165.2 Catalaphyllia jardinei
GCAGCTTGACCCCAAGCAGCTAAACCATAGGACAGGTAAGGAAATATTAGGGAACGATAGATGTTTAAAAGAGTACATAGGGGAACGAAGTGCCTAAGGCGAGCAATTACTCCAATAATTTTACTTATTTTTTTCTTACGCTGCCAAGCAAAAGAGTTCTCATAAATAGTTAGGTTGATGTGCTCTCAGGGCAAAATTACTAGTTGTATTGATCATATTAGGCAACGGCATTGCATTTGGTTTCAGCCAATACAGAATGCTCTTGGTACTGAAGACACTTCTCTAGCTTTATTAGTGCCAAGTGCTAGCTCTGAGGTTTACAGTTTGGAATCAATCACAGGGGCTCAACTTGGTTGTTCCTTCCTCTGTGAAAGAATGCCGAAAAAAGGGTGACGGTCTAACAAGCAAGGCAGAGAATGATATGATAAGTCATTCACTCGTCATCCTGCAAGCAACAGTTGGGCGGGAAAGTCAGTTTGAGCTTTGTGCTAAAAGTGATAGCACTGGTTCCTGAGATGAAAGATCCGATTCCCTCCATCAACAAATCTGCCTTTAAGCAATGGGTTAAAATCAGTTGCACACAGTGTAATTTTGTGTACTATGGCCAAACAGAAATATCATTAAAGACCCGAATTGTGGAGCACAAAAAGGCAGTGACAAGTTTTGAGCAGAACTCTAAAGTGTCAAGCCATGTCCACCAATTCAGCCATAACACGAACTTTGCAAATGTCACGCTCCTTGGTTTCGAATCAAATTACCACGAGCGACTTTTCCTTGAAGCGTGGCACTCTATTTTGGACCCGAATGCTGGCAACGATCACGTCGTACTTCAGAAGCCTACAAAGTTATCACGCGAGCATGAATTACATGGTCACGCGCACAAGCTTCGCGTTACGTTTTACTTTAAATAGCGTATGATAACGAACTTCGTTTTCATATCACTAATGAAGGCTTAAGCATTAGCCGAAACGTCTGTTCCGAAACAACAATAGTCAGTGGCAACAAATTTCTATAGCACTTATGACATCTCCTGACTACACATTTTCCATTTTTAAACAATGGGTTAACTAGTACTTTAACACAGTTCACAATATTCAAAAGATACTTTATTGTTTTTTGCTGTTTTACTTTGCTATGACATAGATTTTATCAAATAATTTTTGCAAAGAAAACATTTTTCGCACAAAATTAGTTCTTTGAATAATTTTCATGTTTTTTTACCAGAACAATTAGAAGTAAAAAAACGGAGTTCTGGGCAAGGCAAGTTCCTAAGGTCAATTTTAGGACCACCTTTTGTCTGCTAACAGTATAATAAATTTTATATTTTTTTTCAAAAGTGGGTGAAAAACGGTTTTTTTTTAATTTCAAATTGATCTGAAATATATATTCTTGGTGATAATCATTTTAGTGCAAAAGAGGGATTCATGCACTGTTTTAAAGATATATAAATTTATTTATATTATGATGAATTACTAGCATTGTTTTTGTTGTGTTTCGTTACAGAACACGGTTAAAATAAAACTGCAGAAGGCTTTCTACAACAAGAAGCCTGTAGAAAAGCCCCACAAGAAAAAGAATCTGGAAACGGAATCCACACGGCAGGGCCATGATGACCAGTTAAAAATAGAAATGAAGGCAAAGAAACCTGATGAAAAAAAATGAAGCCTATTAACAGTATCTTTGGAGAAGCGGCGGAAGTGGACACAAAGCTTAACAGGGAAAGGAACAGTAAAGAAAGTATTTGAGGAATACCCTGGCTTCAAGAACTAAACTTTTGCTAGTTAGTATACATTAAAAATATGCTCTAATCTGAATACAGATGAAGCTCTCCTATAGGCAAGTAACCTAAAACTAGAAAAAAAAATACTAAGAGAGGATTTACATCTAGGTGAATTGTAATGATTATGTTTACAACATATTAAAATAAGAAAGGCTAGCGCCTTATGGAGCTTTGCTTGAAACTTGGGAAAAGTAAATGATTTGTTAAAGTAATTTGTTGCTGGCATGTGCATTCAAATTGTCAGGAACATCAAATAAGAAATCTTGTGTTGTGAGTGGGGCTAGTAGTGTGGCCTTCTATTTAATGGGTATTCAATTCCACAACTACCACCATGTTCATTAATACGCGGCCCTCAAATAGAAATTCCACAAGCATTCGGCGATTTGCTCCTGTCAGTGATGTGCTCCTTATATGCTGCTATAAGAATGCCACATTTGTTTATTAAAAGTATGGCTGCCACTGTGTAGCCTGTTTGTTTAACATGGTTGCTTGTTATTCTTCACGTTTACGTTGGTGAGTGGTGAGTTGCATCCCTATAGCATCATATAAGGAGCGCAC
>CM042754.1:17057249-17059749 GCA_022496165.2 Catalaphyllia jardinei
CGGAAAACTGGCTTGCAAGTGGGCTTGTCATTGAATTGGCTTACTTGCCGTCTAGCTACAGACCATTCGTACTTGAAAAAATGCAAACGAGCGAATAACTCAGATACTAGACAAAGAAATATTTTATTAAAGAACAAATTTGTTTGAAACTACTTTACGTTAATTGCATTTAGCTCACCAATTAAGTTCTCCAAGAGCGTTTTTCCCGTGTAAAGTTTGAAGTTGTACTACAGAAACTGACAATTTCTGTCAGTCGTTGCTCACTTAAAATAATTCAAAATCAGACTTTTCTATCGTAAATTGAGTAGCAGATGCGAGGAAACTCGTTTAGTGTAGTCCACAGAAATTCTCTCAAATACAACAACGATCAGAGAGGTAAACTCGGCTGATTCGAGTCTATTATTACTTAAATTGTACAGAGAGAGAGAGAGAAATAGAGAGAGAGAGAAGCAGGATTGCGCGCTATTAAAGCGCCGACGGAGCTGCCAATAATTCAAACTGCCAACCAAACAAACTCTTACGACTTCAAAAAACTGAATTGAATTTACTTACGGTGATTTTCCTTGCCATCTAAATTTGAATACAGATATAAATTTGCGTTGATTAATCGTCTATGAAAGTGTAAAAAGGGCGAAAGATTGACGATAACCGCTAATTCGTTCACGAAAATCGATCAACTCGATGGATTCCGCCTGTTGTGGCGGTCCGGATGAGAAAATTTCGCTCGCTCAGGAGCTGAAATATTACTATTTATTGCATATAGGGAGACTTATATAATAAACCCTGCAAATAGAATATTCTATATGTGCTGTATTTTCACATGTGAAAAAGTGATACGTCCAATCAACTTCGCGTATAGCATTCTGCACATGTGAAAATATATAACCAATCGTCGCCCAGAGTAGAATCGCTTAGCCAATCAGAGCAAAGCATTCAGATGGCTTCCCAGAAGCGTGGTCTAGAAACCAGCGCCCGCTTGAAGTTTGTGTTTTAAAAACATGACTTCGGCTTCCCGTTTTAGTTCACTTTCGGGAACAGCAGCGTTATCGTTAGCACTTCAGCTTCAGCCAGCAGTCACCTCAGCAAGTCTTATCTCTGTTTCAAGGGCGAACATTCAAGGAGGAAACATTCAACATTTCTATAAACAGCGTAAGTCAACAGAATTTGTCTTTGCACAGCGCGAAGCCGCTGTCATGGATAAGCGAAAACGTTTTACACTTTTACACGTGTTTTAAATACAAATTCCCCGTACTGTATTTTAGCTTGTGTAGGCTCTTTGTCCGCTTGTTGCTAGAAGGGAAAGCGAATTTGTTTTTTATTAAGTTCGGTCATTTACATCAGTCTATACCTGCCAACTCTCACGCCTGCGGGTTGAAAACTTCGATCTCACGCCGGCTCACGCTTGCGGGCCAATTTCTCTCGCCTGATTGAAAAATGTGAGTTGTCGCCATCTTGCTTGACGCAATTTCCAAAAATATGTTAACTCAGACCCATGTAAGGAACGAAAACCATGTGAAAAATGAATAAATGACAATACCTTCCTCGCGATCTCTGATTTTTGAAGTGAAAAGCACTGGGAGCGAGCTCGCATTTGTAGACGTCCTAAGACTTCGGAAAACTTCGGACGTCTTCGGAAGCCTTCGGACTTCTTCGGAAGACGTCGGACTCCTTCGGGAATCTTTGGAAATGATCGTGTCGTCTTCAAAAATCCCAGCACTCACATGATAAAAATCTCACGCTTATATCTCAGAAAAAGTTGGCAGGTATATCAGTCTTGAATTTTTTGCCGTTCTACGTGTAAGCTTATGTTATCGCGAAAAAATAAAACTGATTTAAAGGATATGTTTAATTCTCGCTATATATACAATAAACAAATTACAGCATAGAAAGTGCTTTGTACGGATTTTTATTCACTCGTTGCAAAACTTTGAAAAACTCACTCGTTCGCTGCGCTCACTCGTTCGTTTACCAAAGTTTGCAACTCGTGAAAAAAATCCGTACGTCGCACTTTCTATGAAGTAATCTATATTTATATTTTTTCTCAAGCATCTCAGCGAGCCGGAATGCTAAATCCTCGAATTTTATTGGCTAATCTTACGCACATGACCGGTCCAGCTTTTTACGATACGGCCCACGGGCCGGATTTTTGGAAGATACGAGATGTCTTTTTCATATAGTGGTTATCTATTGTTTTTTTAAAAAATAAACAATAGAAAAAAAGACACCGAGTACCTACCGGATTTTTTTCCGCTGCCTACATTTCGCTCCTAAAAGTCTGCGGTAATCGTCAATCTGTTTTGCCTTTCTTACACATCCATCGACGATTAGTCACCGCAACTTTATATCTCTTCTCTTTAAAATGGCAAGGAAAGTCAATGTAAGTAAATTCAGTTGAGTGTTTTGAAGTTTTGAGAGTTTGCTTGGTTGTTTGTAGCTTGGCGCTCCAGTGTAATGGCACTTAATCCTGTGTTTCCCTCGCCGTAGGATTCGCCGTAGGAGT
>CM042754.1:17069992-17072492 GCA_022496165.2 Catalaphyllia jardinei
GGAAGCGGTAGAGCACTCAAGAAGTAGAGAAAAACACTCGACTGCGTCTCTTGTTTTCCCCTACACCTCTTTCGTTCTCTACAGCTTCCTGCGTGCTTTACAACAGAACAGAGCACAGTCGAGGTTTCTTTATTTGTTAGTTGTGCCCCGAGAATCCTTTTCCGTCGACCTTATGAGAACTGTTAAAGCTAGTTGGTAAGGCTATGTAAGAAGTTAAAAGGTGTTTGTGATGTATTTTCCGCTATTTTCGTATTTTTATATAAATATATATTATAGAGAAATTTATTGTCCAGGAGAGAGGGTATACGATGCAGCTCTCGACATGAAGAGTCAACTGAAAATTCCAATCAAATGAAATCAAATTTCGCGCAATTACTCCCTGAATTGTTCTCCACTCCGTCCAATTACTATTAAATTATCGTGGTTGAGAAATTACGCTTATAATCGCGGGTTTTAATTATCGTATCGTGAGCTTTAGCGCCAAACGCTGCCATGCCAATTTTGTATTTTCACATGTGAAATTATTAAATAATTTAACACTGGGATTTCGTGCTAAAATTCAGGAGTTACTTGTCACCTATGATATTAGGCAATTAATTTAATCACTTGTACATCGCTGCCCAAACTTTAATCATATCAAATGTCGTGATATTAGCAACGGTGTTTCTTGAATGTGAATATCACGCTTAACGTCATCTGGCTAAGTGTGACATATCAGATGCTATTACTTATTTTCAAGTTATTTACCAACAAAGCGACACAACACGGATTTCCTTTATCGTGATTAATCTACGTTTTGCTTTTGTTCGTTAAAATGGAAAATCTTAAGATAACCTTCTTCACTCGCGTTTTTTGGTTTTCTGTTACAAATTTTCCAACAGATTAGACTACAGCATTCTGTCTTGGGCGATATTAAATATCGGAAATATGAAAAATGTTAGCTAATAAGGCCGGTAGCATCTGCCAAATCTCAATTAAATTTCATCACTTTTGTGTAGTGCTAACAAAGCCAAGGTTCTTTTTGACTGGTTTACACTATACACTATCCTCTTTGCAAATCGGTTTCCAAGAAAGGCACCTTTTCTGGTTTTTTAAGTCCTTCAACGTAATTCTAGTTTCTCTTGATATCTTTGTTACTCAAATCATTTCCCGAGTTAACGTGGCAAAGGGTTATGCAAAGATGTCTTATCTCAATACCGCAAAATACAGGGATGAGAGTGAATCCATTTTTACGCCACATGCGATTATCTTAATCACAGATTTGTAGAAATTGTTAAAGTGGTCGTCTATACTGTCATCCTAGTAACGTCTACCATGGGTAACACGATGGTTGTCATTGTGGTGTACAAAGAACGGAGAATGAGAGCAGCTGATCCTGATCGTCAACATGGCTGTCTCAGATTGCCTGTGCACTGTGATCGTTATTGCAAAACTTATTACCCAGATATTCACCTACCCAGATGCCTTGTGTACGATCATGAACTTTTTCCAAGACGTCACTGTAGCCGTGTCGCTACTGAGCCTTGTGATGATCGCCATTGAACGTTACTACGCAATTTCCTGTCCAGCTGTCGCTAATCCCATTCCACGCAAGCAATGTGGAGTGATAATAGCTCTTACTTGGCTGATTGCGTTTGTTATGTATGCAACGCGCTTTTGGACCTTTAAGTTATCCATCGAGATGGAAGGCTCAATTGCTATCACAGTTGGGAGCAGCTTGCTGAGGATCCACTCAAAGCATTTTTCTTGCATACAATTCCTTCTGTAATAGTTAATGGTAACTGTTCTAAACTATCGGAGATACACACGTTACTGATTGAAACTAGCCTTGACATTCTCGCTATAACGGAGACCAAGCTGGCAAATAACACCTCCGACGAGGAAATTGCCATTGAAGGATATTTTACAATTCGCAACGATCGCAACAGAAATGGCGGCGGTGTGCTATTGTACTACAAGGACTGCTTAGCAGCATATGAGGAGCATAAGATGCAAGTCCCAGCCACTATCGAAGGAGTATGGATAAATGTAAGAAGCCAATCTCAAACATGGCTTTTTGCCTGTGTGTACAGACCGCCAACCGATCTCTCCTTCTATGACTAATTTAATGTTATGCGTGAGAAGGTCTGGACTACACGAAAAAATGTTGTAATTATGGGTGACCTAAACTCCGACTTGTCCCTTAAAAGCTGTGAAGATGCAGAATCCCATCTTGGAAGACATCTACTGCGCATATTAAGCTCATATGGAATGAAATGTGTCATAAAAGAACCGACCAGAATTTCTGATGTAGCACAAACATTAATCGATTTGATAATTGTCAGCCATCCTGAGAAAATCACTACGGCTGGTGTGTCCCACTTGGGAATATCTGATCACAGTTTTGTGTATGCAAATTTGCCAATGAGAAAGGAAAAGAGCTCCCTGACGATTAAGACCATAAACAATTACAAAACTTTTAACCACCAGAAATTTAGAAACGACATCGAAAGCGCCCCTT
>CM042754.1:17077492-17103470 GCA_022496165.2 Catalaphyllia jardinei
GCATTTTCTTTAAGTTGCTCAACGATGTTCTGGTTTGACAAAGCAAACCGACTGTCAGCCATTTTTTTTTTTCATTTTGGTGTTCAAATTTGGCGCTTCCCCGGTGTTTCCATAGCAACTTCCGTATTGCACTCTATAACCTTGGATTGCACTCTATAACCTATTTATGCATTCGCCATTGGCCAATCAGAAACAAGATATTTTGTTGAGTATATAATAATTCAAGTTATTTAAGTTAGTCGCTACGGCACTCCAATTCTAATCAAGAGGTCTACGGCTCAAATCGTACCCCATGCTACTAGCTGGATCTGAGCTCGCTGATATTGATTACAACCTGCGCAGACCTTTAACACTTAGCCTTCCGCCAGCTGGAACTTTATGTATATTTTCTTTCATAGACAATGAAGCACAAGCTTCTGGCTAAATGCACCCACAATGTCTAAAGGAATGATTTTACTCGCAGTTAATATAAAGCACTGATTATGATTGATCATGACAGTCACTGGGACCGCTGAGCTCATGATGAACAATTTTAAGGCACATTTGGTACCTGATGCGTTTAGACATAGAGCAAAAATAGATTTTACGATGGAGGGAAGGACTGCAAATGAAAGAATACCAAACTCGTCCACGATCATCCCGTAACTTGGTTTTCAGTGGTTCAGAAGGATAATATATTCATAGCGAAAAAAGTTATTGCGCAAGTTTCTTAAGAAATATAATTTCTTTAAAATCCAGTACGGTGCCTTCTCTGCTTAAGTTCTTTAAAAAATAGATGCGGTAAAGCTAAAGTCGTCGCTCAGTAGCTCATGGCGTTGAGCTGAGCTAAGGATGCAACAATTCAAAACTGGTTAACAACTACAAGATCAGATTTGAATGTTTTTCAAAGTAAACAAAGATTCATTAAATTGGTATGAGATTAAAATTTTATATTTGCTATGGGCTATAATTAAAAATGATTGGCACATACGACGCCTAAGATGGTCGAGGACAAAATTTATATTCATAGCCAAGAGTGATATAAGATGATGTACATGTAACAACTGTAAGTTGGTTTACAAGTATATATCTCCGACGAAATTATGTTTTGAAAATTTTTAAATAAAGAGAAAAACTCATTAAACGGATATGAAGTTAAAATTTGATATTTCGTTGGGGCACAATTAACAATGACTGGCACAAACGGCGTCTGAGATGTTCGAAACCACATTTATATTCATAGCCATAATGTTTCCAGTTTTTCCCTTAAATTTTCCGCCTGTACATTGTAGTGTTTTATGACAAGTCTAGTCTCCTAGTTTCCATTGCAGATTCCTCTGTTTTCCTTGATCTCAAGACAGACACAGTTGATTATCTTTTGGTAGGTCAAATAAGGCTTATTATTATTTAAGAAATAGAAAACATGTACCGTGCTGCCATCGAGCTATAGCCGAAACACGAGTAGAAGTTTGGGAGAACGAATTCTCCCAAACTTTCACGAGTGTTTCTTTAACTCGACAGGAACACAGAGGACATGTTTTCTATCTCTTTTAGAAAACACCGCGACGACAAAATGGAAAACAGTCAAAATGTAAATTCTCTTTGCTCGGGCCATCATAACGTCAACACTGTGTCTCCATCGAGTCATAGAAACACGATTTTTTACCAATCAGCTCGCGTATATTCTTAGGACTATTTTCCCCAATCACTATGTAGACTGTACATAAGAACTTTTTTTTAATTATATCTGAGACTAATTTAATTTGATTTTAAGCCAAACTTCCTGTACTTCTGCGGTTTATATCATTGCCATATATTGTCTCGTCAAGCTGGAGGTACACTTGTCAAGACAGAAAAATTGTAATTTAGCAGTTAAGAAAGGGGGCTCTTTTCGCTCAAATTGACTTTTCCTAATTGCTCAAACGCGCTATTTTTAGCAGGGTAAAGAGTTTTATGTCCTTTTTATCCGAACCTATCTCTTGTTGACCAAAACCAACCGCATCTACAAAGTTGCCGGTTGCTAGGCAGAAAGTAAAACGCTTACTACTTATCTGTTTGTCGCCAGGACTAGAGTGCTAATTCATAAATCAAAGTGATTTTGGATGCCACTGGGCGAGTGACTGAATGACATTTCTTGATACAGATATGGACAAAAACGAAACAATAATTATTCTAAGCACTAGGAGAGCTCTATATACTGAGTTATAGGTATTATGAATACTTCAAGAGGTCCTAAAAACAATCACTGTAAAATCAAGACATACTTAAGACGTTTCTGGAAAAAAAATATATGTAGGAGCTTCTTGAGGGCAACCACTTGGGGAGCCAATAATGTAACGAACAATTGACAATACTTCCATTCAATACCGTGTTTATTTGATAAACATTAGCTTCTTGTTGATTGGTCAGTTTTCAATATCTCACTTTTTCTATCCTTTATTTTGTGGTGCAGATGTATGAGCACCAGGAAAACATTTTTCGTCTCTCTCCGGCAACTTGGATACAGTATAATTCCAGTAAATTTCCGAGTAAGCCTCCTGAATCCTGTACAGCATGAGCAATGCCACAGAAATCATCAGCCATCAGACCAATTTCCGCGATGATTCCGATTTTAATGTCTCATGCGGCCTCGTAAATCGTACAACAGCAGACATTTGTCAAGCAATTGCCTGTTCTTTTATCTTCCTAACGGCAATCTTGGGTAACACCATGGTGCTGATCGTGGTGTACAAAGAACGGCGAATGAGAACAACCGTGAACTTTTTGATAGTCAACATGGCTGTTTCAGATTTCCTGTGCTCTATGTTAGTCATTCCGAGAATCATGACCCAATTGTATACCTACCCGGACGCTTGGTTAATTACGGGAACAGCAGGTCTGACCTTGTGCAAGGCTGTGCGCTTTTTCCAAGACGTCACTGTAGCAGTGTCGCTACTGAGCCTTCTGATGATTGCCACTGAACGATACTATGCAATTTCTTGTCCTGTCGTCGCAGATCCCATTCCACGTAAACGATGTGCACTGATGATAGTTTTCACTTGGCTGGTGGCATTTCTTATGTACGGAACGCATTTTTTTACTTTCAAGTTATCCGCCATCGAGGACGAGGGCCCGATTTGTCATCACAGCTGGAAGCAGATGGTTGCAGATCCAGTCCAGGCCAGGGAAATCGAATTTATTTTGCATACAGTTCTGTCGGTGATCGTTCCATTTATCGTCGTTACTACCTTTTATACAACCATCCTCATCCGAATCAGACGGTCGCCTGTTCCCGGTGAAGCATCTTCGAGAGTACGAATACGACAACGAAAGCGTAACCGAAATGTCCTTTACATGTTACTTGCAGTCGTAATAGCGTTTGGCGTCTGTTGGTTTCCATTCATTGTCTACACCTATGTGGTAATGTTCGTCTGGATTAGCAAACACCGATCCCAAGAAATCCCCTGTGGTTTGGAAATCTTTGGACAATGGACGATGTATCTGGCTTATCTTAATTCGTCTGTAAATCCTGTGATTTACTTTGTATTCTGCGAGAATTACCGCAAAGGATTAATCAAGCTTACTTGGCCTTGCTTGTCTCGTTTTCGTAACAAACAGCATTCTGCTCGTTCAAAAGATACTGTCGAAATTGAGATGAAATTTCAAGACCAAAACCGCAGAAGTAGGCGTGGGCTTCTTCGTGATCAGCGTTAAATGCTGATGTGCGTTTCAGTGATGTTCACCAGCCGTGACAGTGGGTCATAAGCTCTTAAAAAAATTTACCTTTGAATTTCAAAAAAAAGGGCCCTGTGAAGGGGAACGTTTCTACTCCCGAGATGAAGTCAAAGAAGTTGTTTAATCCATGTATGTTTATTTTTCCTAGCTTGGGCGAGTTCTCTGCTATTTTACCAATTTCAGGAAGGCCAAAATGTAAATTTAGCCTACTCTTTATGAATTCAAACTTTACCGAAAGTGACATTAAATAAACAGGAATTACGAAACTGCGAAATTGAGAAAATCAGAATAGATACAAATTAAAAAGGTTTTTTGGAGACTTTGGCAAACTTGGCCTTCCATGTGTTATTTTACTTTTGTCCAATTTAAATTTTTTTGTATGTTGGTTTATGTTCTTTTGGAAACAATTTTTTTTGGGGGGCACCGTGTTGTTTTAGGATATAATATAATCTGTCCGTACGTTTTTAGCCAAAAGAAATAATAATCATCCTGTATAACTTAGCTGTGACTGACAAGTTGTTTGCACAAGTGTTATTAAATGCCAAAAAACATTTTCTCTCCCAGCTGAGGGGATCTCACTCTATTTAGTGCTCTTTTTAACTATCGGCAGGCGGGGTGGCCTTGGTTAGCGCGCTCGACTCCGGGTTCAAGCCTTAGCCGGAGACATGGTGTTGTGTTCTTGGGCAAGACACTTTACTCTCACGGTACCTCTCTCCACTCAGGTGCAAAAATGGGTTCCGGCGAATTTAATGCTGGGTGGTATCCTGCGATGGACTAGCATCCCATCCAGGGAGAAGTAGAAATACTCCAGGTAGCTTCATGCTAATGAAACCGTGATAAGTCCCGGCCTGATGAGCCACTTGGCTTCTATGCAGACTTAACCTACCAACCTTTTGAACTATCGTCAATTTTTAGATGTTTAACAGGAGAAAAGTTAACTGAGTTATCTGATGTAGTATATACCAAGTAAAAAGACAGGAAAGTGCTTTTGTCATTTTCCTTTAAGGTGTTTGCTGACAAAATAAATGGATTTATCAAAGACAGGCAGATGTTACGCTTTTTTACGGAACCAAACCTAAGTAAATAATTGGTACGCTTTTAGGAAGACTCGAGGCAGCAGTGCATTTCTACCAAAGAAGCTGGCATTTTAAAAAGAAATGAAGACTTTACTATTCATTTTCAACAGTTTCGATTTGCTCGGCGATCTACTACAAATGAAAAGTTGAAACAACTGGATGATCTCGCCCGCAATTTTTTTTGCCCTCCGAATAGCTCGTATAGAAAATTCATTCTTGGTTTCGGATACGATGCATTATGAATGTCGCGGACATGATCCTTTACCTGAAAAATATGTTTGATTAGCTTTGCTACTGTTTATATGAGTTGTAAAGGAACTATATAGCAGTCCTTCAGTACGGACATCAGGCTGGCAGGAACATTATAAATTGAAGGATAAGCTTTTCCCTCCTTGGATCTTTTCGGGAGTCACCGAGCACACCCTAGGACAAGGCCGCTTTCCCCTATTCTCTCGTTCATCACGGGACACTTATAGGAGCGTTCGCTACGTTTTATCCTATAGTTTAAATTGCAGTTCTTTTAATCCAATCTAGAAAAGGGTTCAGGGAATACATTTTAATAAATTTTAACACTTTTTGACAATTCAAGTTGGCCTTGCACCTCTTTGGACCTGCGGGTGTAAAATAATTAATCTCAACTTTAACCATTTGAAATTTGGTACCTGAAGTACGAAACAGAAAAAACACGGCCTCTTTAAAAAGAAATAATATAATAATTTTTTTTGTCGTCTTGTATGTTGCAAAAGATAAAATAACTACTGGCACGTCACATGAATGGAGAAATGATGAAAATTGTTATTCTTGGCAACGTCACATTCGAAGTACTAAATATGAGTTCGTAAGCTCCAAATAGACAGCTTCACACTTAACTGCCTTACAATTTTAAATACAAAATGTTTATAGAAAAGCTTACTCCAACATGCTAGATCTCATCTGTTAAAAAAGGTACGCAGAAGTTAAAACTTTTACGTACCTGTATGGGTTAGATTAATATCCAACGTCTGTTATCCCGAAAAAAATATATATTTAAAGAGGAAGCCACATCAACCTTAGTTGGTTTTCATGCGGGTCATCTGTACCCAAAAAAACAATTTAATTTTAACAGTCTTGTAACCGAACAATTTGCTGAATACAAATAACGTGACATATTTATCAGTACTCGTTTCGCTCGCACCGTTATTTCTTTTTTTCGATATAACAAAATCAAAACTCGTCAATTCAAAGTCGATTTTGAATTATAGAAAAGAAGAACTTGTGCAGGCGTATATACAGTGATTAAATTGGTTTTTGATCTGAGAATCCTTTTCCGTGGATCTTGAGAGAGCTGTTTAAAGCTAGTTGGTAAGGATATGCATAGGAAGCTATTTGATGTTTGTGTGTGTGGGTGGGGGAAGAGGGTTAAGAGCCTATTTTCGTATTTTTATATAAATAGTATAGAGAAATTTATTGTCCTGTAGAGAGGGTATACGATGTAGCTCACGGCATGAAGAGTCAAATGAAAATTCAAATCAAATGAAATAAAATCCCCAAATTGTTCCCCCATTTTGTATTTTCTCATGTGATTAATAGATTAACGCTGGAAATGTGCGCTAAAATTAAGGAGTTATTTGTCACCCAGGATATTAGGCAATTAACTTAATCACTCGCAGCATCACTGCCCAAACTTTACCATGTTAAACGTCGTAATATCAGCAACGGTGTTTCCCGAATATTAATATCACGCTTAATGTCAGTTGGCTAAGTGTGACATCTTAAATGCTATAACTTACTTTTCAAGTTACCTACCAGTCCTTTTACAAAACGACAGGACCACGCGGAATTGGGTGTCATTTATCATGATTGATTTACGTTTTGCTCTTGTTCTTTAAAATGGTAAATCTAAAGATGACCTTCTTCTCTCGTCTTGGTTTTCTGTTACAATAAGTCGAGAAAGGAGTCGGAGCACCGGAGAGTGAATGTGATATTCCAATCCTTGAAATCATGGCAAATGACCATTGACTTACAAGTATTTTCTCCACTGTTTATTCAGTTACGGCTAATACAGTTCATTGCTTTACTCTTGAACTGTCTTGATCAACTTTTTAGTCACCGATCCCTTTGCGAAACCCGGTTTATTTGCATTTAAAAAGGAACCGGAATAACCAAACAAACAGAACAATAAAGATTGTAAATGTCAACCCTTAAATTTTCCAACAAATTAAACTACAGCTTTCTATCTCGGGCGATATTAAATATCCGCAATATGAAAAATGTTAGCTAATGAGACCGGTAGCATCTGCCAAATCTCAATTAAATTTCATCACGTTTGTTGAATGCTAACAAAGCGAAGCTTTTTTTTGATTGGTTTACACTGTCCACTATGCTGTTTGCAATATTTTATGCAAATCGATCGCTTTAGAAGAAAAGCACTTCTTTTTGGCCTTTAAAGTCCTTCAACGTAAATCTTTGTTACTCAAATCAGTTTCCGAGTTAACGAGGCAAAGTATAATGCGAAGATGTCTTATAACAATACCGCAGAATACAGGAGTGAAAATGAATCCGATTTTTACGCCACATGCGATTATCTTAATCACAGGTCTGTAGAAATTGTTAAAGTCGTCGTCTGTACTGTCATCTTCATAACGTCAACCATGGGTAACACGATGGTTGTCATTGTGGTGTACAAAGAACGGAGAATGAGAACAACCCTGAACTTCCTGATCGTCAACATGGCTGTCTCAGATTGCCTGTGCACGGTGATCGTTATCCCAAAACTTATCACCCAGATATTCACCTACCCATCTGCATGGTTAATTACAGGAGCAGTAGGTGATGCCTTGTGTAGGATCATGCACTTTTTCCAAGACGTCACTGTAGCCGTGTCGCTACTGAGCCTTCTGATGATCGCCATTGAACGTTACTACGCAATTACTTGTCCAGTCGTTGCTAATCCCATTCCACGGAAACGATGTGGAATAATGATAGCTCTTACTTGGCTGATTGCGTTTGTTATGTATGCAACGCGCTTTTGGACTTTTAAGTTATCTATCGAGATGGAAGGCCCAATTTGCTACCACAGTTGGGAGCAGCTTGCTGAAGATCCACTCAAAGCACGGGAAATAGAATTTTTCTTGCATACAATTCTTGCTGTAATAGTGCCATTCATCGTGGTAACAGCTCTTTATACAACAATTCTAGTCCGAATCAGACGAATATCTGTTCCAGACGATGTTGGCTCGATGGGACGAAGGCGTCAACAAAGACGTAATCGAAACGTGCTTCGAATGTTACTTGCAGTGGTAATCGCTTTCGGTTTCTGCTGGTTCCCATTTATAATTTTCACTTACGTAGCCACTTTAGTCTGGATTCACAGTGACCTAGAAATGCCTTGTGGTGTAGAAATCTTTGGGGAGTGTGCATTGTACCTGGCATTTATCCAGTCTTCAGTAAATCCGGCCATTTACCTTGGGTTGAGCGCAAATTTTCGCCAAGGAATAAAAAAGTTCATTTCGTCTTGCCTATCGCGCCTAGCTGAAAAACGGTCAGCTTCCGATCAAGCTGAAACACCGCGAATCAAGGACACAAAGCGCAGAATGAGGGTCAAGGCCTAGAATTACGCAGTGTTCATAACCTGTAGCTTAATGAAAGTGCCATAGCTATAAGAGATTGTGTTTGGGATTTTGAAATAGAAGGGACCCTTGAGTAAAACTTGTATTTCGTAATCGATCGATGTTTACCCATCAGTAACTCTTCGTCGATACCGTTGAATATACATATAAGTTCCCACCCTGAAAGGTATGATTCTCTTAGAGCATCCTGGACTTAGAATCTTAGACTTGAAAGAACTAAGAGTTTCTTAGAAAAGGAATTGAAGACTGTAATAAGGGCGGTGAATGTACATAAAAGTAAATATAAGGAGACGAATCTACCAACCCCAAATTAATAGATAACACACTTAAGATTTGATGGCTGCCAAAGAGGCAGACAGAAGACAAAATCGGTAGTCGGCAAGTTTAATTCTTTATTTATTCGGAGACTGTTTCTGTCACATACTAAGTATGATTTTGTGGAACACAATTTCCATAGTTACATCTTCGTGTCTGTTTTCAATTATAAAACACAGCTGTTGGTTCTCACAATTGATCCAAATACAATAAACCTGGCAAGCCTGTGACATCTTGTTTGGAGAACACCGTCCTTACACACGATTTCTCGTTGCACGTTATTTCTGCTCAGTCGATTTTGTTTCGTTTGTTTGTTTGCTTGTTTTTATTATTTTTTTTTACTTCGATATCCAGAAGTACAGACATAGTTGAGACGATATCTTCATGTGTGAGTCTAAATTGTGATTAAATCTTAAGTTAAATCCGTAATTTTTAAGTAGAATGGCACAATTT
This sequence comes from Catalaphyllia jardinei, assembly GCA_022496165.2. Taxonomy (NCBI): domain Eukaryota; kingdom Metazoa; phylum Cnidaria; class Anthozoa; order Scleractinia; family Caryophylliidae; genus Catalaphyllia; species Catalaphyllia jardinei. The sequence continues at coordinate 17,086,638 of CM042754.1, forward strand.
GTTACCAACAGCTTTTAATTTACATAATTTAAAGTCATAAACGCTTTAATTATAAGGTACTTTCTTTTTCTTGCATGTTACACCCTTTCATTCTCCAACAAACCATACTCATCAAAAGACCTCTTTGACGAATGTAGCTACCGAAATACTTCTTAATACGCCCCATCTCTTGATTTCAAAGAAACCTTAGCTGCTATGAGCCGCAGATGATGATGGTTAATTGCGAGGTGTTCTTCAGCGGCTTCTCAGCTTCCACGGGTCTCTGTATGTATGTACCATGTATGTATGTAACATGAATTTTTAGGTGCCTGTAAAATTCATTTAACAGGTATAAAATTGAAATTTGATATTTCGTTGGGCCACAATTAACAATGACTGGCACAAACGGCGTCTGAGATGTTGGAAACCACATTTATATTCATAGCACCGATTGACATAATGTTTCCAAGTTTTTCCCTTAAAATTTCCTCCGTATATTGCAGTGTTTTATGACACATCAATCTCATAGTCTTGATTCCAAGTTCTTCTGTTTTCCATGATCTCGAGACAGACACAATTGGTTATCTTTTGGTAGGTCAAATAAGTCTTATTATTATTTAAGAAATAGAAAACATGTACCGTGCTGCTATCGGGTTATAGAAACACGAGTGGAAGTTTGGGAGAAGGAGTTCTCCTAAACTTTCACGAGTGTTTTTTTAACTAGATAGAAACACAGAGAACATGTTTTCTACTTCTTTTTGTAAACACCGCGATAACAAAAAAGAAAACTTGTCAGCCGCTTTGATAATCAAAATGTACATTCTCTTTGCTCGCACCATCATAACGTCAATAGCTCGTGCTAGTTCTGTGTCTCCATCGAGTCAGTGGGCGTATATTCTTAGGACTGTTTTCTCAATCACTATGTAGACTCTGCATAAAAACTCTTTTTTAAATTATATCTGAGACTAATTTAATTTGATTTTAAGCCAGACTTCCTGTGCTTCTGCGATTTATATTGTCTCGTCAAGCTGGAGGTACGCTTGTCAAGACAGAAAAATTGTAATTTAGCACTTAAGATATGCGGCTCTTTCAGTGCAAATTGACATTTCGTAATTTCTCAAACGCATGATTTTTAGCAGGATGAAGAGTTTTGTGTCCTTTTTACCCGAAACTATCTCTTGTTGGCCAAAACCAACCGCATCTTCAAGGTTGCTGGTTCCTGGGAAAAAAGTAAAGCTCTCATTACTTACCTGACTATTTGTTGCCAGCACCGGAGTGCTCATTTAACAATTCATAGATCAAAGTGATTTTGGATGCCATTAGGCGAGTCAGTAAGTGACATTTCTTGAGATAGATATGGACAGAAACGAAATAATAGTTATTCTAAACGTTGGGAGAGCTCTATATGCTGTGTTATTGGTATTATAAATACTTCAAGAGATCCTAGACACAGGAGAGAAGTTTCTGGCAAAAATATATAAAGGAGCTTCTTGAGGGCAATACAAAAAGTTATGAAAATGAATGGACTTGGAAAGCCAATAATGCAACAAACGATTGACAATACTGACTTCTATTAAATACCGTGTTTATTTGATAAACATTAGCTTCTTGTTGATTGGTCAGTTTTCAATATTCTATTCTATTCTATTCTATTCTAGTCTATTCTATTCTATTCTCTATTTTGTGGTGCAGATGTATGAGCACCAAAACAACATTTTTTGTCTCTCTCCGGCAACTTGGATATAGTTTAATTCCAGTAAATTTCCGAGTAAGCCTCCTGAATCCTGTACAGCATGAGCAAATGCCCCAGAAATCAGCAGCCATCAGACCATTTTCCGCAATGATTCCGATTTTAATGTCTCCTGCGGCCTCGTAAATCGTACAACAGCAGAAATTTGTCAAGCAATTGCCAGTTCTTTTATCTTCCTAACGGCAATCTTGGGTAACACTATGGTGGTCATTGTGGTTTACAAAGAACGGCGAATGAGAACAACTGTGAACGTTTTTATCGTCAACTTAGCTCTTTCAGATTTCCTGTGCTCTGTGTTAGTCATTCCGAGAATCATGACCCAATTGTATTCCTACCCGGACGCTTGCCGTGGTTAATTACGGGAACAGCAGGTCTGACCTTGTGCAAGGTTGTACGCTTTTTCCAAGACGTCACTGTAGCAGTGTCGCTACTGAGCCTTCTGATGATTGCCACTGAACGATACTATGCAATTTCTTGTCCTGTCGTCGCAGATCCCATTCCACGCAAACGATGTGCATTGATGATAGTTTTTACTTGGCTGGTGGCATTTCTTATGTACGGAACGCATTTTTTTACTTTCAAGTTATCCATTGAGGACGAGGGCCCGATTTGTCATCACAGCTGGAAGCAGATGGTTGCAGATCCAGTCCAGGCCAGGGAACTCGAATTTATTTTTTTCGGTGATCGTTCCATTTATCGTCGTTACTACCTTTTATACAACAACCCCCATCCGAATCAGACGGTCGCCTGTTCCCGGTGAAGCATCTTTGATAGTACGAATACGACAACAAAAGCGTAACCAAAATGTCCTTTACATGTTATTTGCAGTCCTAATAGCGTTTGGCTTCTGTTGGTTTCCGTTCATTGTCTACACCTATGTGGTAATGTTCGTCTGGATTAGCAAAAAACGCTCCCAAGAAATCCCCTGTGGTTTGGAAATCCACAAACAATGTTTGGAAATCCTCGGACAATGTATTTGGCCTATCTTAATTCCTCTGTAAATCCGGTGATTTACTTTGTAAATGTGCCATGCACATCCTTTGGGAGCAGCCGTCATTAAATTCCCAAGTCAAACATCTTAATTTATCCCTTTCATACTAATTAGTCTCTTTTCTTAGCTTAAATAGTTTTATGTGTGTTTTTATTCTGTTCTCGCCTTCATCCTTAATTATTCACATTAATGTCTCACTATATGACACTATTTATTGCACAACTTCAATTTATTCTGTACAACTGACGATGGATGATGTTTCATCCGAAACATGTCTGATTAAACAACATGAACTTTAAAAACATCGTTTGGTTTATAAAGGCCATATCTTATTTCGTGCTGCTACGAAGCCTTGGTAATTTATTAATCTATTCTCCCACAGGGGTTCTTCAGAATCAATTTACATGTAATAATGGAAAGAAGGAATAAAATGTATCTAGTTACAATCAAACATCGTTGTAGAGAAATTCGAAAGTTGCATATCATAAATAACTATATATATAAAAATAAGAAATCATTTCCCCGCACTACGCATCTCTCCTCTCGCCCTCCTTTTAAACTGTGCAAGTGAGGATGAATTTCTAGTGGCAACAGAAAGCTTGTTCCAGGATTTTAGAGCCCTGTAGTAAAAATTACGTTGTGCTATAGATGTTCTACATAAAGGTAAACTAAAATGTTCCTTGAGCCTGGTGGTATATGCGTGTGTATCGGACCGCTTATATAATTTAGAACTTAGGTAGTTTGGTGCTAAACCATTAATGCATTTGTATATCATAATTACATCACGCAAATTCAGGAGCTCTTCAATGGTGAGCCAGCCAAGTTCATTTAGGATAGGTGAAATATGATCAAATTTCTTAGTATTAGTCAAAATACGGGCAGTAGTTTGTGAACATTATCCTTTGAGGTCCCAGACCATACAGTAGAACGGTAAAATAATTTACTAAAAACTAATGAATTCAAAATAGTGTTCAAAACCTCTCTAGAAAATAGGCGACGGACTCTATTTACTTAATATAAAGTAGATAAAAGGGAAGAACTAAGTGATGTAACATGATCATTAAAGTTCAAATTCGAGTCTAATATAATTCCAAGGTCTTTAGCGTAAGCCACGGGTTTCAACTCTTGACCAACAAAAGGCACAGTAACATCAGGGAGCTGGGATAGAGGCTGTCACTTGGTCTTATCAGGATTAACTAGTAAGTGGTTTGCACAGCACCACTCCGCCACACGTCTAAGATCCTCCGCGACTAGACGTAAACATGAATCCACATAATTTGTTGAGAACGAGAGATATATCTTTGTATCATCAACATAGGATTCAATATTACTTGATTTAATGACATCAGGAAGATCATTGATATAAAGCCCAAAGAGCATGGGGCCCAAACTCGAGCCCTGCGGTACACCGTGGGTTACTGTTAGTGGTTCTGACAGCGATGTTGCAATGCGAGTGCATTGCTGTCTGTTAGTAAGATAACTTTGAAACCACATACGAGCCTTGTTTGAAGTTCCCAGATTGGTAAGTTTGTTAAGTTTGTTAAGAAAGTGATATAAACTGTCAAAAGCTTTACTTAGGTCAATCAATACCATTGCTGTAATCTGTTTCTTATCCATGGCTTTACAGATATGATCTGATACAAAAAGGCTCAATGTTTCCGTGGAGTGGAACTTCCCTATTACCACTTTGGTGAGAAGTTAAACGATTGTTTTTTATCAAGTAGTTGTTAAATTGACACAACACAATTCTCTCAACAACCTTAGAAAGAACCATCCGTAACAATAGGTCATAACCTTTAAAAAAAATTTACCTTTGAATTTCAAAAAAGGGCCCTGTGAAGTGGATATTTTCTACCCCCGAAATGAAGTCAAAGATGTTGTTTAATCGATAAATGTTTATTTTATTTTTCCTTGGGCCAAAATGTAAATTTAGCTTACTCTTTATGAATTCAAACTTTACCGAAATTGACATTAAAGCACACATAAATAAATGGGAATTACGAAACTGCGAAATTGAGAAAATCAGAACAGATACAAATTAACAAGGTACTTTGGGGACTTTGGCAAATTTGGTCTTCCATGTTTTATTGTATTTTTGTCCAATTTAAACTTTTTTCGTGTAGGTTTATGTTCTTTTCTAAACATTTTTATTTTTGGCACTGTGTTGTTTAACGCTATAATAAACATTTGTCTGTACGTTTTTAGCCCAAAAAATTATCATCATCCTGTATAACTTAGCTGTGACTGACAAGTTGTAGTTTGCACAAGTGTTATTAAATGTCACAGACATTTCGTCCCCCAGCTGAGGGGATCGCACTCTATTTAGTGCTCTTTTTAACTATCGGAAGGCGCGGTGACCTTATGGTTAGCGCGCTTGACTCCGGGTTCAAGCCTTAGCAGGGGACATGGTGTTCTGTTCTTGGGCAAGACACTTTACTCTTGCGGTGCCTCTCAACACTCAGGTGCAGAAATGGGTTCCGGCGAATTTAATGCTGGGTGGTAACCTTGCGACTGATTAGCATCCCATCCAGGGAGAAGTAGAAATACTCCAGGTCGCTTCATGCTACTGAAACCGTGATAAACAGCGGCCTGATTAGGCATTTGGCTTCCATGCAGACTTCACCTACCTACCTACCTACTTATTAAACTATCGTCAACTTTTAGATGTTTAACAGGAGAAAAGTTAAGTTATCTCCTGTAGTGTATACCAAGTAAAAAGACAGGAAAATGGTTTTGTGATTTTGCTTTAAGGTTCTTGCTGACAAAATAAATGGATTTAACAAAGACAGGCAGATGTTAACGTTTTTTTACGGAACCAAACCTAAGTAAATAATTGGTACGCTTTTAGGAAGACTCTATTTTAATTAACCAAATTTAAGGCAGCAGTGCATTTCTACCAAAGAAGCTGACAATTTTAAGAGGAATATATACTTTATTATTCAATTTCGACAGTTTCGATTTGCTCGGCGATCTACCAGAAATCAAAAGTTGGAACAACTGGATGATCTCGCACGTATTTTTTTTTTACCCTCCGAACAGCTCGTATAGAAAATTCACTCTTGGTTTCGGATACGATGCATTCTGAATGTCGCGGACATGATCCTTTACCTGAAAAATATCTTTGATTAGCTTTGCTACTGTTTTTAGAAGTTTTAAAGCCGGAACTATATAGCAGTCCTTCAGTACAGACATAAAGCTGGCTCGAACATTATAAATTGAAGGTTCCCTCCTTGGATCTTTTCGGGAGTCACCGAGCACACCCTAGGACAAGGGCCGCTTACCCCTATTTTATCGTTCGTCACGAGACACCAATAGCAGTGTTCGTTACAAAAAATGCAGGAAAAACCGTGTTTTGATCGCAAAAAAAGGTAGAATCACGTGCCAATGGCCCCCACCACAGTTCTCTTTTGTAGTTTATCTTTCCTGTTTTATCCTATAGTTTGAATTGTAGCTCTTTTAATCCAACCTAGAAAAGGGAAAAACTTAGGATGACCTTCTTCACTCGTGTTACTTGGTTTTCTGTTCAATAAGTCGAGAAAGGAGTCGGAGGGCCGGAGAGCGAAAGTGACATTCCAATCTTAGAAATCATGACATATGACCATTGACTTAGAAGTATTTTCTGCACTGCTTTATTTGACGGCTAATAGAGATCTTTACTTTAGTCTTGAAATGTCTTGATCAACTTTTTAGTCACCGATCCCTTTGCGAAACCCGATTTATCTGCATTTCAAAAGGAACCGGAATAACCAAACAAACAGAACAGTAGAGATTGCAAATGTCAACGCTTAAATTTTCCAACAGATTAAACTACAGCTTTCTATCTCGGGCGATATTAAATATCCGCAATATGAAAAATGTTAGCTAATAAGGCCGATAGCATCTGCCAAATGTCAATTAAATTTCATCACGTTTGTGCAACGCTAACAAAACCAACCTTCTTTTTGATTGGTTTACACTCTCCACTATGCTGTTGCAATATTCTACGGAAATCGGTTTAGAAAAATAGCACTTCTTTTTGGCCGTTAAAGTCCTTCAACGTAAATCTTTGTTACTCAAATCAGTTTCCGAGTTAACGTGGCAAAGAGTTATGCGAAGATGTCTTATAACAATACCGCAGAATACAGGAGTGAAAATGAATCCGATTTTTACGCCACATGCGATTATCTTAATCACAGGTCTGTAGAAATTGTTAAAGTCGTCGTCTGTACTGTCATCTTAATAACGTCAACCATGGGTAACACGATGGTTGTCATTGCGGTGTACAAAGAACGGAGAATGAGAACAACCCTGAACTTTCTGATCGTCAACATGGCTGTCGCAGATTGCCTGTGCACGGTGATCGTTATCCCAAAACTTATCACCCAGATATTCACTTACCCAGCTGCATGGCTGATTGCGTTTCTTATGTACGCAACGCGCTTTTCCAATTTGCTATTACAGTTGGGAGAAGCTCGCTGGAGATCCACTCAAAGCATGGGAAATAGAATTTTTCTTCCATACAATTCTTTCTGTAATAGTTCCATTCATCGTGGTAACTGCTCTTTATACAACAATCCTAGTCGGAATCAGACGAATATCTGTTCCAGACGATGTTGGCTCGATGGGACGAAGGCGTCAACAAAAACGTAATCGAAACGTGCTACGAATGTTGCTAGCAGTGGTAATCGCTTTCGGTTCCTGCTGGTTCCCTTTTATAATTTTCACTTACGTAGCCACTTTAGTCTGGATTAACAGGGACGTAGAAATTCCTTGTGGCGTAGCAATCTTTGGAGAGTGTGCATTGCATTTGGCATATATCCAGTCTTCAGTAAATCCGGCCATTTACCTTTGGTTTAGCACAAATTATCGCCAAGGAATGAAAAAGTTCATTTGGCCTTGCCTATCGCGCCTGGCTGAAAAACGATCAGTTTCTAATCAAGTTGAAACGCCGCAAATCAAGGACACAAAGCGCAGAATGAGGCACGTCGTTTTGGTTGCTCAGGGTCAAGACCTAGAATTACGTAGTGTTCACAATCTTTAGCTTAAATATAGTCCCATAGCTATAAAACAAAGATTTTCTTTGAGATTTGAGGTAAAAGTGACCCTTGAGTCAAACTTGTATTTCTTAATCGATCGATGTTTACCCATCAGTATCTCAACGTCGATACCGTTGACTGTGTAGATAAGTTCCCAGCCTGAAAGACATAATCTTCTTAAAGCATTTTAGGAAGCAAAATCTTGGACTTGAAAGAAGTAAGAATTTCCCAGAAAAGGAATTGAAGACTTTAAGAAGGGTGGTGAATGTGTATAAAAGTAAATATAAGGAGACGAATCTGCCAACGCCAAATTGATCAGTAACACACTTTAAGATATGATGGCTGCCAAAGAGGCAGCCAGAAGGGAAAATCAGCAGTAGGTTAGTGTCATTCTTTATTGATTTCGAGACTGTTTTTGTCACATACTAAGTATGATTTTGTGGAAGACAATTTTCATAGATCCATCTTCGTGTTTGTTTTCAATTGTAAACCACATCTGTTGGTTCTCATAACTGATCTAAATATAATAACCCTGTGACATCTTGTTTGCACAAGACGGTCCCAAAACACGATTTCTCGTTCAGTTAATTTTGTTTTGTTTTTGTTTTGTGAAGCTTTTCTTTTTCCTCGATGTCCAGGAGTACAGACGTAGTCAGGATGATATCTTTATGTATGAGTGGCAATTGTGATTAAATTGAACTTGGATCTGACGTTTTTTGAAGTACAATGGCCCAATTCGTTACCAACAATTTTTAATTTAGTGATAAACGTCTAAATTATACGTCTCTTTCTTTTTGCTGCATGTTACACCCTTTCATTCTTCCTTCAGGCCATACCCATCGAGAGACCTCTTGTGATGTGATCTACTTTTGCATATGTTCTTCATTTTTTCTACCTTCTACTCTTTATGGATATTGCCATTATTGTATCGGTTCCGACAAAGAGGAGAAATCTGAAACCAAAGACCTCAAAAATAAGCCCGGCCTCTTGATTTCAAACTTGTATGAGCTGCAGATGATGGTAAAACCGAGGAGTTCTTCAGCTGTTTCTTAGCGGGCATGGGTCTATATATGTTTATTAGGGTATGGTGGAGGACGAGTTCAAATTTTCTTCATACTCAAAGAACTGTTATGTAACCTGAACTGTGTCTCTTAATGGATGAGTTTCCAGTAATCGGATACCCTTGTTTGTAGGAATCAGGGACTAATTTACCCCTTTCCAGAACTTTACAGGTACCTCTGATGGAAAACTGAATTTTCCTCGGAGACCATAGTTTATTCTCAGTGGTTTTCATGTGACGTAGACATATAACAAAATTAAAATTACCTTTTCCTCTGAGGTTTAAGGTTCATCAGATAAAAGTCCCTATAGAAACTGAACGTTTCACAACCTTTTAGTTCGAAAAAGTGTTTCTTTTTGTAGTAAAGCACGTTTGGATTTCCAAGCTTTTGCGTTGCGTGACATGAAAATGTTGTCGCGTGAAGGCTGTCGCGTAAGTCAAAAGATGACTAATCGCTTTAGTTTTTGCTGACTGAACAGTGCTTGCACTAGAAGAAGTATTTATTGCAATGTGTCGGAGCTCTAGAGTAAAAATGTTTCGTCTCAATGGCAAAACGCAATGACAGAAGGGCACAAACATGGCGTCTCCATACAAAGCTCTACTAATTTGGTGACTCACTTCTTCGAATAACGTGGAGACCTGATTCTTGGCGAAGTTGTTTACATAGCAATCGACTATCATTTTCCTGATTCTTGACTTTATTTATTGAATGGTTAGGATTTTTTAGTCTTGATTGCATGACTAATGAAAACCAAGTATAGCCTGCTAGGCGCCATTGGTAGCACTAGCTGGATCTGAGCTCGCTGTCACCGATTGCATCTTGACTTTGTGAATGGCTAAAACTTTAGCCTTTAGCCAGTTGGGATTCTCTGTGTGTTTACCTTTATAGACAATACCCCACAGGCTTCTAAAGGAGTGACTTTACTGGCAGTTAAAATAAAGAGCTCAACATGATTGATCAGGACAGTCACTGGCACCGCTGAGCTCTAGATGAACAATTTCAAGGCTCATTTAGCACCTGATGCATTTAGATAAAGAGCAAACAGGAGTGTTAACGATGGAGGGAAGGACTGCAAATGAAAGAAAACGAAACTCGTCCACGATTATCTCGTACTGACTTGGTTTTCAGGGTTTCGTGGTTCAGAAGGATAATATACTCATAACAAAATAAGTTATTACGTAAGTTTCGTAAAAAATATAACCTATTTAAAATCCAGTAAGGGTCTTGTTTTGCTTAAGTTCTTAAAACTGAATTAGGTGCCTTGAAGCTCAAGCTGTTGCTCAGTAGCTCATGGCGTTGAGCTGAACTAAGAATGCAACAATTCCAAATTAGTTTACAAGTACATGATCAGATTTAAGTACTTTTCAATACAGAGAAAAAAAATCATTAAACGGGTGTGAAATTGAAATGTTATATTTACTATGGGCTATAATTAAAATGATTGGCATAAAAGATATCTGAGATAAGGACAACATATCCTTATCCCAGATTGATATAAGGTGATGGTACGTGCAGCAACTGTAAGTTGGTTTATTAGTATATGTCTTCGTTTAAATTATCAGCCTGGAAAATTTTTAAATACAGAAAAATTCATTAAACGGGTATTAAATTGAAATTTGATATTAAGAGCGAATGTCGCTAAGGCTTGAGCAAAATTGGAAATGATCATAAAAAACTTTCCTTCATACTTTGTGTGCAGTTAAACCTTGGTATGAAACTACTTGCCGTGGCATTTGTTTTCCCCCCTCCCCCCCCCCCCCCCCTTTTCACTGACAATCCCCAGGTGCCGTCAGGAGGGCTTCGTGAAAAAGTGACACAAGTTTTATTGAGACCAAAAGTGATGCTATGATACAAAAAGATTTTTTCAAAAGTTGTAAGTTCTTTGAAATATCTAGATAGCAAAATTCCAATCTTATGGTAAAAAACGGTACAAAATATTGGATTTTTAGGCCTGTACTGCGGGGGGGGGGCAGGGCCCCTCTGGTGCTCAGTGTAGGTTTGCATCAGAAACTAAACAAATGCCACAGCAAGTAGTTTCATACCAAGGTTTAACTGCACACAAAGTATGAAGGAAAGTTTTTTTATGATCATTTCCAATTTTGCTCAAGCCTTTGCGACATTCGCTCTTAAGTTGGCGCGCAATTAACAATGAATGATTTGCACCAAAGGCGTATGAGATATTCGAAAAAACATTTATATTCACAGAACCGATTGATATAATATTTCCGAGTTCTTTCTTTAATTTCCGCCTGCATATTACAGTGTTTTATGACACGTCTGACATTGAATCTCATAGTTTCGATTCCAAGTTCTTCTGCTTTCCTTGATTTAGAGACAGACACAGTTCGTAACCCAATCAAATTATCATGTCTTATCATCATATACTATGTGGATTGTAAACAAAAAACTGTGTTTAATTATATCTGAGACTAATTTAACTTGATTTTAAGCCAGATCTCCTGTGCTTCTGCGATTTTTGTCATTGCCATGTATTGTTTTAATCCAAGTGAAACTAACAATTAAGAAAGCCTGCTCTTGTGGAGCAAATTGACTTTTCCCAATTTCTCAAACACGTGATTCAGAGTAGGACAAAGAGTTTTATGTTCTTGATATCTTGAACTATCTCTTACTAACCATAAACAATCGCATCTACAAAGTTTCTGGTTACTAGGCAAAAAGTACAACTCCCTTATTACTTTCCTCACTGTTTGTCAACAGAAGTGCTGCTCATTTAACAATTCATAGATCAAAGTGATTTTGGATAGCACTGGGCGAGTGAGTGAGTGACATTTCTTGATAGAGATTTGGACACAAACGAATTAATAATGATTCTAAACATTGAGAGAGATTTATATACTGTGTTTTGGTATTATGAATACGGCAAAAGATCTTAAAAAGCAATGACTGTGAAATCAAGAGACAAAACGTATCTGGAAAAAATCTACAAAGGAGCTCCTTGTGGGCAGTACGAAATATAATTAAAATGAAAGCACTTGGGGAGCCAATAATGTAACAAACAATGGACAATACTTCCATTAAATACCGTGTTTTGATAAAAGTTATAAGCTTCTTGTTTATTGGTCAGTTTCCAATATATTACCTTTTCGATCCTTCATTTTGTGTTGCAGATGTATAAGCACCAGAACAACATTTTTTGTCTCTCTCCGGCAACTTAGATACAGTTTAATTCCAGTAAATTTCCGAGTAAACCTTCTGAATGGTGTACAGCATGAGCAATGCCACGGAAATCATCAGCCATCAGACCAATTTCCGCAATGATTCCGATTTTAATGTCTCATGCGGTCTCGTAAATCGTACAACAGCAGAAATTTGTCAAGCAATTGCCTGTTCTTTCATCTTCCTAACGGCAATCTTGGGCAACACGATGGTGGTCATTGTGGTGTACAAAGAACGACGAATGAGAACAACCGTCAACTTTTTGATAGTCAACATGGCTCTTTCAGATTTCCTGTGCTCTATGTTAGTCATTCCGAGAATCATGACCCAATTGTATACCTACCCGGACGCTTGGTTAATTACGGGAACAGCAGGTCTGACCTTGTGTTAGGCTGTGCGCTTTTTCCAAGACGTCACTGTAGCAGTGTCGCTACTGAGCCTTCTGATGATTGCCTTTGAACGATACTATGCAATTTCTTGTCCTGTCGTCGCAGATCCCATTCCACGCAAACGATGTGCACTGATGATAGTTTTTACTTGGCTGGTGGCATTTCTTATGTACGGAACGCATTTTTTTACTTTCAAGTTATCCATTGAGGACGAGGGCCCGACTTGTTATCAGAGCTGGAAGCAGATGGTTGCAGATCCAGTTCAGGCCAGGGAAATCGAATTTATTTTGCATACAGTTCTGTCGGTGATAGTTCCATTTATCGTCGTTACCACCTTTTATACAACCATCCTCATCCGAATCAGACAGTCGTCTGTTCCCGGTGAAGCATCTTGGAGGGTACGAAGACGACAACAAAAGCGAAACCGAAATGTCCATTACATGTTGCTTGCAGTGGTAATAGCGTTTGGCGTCTGTTGGTTTCCATTCATTGTCTACACGTATGTGGTAATGTTCGTCTGGATTAGCAAAAACCGATCCCAAGAAATCCCCTGTGGTTTGGAAATCTTCGGACAATGGACGATGTATTTGGCCTATCTTAATTCCTCTGTTAATCCTGTGATTTACTTTGTATTTTGTGAGAATTACCGCAAAGGATTAATCAAGCTTACATGGCGTTGCTTGTCTCGTTTTCGTAACAAACAGCATTCTGCTCGTTCAAAAGAGACTGTCGAAATCGAGATGCAATTTCAGAACCAAAACTGCAGAAGTAGGCGTGGGCTTCTTTGTGATCAGCTTTAGTATGCTTATTTGCGTTTTAGTGATGTTCACCAGCTGTAACAATGGGTGATAACCTCTTAAAAGAATTTACCTTTTACTTTCAAACCAAAGGGCCCTGTGAAGTGGATATTTCCTTCGCCCGAGATGAAGTCAAAGATATTGTTTAATCGGTGCATGTTTATTTTTCGTTGTCCGAGTAGTATTTTCTGGTATTTTACCAGTTTTAGAAAGGCCAAAATGCAAATTCAGCAAACTCTTTATGAATTCAAACTTTACCGAAAATAACTTTAAAGCAAACATAAATAAGCAGGAAATACGAAACTGCGAAATTGAGAAAATCAGAATAAATAAAATTGAAAAAAAATACCTTGGAGACTTAGGTAAATTTGGTCGTCGCTTATTGTATTCTTGTCCAATATAGATTTTTCACATGTAGGTTTATGTTCCTTTCCAAACATTTCTTTTCTGTACCGTTTGTTTTGAGATGTAATATACATCTGTTTTTACCCATTTTTAGCCAAACGAAATAATAATCAGGCCGTATAACTTAGTTGTGACTGACAAGTTGTTTGTACAAGTCTTATTAAATGCCGTGGACGTTTTCTCCCCCAGCTCAGGGGATCTCACTCTATTTATTAGGTGCTCTTTTCAACTATCGTCAATTTTTAGGTATTTAACAGGAGAAAAGTTAATCCTGTAAGATATAGCAAGTAAAAAGATAGGAAAATTCTTTTGTGATATTGCTTGAAATACTTTTGTGGTGTTATTAAGCTGTGGAAGTAAAGGGATTTATTATAGAGCCAGGCAGATGTTAAGGTTTTTTACGGACCCAGCCCAAGTAAATAATTGGTACGCTTTTAGAAAGACTCGAGTTTAATTAAGCACATTTAAGACAGCAGTGCATTTCTACCAAAGAAGCTGACAATTTGAAGAGAAGTGAGGACTTTATTATTCATTTTCGACGGTTTCGATGATTGCTCGATCTAGTAAAAACCAAAAGCCGAAAACTGGATACTCTCGCACTCTATCCTTTTTTTACCCTCTGAACAGTACGTATAAAAAAGTCATGCTTGGTTTCGGATATGATGAATTTCGAGTGTAGCGGTTATCTTATCTTACCTAAAATATATCTTTGCTTAACTTTGCTACTGTTTTTAAAAGTTGTAAAGGAACTATCTACAGTCCTTCCGTACGAACAAAAAGCTGGCTCTGACATAGTAAATGGGAGGATAAGCTTGTCCCTATTTGGATCTTTTCGAGGGTCACCGAACACACCCTAGGACAAGGCCACTTGCCCCTACTCTCTCGTTCGTCACGGGGTACTGATAGCAGCGTTCGTTACATAAAAAATGCAAGAAAAACCGTGTTTTGATCGCAAACAAAAGCAGAATCAAGTGACCACGATCAACAACACCAACAACAGCAACAATCTTTATTTCTGTTAAATTTACAATTTAACATATTGACTGGCCTGCGGATAGCTAGTGCTAGTCTAGGCTGACTAGTCCACAGTTCTCTTTGTTAGTTTATCTTCTCGATTTTATCCAGTAGTCTCAACTGTAGCTCTTTTCATCTTATCTAGCAAAGGGTTTTTTCGCAATTTTGGACTACTCCTTTAACAATTCAAGTTGACTTTGCAACTCTTTGGGCCTGTAGAGGTAAAGGAGTTCGTCCCAACTTTAACTATTTCAAGAGAATTTCGTATGCCTTTTTCAAGTATGAAACAGAAACATATGTAGCTATTAACGAAAATACGATCAGCCAAATCGATCAGCTCAAATCGAGCAGGCTTCCCTGTGATTGGTCAATTCTGTCACTTGTCTACCCACCAACATGGCGGATATCAGTGCGGATGAGTTTTCTTCTTCTGTAAAATGTGTGTTAGAGCGCTTCCATATCAAAAAATTTAGAGAAACACAAGAGGAAGCCATTTTCAATTTGTTAGAAGGGAAAGAAGTTTTAGTTTCACAGCCAACGGCCTCAGAAACATTCGTGATTTTCAGTCCTTCCCGATCAAATGCATCTTCAATGTTACGTAGATGAGTCTGATTTACTAGTTGTTCGTTAGCTACCTCTCTGCTCAACTTGCTTATCCAGGACCGAGCCAGGGTCCTTACTTCAATAGGTTAAAAGCAGCCCATTAGCACTGGTAAGAATTAGAGTGGGTTGTTTGTCATATTTGTCGTAGTTGATTCCAAATTGATGTTACGAAAACACTGGATACACGAAATGTGGGTTTTATCAAGGCAAGTTCTGACCGTCCGTCACAATGTTTCACACTTGAAGTAATTGTGTAGTACCTTCTGCTGGATGAAAATAAAGGCTCGTTGATGTTAATGTTCATATTATCTTTTGATATTGCAGAGATACATAAATGACAAATACATATTAGAAATGTACAAGTCAGTTTTGGACCTTAATTTCTTTAACAATAGTTATACAGTCAAACCTATCCTATACTGTTATGGCATTATACAATATCTCAATTTAATTTAGTTCAGCGCGGTTTGTTTAGCGACAGTTATTTTTCATCTTGTTATCATTCAGGCCTTTCAACATTCCATATGACTTTATGTACTTTCTTTTAAACACAGATATCAAACCATTAAATGGCTATTCAAAAATAATTTTTTTTACAGGGGCTCCCCAGCCCAAAAAAAGAGAGAGCAAACATTCCACAAATAGCTTTCAAGAATAAGTGAAGTATATTCTCTTGAAAGAGGTCCATTTCATTTGTTGTGTGTCACAACAGCAACTAAGAAAACCAAAGAAAAAATATTAAGCCTTGAAGATGGAAGAGTTTGTCATTCTTCATCACAGTCTCAATCGAAAGAACATTGCATTTAAGTTCAAGTTGTCAGTGGTGATGCAAACCTCACCTTTGCCCTTGTTCCTATCTCTCCAACAATTATGATTGTTATTTACTGTGACATAAAACAGGTTGTCTTGAATGATACAGGGAGATCCAAAGAATACATAATGGGATGTCTTTCTTCCCTGCTAGCAGAGGCTCTTTCCCTGTGTTCGCTGACTGGAGAAAAGAGACCTCTGCCATGGATCGAAAATGGCTACAATGAGCATGCTCCCTGGCTTAGCGACCGAGCCAGCACACGTAATGTTCGTTACACGTGACGAAAATAAAACCTTTCACTAGAACGACACTCAAACAGCAGCTCAAACAGGAAACATCGACAAACCGAGATTAGGCCGAGCGATTAGGCCTACCAGCTCACTACGCAACAGATGCAATGTGATTTCTCCACAACAATGCCAATCAACCGATCGTCCATCCTTAAAAAGAACTACTTGGATCGGATGTTTTCCAAGGTTTCCGGACTGCAGTAAGCCACTTCGGCATTTTTGAGCTCCGTCAGTGTATCGTCGTTGTCGAACGGCTCCCGCTCTATTTCAACAGCTTTCAGCTCGAGCCTTTGACAGGACTCACATTGGTCAGATATGAGTGCGTTTAGCGGTGAAAGAACCACAACAAGTAGGTTAGATGGCAGAATTTTCACCTTTCGTACAACAAGGATCCCCATCGCCAAGCACGCAAACGTATCTCACCGGTTTAAAAAATGAAGCAGGGCCTTGAACTGCTCTCCACTCCTTTTTTTTAATCTTTCCATCGTCGAGGTAATCCAAAATGAAAGAAAAGAAAACTTTGTAACTCTTTACGATCGAAATCTTTCGAG
>CM042754.1:17108396-17115896 GCA_022496165.2 Catalaphyllia jardinei
TTATTATTATTATTATTATTATTATTATTATTATTATTATTATTATTATTATTATTATTAGGACTAGCGACATTCAGTCATGCTACACATAAGAACCGGTATGTCAAACTGGCAAGGTAAAGCTCTAGTTTGCTAAAGAGGTCTTGCAACACAGGCCGGCTGAAGAAGCAACGTTGGCTTATAATTCCTGGTTTCAGAAGACAATTCTCTTTGGCGCAGGATGGACGATTTCGACAAACTCAAATATTTGTTTACTCAGTGATTCGTGACAATCGTTATAAAGATACCCTTCGTATGGAGATGCTTGCTGACTTCGATTTCTAGAAGCTTTGAAATAAGTCCCTGTCTTTTTTCACGCTCTTCCTTGGACTATCCAAAAGATTCCCTCATAGAACACATCCTTGCTAACAGGTTCTATTTTTTGCGGAGCAACAAACTCCGCCATTTTTTCCCCGTGCATGGTAAATTGCATAAAGACCGGATGTGACGTCACGGACAAGCTCTACGGACCAGTGATCCAGCGGTAGTTGGGAGGAGGATATATGACCGGACTCCCATAACGGCTGGAAATCGAGCCTAGTGGACGGGGAGCATTATGAAAACAGATCTCTCCGACACGATGGCGTCACAATAAATATGTGATTTTCCAAACCACGACTACGGAAAAAAGAAACGTGTCAAAATAAAAGGTTTCATGATAAAAACAAGGGTTAAGGGTCTTAAAATCTTGTTGTGCCTTTTTCAGATAACATAAGCTACGACAACAAATGTTTCATATTTGTTTTTGGAATTGATCGCTGTTATTACATCTTTGTTTGAGAAATTTCTCAGCCGGATTCATATAGGTGTAAAATTGGACACTAAAATATAAATCTGTTTTTTTTTTCACCAGGCGTCCTCCCTGGCGTCGCCGTCGTCATTGGTTAAGGTCCCTCAGTATCTATCTCCACTGGCCAGGACTGAGTCCCCATTCCACCCAATGTCACGTTTTGAAAGCATACCAGAAATTGAAATAAAAGCTAGATCTCTAATCCGCAGTGAAAAACGCTCTCACTTCTCAATAATTGATAAATGACGGTATCGGGTTGACTTTGGGTATAAATTTAGTCCTTATGTGGTTTAAAATGTTTTATACAATGCACTGTATTTTTGTGATTCTTTGATTCCAGTAGATAGTATAGACCTTTTTATCTTGGGTGGTTTGTTTTCCCATTACTGGCCACGTGATATTCTCTAGGGAATTGTTCTTTTATCCATCTAAAATTCAAAATTACACGTGACTAATAGAATTACACGTGATTAATTGAAAATTTGGAAGCAAGAGTTCTCGAGAGTATCCTCGCATGGTCTGAAATGGGGCAGCAAATCCGCCCAAGCTAAAATGGTCTAAAGTCCGACTTTTGTCACACCTACAGCGGTCAATTAAGCAATGAAACGTAAATAATTTACAAACATCCGGTGTTTCGATATGTTGGTCTTTCTATAAGCGAAGTGCATTTTCTCATTATCTTGCGAAAACAATACGAAACAAATATGCCACTGAAACGCTGTGGTTTCTGGGTATTTTAGCTCTTTATTCTCCATAGGCCCCAAGTTCCCTGCAAATTTCAGTTAGGAGAATAGTTCTTTTTGTTTGAATCCACATGAAAGTACCGTTCGCCGGTTTTAATTTGAATCGTCACTGAAGTGGGTGTAATAAATAGGCAATCCCACATGCAAGTTTTACACAGTTGCTTTCACTTGAATGGTCGTTCGCTTTGAACTAATATCACGCGCAATTCCTAAAATGTCTTGGGTTTTTGTAAAATGGCTGTTGAGATATTGTTACTAGGTGCGAGAAACAAAGCGCATGTCCGAACTGTCAAAACTTCAGATTCACGAGTGGAATGGAACAGATACTTAATATTTTCTACGACTTTATGGCAAGTACAAGTGCAAAACCTCAAGGTAATAAATTTTTGAAGTATTCATCCGTAACAAATATTCGTCAGTAACCTCAAGAACAAAATTTGTGAAATGTCAACAAAACATCTCTCTCCTTTCCTAGGTTTACTTAAATGGTTATTGTAATCTGCTGTTTCAATTTACAGCTTTGCGTAAGCGCGAACAATTTTAGACCTTTTGTAAACTGCCCGAACAAAATTGATTACGCTCTTGTCAAATCAATTAAAGAGATGGCTACATTTAAGTAAACACAACTTAAAATGTAAATGTAGTTTCGCTACCCCTAAGCTAGAAAACAACATCATTATGTAAATCGTTTAAAATCCAACAATAAAAAAGAAAACGGGTTAGTTAAGGTCAGACGACGATAATCTGGCGGCGAGTACCATGAGATAAACATTCTCGCATTGTAATTGTTCTCGTCAAAACGAACTTATATGCTATCAGAGTCGCAGTGTTCATCAGATAGGAGTTAGCATGCGATTTAATTTTAATCCCAAATTGTTTGACATGGGCGGAAACCAATATTGACTTAACTTTGTAAGCACTTTGACAACCGAACAGAAGCTTCCTTTTATAGTTACTCGCGCGCAAATAGGTTGCCACACGATTAATCTTTACAGTTGCGATCGATCAGCGTTGCTGAAATCAAACGAGAATAGTTTTGGAGCAATAGGCCAGTAACAACCTGGTAATTAGGATGGCAAATATGAGCGCAACGATTAATGATACACTTCCTCCAGATGGTTGCTCTGTCTACCCCACTGCAGACAAAATTGGTAAAACCTTTGCTTACTGTGTTATCATAGTTGCGTCGATCACTGGCAACTTTCTCATTGGAGCTACTGTAGTCAGCATAAAATCCATGAGAAGAACCATCAACTACCTAATCTTAAACATGGCCATGTCCGACCTCATTCTCCCAGTTTTTGCCTTTCCGCGACTACTTACAGAGTTGTACGTTGGTTACTGGCTCATAGATGGCGACTTTGGCTTGGCATTGTGTAAACTGGCCTACTTTATGCAAGACGTCTCCACTGCTGTTTCTATCCAGAGCCTTGTCTTGATAGCAGTGGATCGATTTGGAGCTGTGGTTTTCCCTTTTCGACCCCCGGTTGTAAGCGCCAGCCTTTGCCCATTCTTCATTCTAGCGACGTGGATTGTGGCTATGGCCATTCACATCCCGTACTTCTTCATCCGCAAGCTTGAGGGATCCGGAGAAAAGCTTAAGTGTCAGCTGATGTGGAAAGAAGCCTTTGGAGATTCTTCTTCATTGAAAAACTACTACGTAGCACTGTTCCTCGTTTTAGCTCTTATCCCTTTCGCGTTGATGACAGTACTTTATTCTATCATCATTGTAAAGCTGAGAGCCCAAAAGATACCAGGTGGAGAATCGGTGAGCTCTAAGGAACAAGAAAAACGAATGAAGAGAGACAGGAGCGTGCTTAAGATGGTTCTGGCTATTGTTTTGGGATTTGCAATATGCTGGGCACCCCTGAATATTTTGGCGTTTTTGCAGTTCTTTGTATGGGAGGAAAATCTTAAACTAAGCTGTGGATTTCTGCACTTCAGATTTTTTGCCAAATTTATGGCTTATGCAAATTGCGCCATAAACCCCTGTATCTGTTTTATATTCAGTGGCAATTACCGTGAAGGCCTCAAGAGTTTGTTTGGTTGTTGCTTGGGCAAATGCAATTGTTCATGCTTTGGCCCTTTGCGTGGGCAATCGTGGAATGTGCAGGGCATATCTTCAGATGAGCCAAGAGATGTTACACTAGCTTCTCTTGCATAAGAATTTGGTCATAACATTACGGATTTCCATCTGATATCGGAATTGAAAGAGTAAATCCTTGGCCCTCTCTTATAAGTAAAATAACTAAAATTATTTTCAACTTTGAAGCTGCTCTTTTGGCAGCGCCTTCTGTAAATGTTTGTCGTCGATTCTTTTAGACATGACAGCAGCATTGCCAGATAATTATCTAATTCTCGTGGGCTTCCTATCCACATGGCGTTTATTGTAAAGATGCATCCCTTTAATTGACACCTGCCATTTTGTGGTGCCCAACAGACTGAAGACAATTTTTGCTTTTCTTTTTCATGAAAATTACATCGCAGCACAAGTTGTACGCATCATTTGTTTTAAACCATGCAAAATGTAAGACGTGAAAGCTAAAACATTTGATTTATATGTACAGAAAGATAGGAGTTGACAATAAAGAGAGATATTCAGTTGCTTACGATTTGTGTGTCTAGTCGTGTAAAGAATTTCTCAACTCCAAATCCACGGGTGGGTTGTTGCACACAACCTTTGTACTTTGCACATCATATATAAATAGAAAATGATCAGCAAGGGATCATTCAATCCTCGTAGTTTCTTTATGGCTTTAGTTACCAGTAAAGTAAATAAGATTCTCTTTTCTATATCCCAAGGCTGTGATTCAATTTCTGTAATTTAATTTATGTAATTCAATTTCTTAAAACTAAAATAAAAAATCTTTTTAAAGCCAATACCATTGTCAAGGAAAATTTAAAGAAGCGATCATGCATGCAGAGTTGCATACCAAATCATTTTAACCCTTCGATCCACGTGAACGACTTCCCTTCTACTTCCTTCGCCCCAACATAAGAAAGTAAAATTCCGTCCAATTCAGAACACGATTCAATGTTTATAAAGTGCAATTAGTATAGGCTTGCAACCAAGATTTCTAGAAATCTAATTTTTCTCTTCAAATGTCAATAAGAATTGTAATCTAATGAAACATGGCCAATAAAAGGTTCAATTTTCTCAACAAGTTACAAAGTGGTCCTTTACAAACCAGCAAAACAGCTATATACCACCAAACATGTATCGACGTGGTATAAACGAATAAAAAAGTTGGGTGGTAATTTCATAAATTTAGGTGATTATTAAATCTATAAAGATGCAATGCGAGGAAAAAGACATAGAGAGAAAATTGATACTGGACAACGAACACGGTTGCTGCATGACAAATATGCTTTCTCCACGAACAACTGAAAATTAAAGAAGAAATTCATGACCCCCTGGAAACTAAGAGCAAATATTTGCAGTACCCTAATCAAAGGCTTTCAGCAGATGACATATTTTTTTTAACCCTTTTGTCAACTCTTCGTTAATAAAAAGATGCCCATTGTGACAAATATATGTATCGACCTGTCCATGTGCGACTGGTGGACAGAGAATAATTACATATTACCAAAAAAAATCACTGGAAGTGTTTGCAGTTCGACCCAAGTTACTTCTTAATTGATTTCCATTTACCTAAGAATGTCAATTGTCATTAATTACTAACACGTTTTACCTTTATTTTGATTCCCCAAGTATTCTATATTGCTTTATTGAAACAAGAAGCAATTTTTCTAATGTAACAGAGATTAGAATGCTTACCCAAGTTACATTTTATAATTCAATCGAAAAACGCCAGCTACATATTATCCGGGAAAACGTGGAAAGTCAGTGTGAACGCAACTCACACCCTACGAGCAGCGGCTGTTTTTCACAAGGAGTTTCCCGAGTTTCCCGAGTTAGAGTTTCCCGAACCAAGGTGAGTTGTAATAATCGCAGCAGCATTTTTATTAAAAAGTAAGGCAAAAATATGTGTTGGGAAATGGATCATTTACCACATTATTTAAAAAAAACGAATTACCGTACTTTCCAATCAGATCAACGACGATTTTATCAGTCACTGCGTTTGACTTTCAGGTATACGTTGATAATTTGGTTAATTACACGTTCGAATTTTGATCTAGCCTACTTAGCTCTTAGCGCACAACGTGTATAAATAAAGTGTTCAGTGATTGATTGACTGATTGCACGAGGGCTGTGAATGACTTAGATGTTGTGGTACGTGCTGTTTGCAGATGAAAAACACGCCTCAATTGTGACATATATTAAATGGTAAGGGGCTTGTGAGATGTGTATTTACATGAGAAGAGGTTTTGTAGCTAGCACTAGCAAGAACCAGAAGTGAAGGAGTGGCAGGGTAAAGGATTTGTGAAGCTCTATGGAGAGTCCTGTGTCAACGGGAAAACTTTAATCGTAGTTCGCCCACTCGGTAAAATGCACCTTGCACAAGAAGACGTGCTTGACAGCAATTTAATAATTAATTGATGACTTAAGAAAAATATATATCTTAACTGATCATGTATGCAAGAGATAATCAACAATCAACTGCTGTTTGACTTTGGAACGTGAGTCCATCGTTAAAGTTGTCCAAAAAACTGATAAGTTAGTAGTTTATTTACAGACAGCCACCTACACAATGTGACTTGAACAAAGCGCAAGTTTTTCACACGTTATCAGTTGTACATTGTTTCGTCAACTGCGTATCTAGCCAAGGATCGTGCGCATTCTACACAAGAAAGGAAACTTGCATTTCATCATCACTGACTCTTTTAGGGACCAAGTGTAGCATAGCATGAAGAAACTTTCTCCATTCCCGACAGCTTTTTGCAAGGTGCTACGCTTACTCCGAGTTGAATCAATCAATCTTTATATATTTCTTAAGCCTTGGCCAAACGGAGTCGCAAGTAGACGCAAGCTGAAAACTTTTTACTCTGCTTTAAAATGTTTTTTTTTTGTGCAATTTGCATGTACTTGCGAGGAAACTTGCGACTCCGTTTGGCCACCCAAAACAAGTCTCTACGCAAACTTAACTTGCGACTACTTGCCGGTCCGTTTCACCAGGGCTTTAGTTTACTAAAGCTTAGTTGGACTGGCCGGCGGATAGATAGTGCTAGTCCAGGTGGGCCAGTCTATCAAGATATAGTTACAAATGTTTTTTTAATAATTAACAACTAGCAGTAACCAATGGTTAGGAAGTGCAGCCGGTCAAGGCCTTTGCCACCACGTTATTGGCTTGATGTATACACTGGCTCATTACCAAATGCTTGGGTTGAAAAGTGTGCCGCCTGTTGTCTCTAAAACCTCCAAACCACAGGTAAATTTCTCAATAAAATTGTTGAAAGAGTACAAACTACCGATACCTTTTTTAACTTTTTATGGGCTTACGTCAGGCTGACATATTGTTGTTTCAAATAATTGCCAATGGGTTTATTTAAATTAGTTAAAGCATAAGAGAGGAAGGCCAACTTTGGTTTTATCCCAAAAATATGTGGGAACTTTTTGTCATTCCTTATTTAATACTTGTTCTAATGTTTTATTTCTAGACTTGGCATATTCCTTCCAGAACTGACGGAGTAAGACCAAGGTCAGTTATGGATGTTGTCATCCAGAAGGCTGAGAACCCTTCCCAACAACGTACTCAGGTCAAGAAAAAACAAAAAGTGTCGGGGGTTTCTTGTACTGTGTACAAGCCCTTTGAGGATCAGGTTGCTTCCCTCAATTTACCAAGTACCCTCAGCCCATTATTTGAAGAGCTTGACCCCAGGCCTGGGTTTTTGAGGATTTGGCCAGACAAAGATGAAGACATTCCTCTGGTTGAGACAAAATATGGGTTGGCTCCAAGGGGGTCTGTCCTCTCCTATCAGCAGCAGCAAACAAGTAAAAGAAACTCTGAAAACCTTGCACATCCGGTA
>CM042754.1:17120896-17137481 GCA_022496165.2 Catalaphyllia jardinei
TGAATGTCTAACATCTTGAGACCACCATCCCCAATGTCATTAATAAGGGCAGCACGTATAATTTTATCATTGCCTTTCCAAATAAAGCGATAAATCAAGCTATTAATCTCTTTGATCAAATCTTCTGTGACTGCTATTAACGCCGCTTTACTCAAAACTTTAGGGATAATGAAGGATTTAACAATTTGTATTCTTCCTAGTAATGTAAGCTCTCTCCACTTCCACATATTCAATATGTCCCTTATAGATTTAAGAATTGACTCAGAATTTGTTTTCAACCTTGAATGTACGTTGTAGTCAAAATAAATTCCCAGAATTTTAATAGATGTCCGTATTTTATGAGGAAAGTTACTTTGATCAAGAAAATGTCAATAACCAATAGCAAAGATTTCGGTTTTTATCATTGTTGACTTGAAGATTTGAAAATTTAGAAAAAAGCTGAGGAGTCACCACTAGACGGTAATACGAAGCCATATCTCTGAGAAAACAAGTAATATCATCGGCAAAAAGAGTTAATTTGATTTCTTCTTCTTCAACTAATATACCTCTGATTCCATTATCTTCTCGAATTTGGCAGGCAAGTGTTTCAAGAGCTAAAATAAATAGTAAAGGTGCCAAGGGATCACCCTGCCTAACCCCACCCCTTACTGGAAATAAATCGGTGGTAAAGCCGTAAACGGTTGTTTAAAACGCAACTGGATATGTTAGAATAAAAGGTTTCAATCCGCTGTAAAAAATACGGTCCAAAGGTAAATTTTTTCAAAACCTTTAAAAGAAAAGAACGGTTTAGGGAGTCAAATGCTTTCTCGAAATCAATTGCCAGGAGAATACCAGAACGATCTGTAATCTTAGCAAATTCAAGTATATCTTCAACAGTCCGAACACCATCTTGTACTGATCTTCCCTTAATGAAGCCATTTTGATTGGGATGAATAAGACCAGGTAAAATCTGCTCTAACCTCCTTGCGATCGCCTTGGGTGCAATTTTTACATCAACGTTAGTTAAAGATATCGGTCTCCAGTTTTTGATAAATCGTCTATCTTTGCCTTTCTTTCCTAACAGAGTAACCATAGCCCGTTTCTGAGAGTTGGATAATTGTCCCTGTTCGTGTGCAAAATTCAAAGACTTAACAAAGCATTTCCCCACGAGGTGCCAGAAGCCAAGGTAAAATTCTACTGTCAGGCCATCATTTCCTGGTGTTTTGTTTGTCTGAAAAGATTTCAACGCCTCGAAGTACTCATTTGTTGAAATTTTGTCATCCAAGGATCTCCGTTGTTCCTCTGTCAATACTTTAGTGGTTATATTACTAAGGTATTCGTCAGTCGATAGGCCACTACGATCACGGCGATCTGTATCATAAAGATTTGCATAAAATTTATGAGTTTCATTCATTATTTGTTTCGTATTTGTCGTAGAAATATCATTTATTATTAACTTTCTTATACAGCTTTTTTTCTTATTGTAATTTTCTAAGTTCAAAAAGTACTTATTGCTTTTCTCTCCGTGTTCATACCAATTCGCTCTTGACCGAATTATTGCTCCTTAAACCATATACTCATAATGTCGACCGTATTCAATTTGAAGGATTTCCAACTCATTTAAATTTTCTGGAGTTGGGCGTGCATCACAAAGTAAACGACTTACAAAAAAAAGCGAGGAAAACAAATCAAACGCAGCTGAAGCGTTGACTGATGACGAGGTAAACATAAAAATATTTACACTAGGTTTTTAAAGGAGCGACAAAGTGCTTGCACCCAGACGGAATAAAAACATAACTTGACATTTGTTGTGCAGTAAGTATAAAGTAAACAAATTACAGTATGGAAAGTGCTTTATACGGTATTTACGCTCTCGTTGTTTTTGTATCTGAAAACTCACTCGTTCGCTTCGTTCACTCGTTTGTTTTCTGATATGTCAATTGTAACAACTCGTGCTTAAATACCGTACGCGCTCACTTTCAATAAAGTAATCTGTATTTATTGTATATATAGTGAGAATCTAAGGTAACCCTGCAAATAGAATTCTATATGTGCTCTATTTTCACATGTGAAAATGGGAAACGTCCAATCAACTTCGCGTATAGCATTTTTCACATGTGAAAATATAAAATTATCGCCCAGAGTAGAATGGCTTAGCCAATCAGAGCAAAGCAATCAAATGGCTTCCCAGAAGCGTGGTCTTGAAATCAAGTTTGTGTTTTAAAAACAGTCACCTCAGCAAGTCTTATCTCTGTTTCAAAGAGGAACATTCAACATTTCTACACATAGCGTAAGTCAACAGAGTCCGGATTGGTCTTTGTACAGCCGGGAAGCGCCGTCATGGACAAGCGAAAGGATTTTACACTTGTGTTTTAAATACGAATTTTAGGTTGTGTAGGCTCTTTGTCCGCTTGCTGCTGGACGGAAAGCGAATTTGTTCGGTCATTTACATCATTCTTGAATTTTTTGCTGTTCTGAATGTAAGCTTATGTTATATTGGGAAAAAATAACACTGATTTAAAGGATATGTTTAATTCTCGCTATATATACAATAAACAAATTACAGCATAAAAAGTGCTTTGTACGGATTTTTATTCACTCGTTGCAAAACTTTGGAAAACGAACGAGTGAATTTTTCAAAGTTTTGCAACGAGTGAATAAAAATTTGTACAAAGCTCTTTCTATGAAGTAATCTATATGTATTTCGCTGAATTTTGTCTCATATCAAGTCATAGAATGAGACAGACATTACATGTCATCAATCCTCTCGTGAAATGAATTTGAAGTTCCCCCATTAAGAGTGGAATATATGACGATTGTTTACATTTTCATTTGATAAGAATGGATTCCAAAGAGTCAAAGACCTCGTGAAATATAGTACGTGATGAAAGCTTTAGCTCTTTGGGAGTAACTTTGAAGGAGATATTGGCTTTAAAAAACTGGAGAATTTCTGGGTGACAAGAGTGCTACTAAGCCCATACAATTTTTTTGTCATATTCTGGTAGCTCAATCAGTTATTGCCTTTCTCGATATGGATAGTGGATGAACATTCTACCACGAAGCTATGGAAGGCGTAAGGCAGCAAGGACTAGATTCAGATATGGTGGATGGCACAATACTGATAGAGCTTTTCTCCCTCTAGTGTTGATCAGAGGGCTAGTCTCCCACCACTCGGCTGTTATCCATAGAGCTACAGTCTCCCACCAGTGTTGCCTAGGTGCGATTCAAGCCTGGTGCTGCAATATTTTGGTGGTGCTCGTCTTTGCTCTGGGGCTCTCTGTCCGTTATTCGGTTTTGTCCCCCAAATTCAAACGGGATAGACGCCCCGTTTGATAGTGAGCTAAGTCTGTTACGGCTTCCTCTCTATGCGTCGTGATTTATTTTCCTTTATCATATAAAAGTTATGACATCATCACATCATCACATGTGAAGATAAGTGTCACGTGTGAAGATATCATTTCAGATAACATTTTTCTTTTGTCCCTTTAATTACACTTTAATTTGTCGGTCGTCTTCGGCAATCTCCGGGAATCATCGGAAAATGTTCGGAAACGTTCGTCTCTCCTTCGGCACAATTTTTTGAAAATGTTCGAAAATCTTCGAAAGTGGTCGGAGATCTTCGGAAAATCGTCAAAAACGTCGTCATTAGTATATTTATATCACAAACAAAATAATACATGGGTGCTTGTATAGATATGGAATTTCTCTTCTCGTGTTCAACTTGATATCGATCTCACTCGTTCGCTGCGCAGACTCGAGAGAAATTCCACATCTACACGCGCCCATGTATTATTCTCTACATGATTTTTAACGTGGTACACTTACCGCATGTTCATAATAGTAGTAGTAGTAGTAAATCTTTATTTATCCACGGTACAAAATTCGTCAGCTTTAAAAATACTTAATACTAATATAAAAATATTTAAATAAAAAAGCTGCTTTCCACGAATGCCGTGCCTTACAGTTCTTTGTGTAATCGTTTAAATTGCCTAAGGGACTCTGCTTTCCTTAAGTTACAAGGAAGACTGTTCCAGAGAATGGCGCCACTATAGCTGAAGCTGTTGACCCAAAGTTAAGCCACAACCTGACTGCATATCGAAAGGGCCAGAGCTGCGAAACTTCCCTTATTGGACTGGTAGAAAGATGGAGACGGGCTGTTGACAACAGGAACGTTGTGGGAGTATTGTCCACCGACATGTCTAAGGCATTTGATTCGCTGTACCCTCCCTTACTGATCAACAAACTGAAGGCGTACGGTTTTTCTAATAACTCCTTAGCCCTGATGCGATTATATTTCACAAATAGAAAAAATCGAGTAAGGATCAATCAAGAAACGACAAGTGACTGGCACGTGACCACAGGAGGCTGTCCCCAGGGATCGGCCTTCGGGCCTCTCCTTTGGAATGTTTTCCAAAACGATGTACACTTTTCTGCTGACGAAAACAGGCTATTTATGTATGCCGATGACCACCAACTGTTTTCAATTGCGAAAACTAGTATCAGGTGATGAGTCTGGGTACGAGGAATTGCCAAAAGGATTTACACATCGTGATTGGCGATGCTGAGATTGATCAGAAGTCAGAGATAACTCTCTTAGGAGTTACATTAGACGACCAGCTAACATACTCGAGCCATATAAGCAAGGTTTGCAGAAAAGCGTCATGTCAAACGGGTGTCCTTTTGAGATTACGTAATCTTATCCCAACATCGGCAAAATTACACATGGTCAAATTCGCCATAATACCTCACCTTACATATTGTCAGACTGTCTGGCATTTTTGTCATGCTTCCGATACCAGAAAACTGGAGCGAATCCAAGAAAGAGCGTTACGCTCTGTCTACTGTGATAATGTATCATCGTATGAAGAACTCTTGCAAAGAGCGAGCCTGCCTACACTATACACGCGAAGACTACAGGACATAGCAATCATGATGTTTAAAGTTAAAAACGGTCTGGCGCCCCAGTATATCACGGACTTATTCGTTGTCTCTAGCACTCATTATAAGTTAAGAAACTCAGACTTCATAATACCAAGATTCAGGACAGTTGCATACGGTAAACACAGCCTGTCGTACCTAGGCCCGCTCCTATGGTCAAAACTTGAAAGGTCTATTCGGATGTCTGACTCACTGGAAATTTTTAAAAAACGAATGAAACAAGTTAATTTTAATAGTCTATTGGACATTGAATGTAAAGACTGTTTATTATGCAATGATTAACCAATCATTTTAAACATGTAAATACACATACATACATGCATACATACATATAAATTTCATATCTCGTAGTTTTGAAGTAATTTTAGCTCTAGGTTAGTTAGGTGTCCCCAATTAGCGCACGTTGTACGCCAGAGATTTCGACACGTTAATAAAGTTCTTATCCTATCTTATCTTATTATCTTATAGTTTGTGCGCGGTAATGGAACATTGAGTTTATTTTCAGAGTCCCTTAGGTTATATGCGACTTCTCGCCTTTCAAATTTAGAACTAAGATAGTTTGGAGCCAACCCGTGCAGAGACCTGTAAACCATCGTAGCTCTTTGAAATTGTTGCTGGCAAGCTAGGTTTTTCCACCCTAGAAGTTTGCGAAGGTGACCAGCATCTACGTCATAGCTTGAGTAGGTCAAAACACGGGCTGCTCTGTTTTGTAGCTTTTGAACCTTATTCCGTAAGGTTATCCCACAGTTTCCCCAAACAATGTTGCAATAACCAAAGTGTGGCTGTATTAAAGCTTGATATATTAGTTGTAAGGTCGCCTGAGAGACAAGGTGCCTTATTCGTTTTATGGTCCCAATACCAGAAGCGACTTTCTTTGTTACTTTCTCGATATGGCCATTCCAATCAAGTCTGTCATCGATGGTCACTCCAAGTGATTTTACAGTAGTGACCTGGCTAACTTCAAAATCATTAATTGCAAATGTCGGGGACTCTGTGAGAGTACTTAGCCTCTGCCTAGATCCGATAAGCATAAATTCGGTTTTAGACATATTTAGAGTAAGTTTGTCTGCTCTCAGCCAGAGGCGCCACGCACCTCTCGTAAGGTCTAACAGGATTGGCCGAGAAAACAATAGAATAAACAACAGAAACAATGGCCCTAGTCCTGAAAACAATAGAGGTGGATGACTCCGGGAGCAAATAAAATTAGAGGTTCCGAAGAGGTGCATGACTACTGCTCAGCCAATTGTGAACATTTTCTAAATCTTGATTTAGATGCAACTGAACATTGTCTACATTATCACCTGCGTACGTAAGGTGGGTGTCATCAGCGTACATCCTCGGCTCACAATTTGAAAGACAGTTTGGAAGATCGTTGATGTATAACTGAAATAATAATGGACCTAAAATCGTCCCCTGGGGTACACCGCAACTTAATAAACAGTTTTGAGAGAGCGATCCATTGATGGAGCACATTTGAGTACGATTCACTAAATACGACTTAAACAATTGGTGCGCGTTACCATATATGCCATAATTGCTTTATTTTGATAAAAGAATCTCATGGTCAACTGTGTCGAAGGCCTTTTTTAGATCTAAGAAAACAACGGCGTTGATTTTACCGCGGTCAATATTGTACGCCCACGTGTCCGTGGCCTCAAGGAGAGCCGTGACAGTTGAGTGAATAGCGCGAAAGCCTGATTGATATTTACAGATTATATTGTGCTCTTCTAGGTAGGCATATAATTGATCATAGACGATTCTTAGTAACTGTTAGTAACTGAAAGATCGCCTCGATCTATTCACAATGACATAAAACGACTAAAATGTTTGAGGTACTTAAGTATATACTAGAATGCCTATCAGCAGTCAATGCTGACGTGCAAAGTGTGGCGAAAGGGACTGAGAGTTAAGCCAGATTACTGTTTGATATGCATTTGTTCAGCGTCCTTTCTTTTTTATTTTCTTTTTTTTACAGCTTTATTGGGTACACCACATAAATAAATTGCATAAATAAAAAAAGGCAAGACCCAAAAGGGGCAGGTGCAACGCGATGAAGTCCCATGCTAGGCACCGCCCCTGGATTAAGACCTAAAATTAAAACAAAAGCATACACAAGCATTCATAAGAAGAAAGAAATATATATAGGGAGCGGCATGAGCATGTGCAGGGGTAATTGAGATCATATACCCTTGAAAGGTGAGTGCTCATTAGTTTGCCGGACAGCTGTATGAAAAAAGTTGAGTTAAAAAAGTGCTAATGTTCCTATAGCACTTTTTAAACACAACTTTCTTCATACAGTAATTCCAATTGCTACACAGCATCAATTCAACTGCGGACAGTTGTAGCATGGTACACAATGGTTTGAAATCTATGTTGCATTCTAAACACCACGAGGGCTGCTGCTATGCAGCAACTTTAAATTACATGGTAAAGGTTGCCAGGGCTACAAATCCATGATCTAGTCGCCAGGATCCAATAGACCATTTTACAGTTGTCGGCTTAGTGACCTGGCTTCTGAATGGCAACGAGGCTGGAGTTGAACTTGTTTTGATACAAACCTCACTACTTTTACTGTGCAAATCAAGTTGTTCTTATGCTAACTAATTTGCATTTACATGAGAAAAGATGAGAGGTCTGTATCAAAGCAAGGTCATCTCCAGCCTTGCTTGCACTCATGGCTAGGTAACTAAGCACACAACTGTAAAATGGCCTATTGCTCAATAGTGGGTTAACTTGACTCTGAACAAAACCATTAACCTAGGGTTAGTACTCACCCTACTTTGAGTAACTGCTTCGAGAACTCATTACAAGCAAAACACAGGTTACTTTTCAACAATTAATTTAATCTTGAACTAATTTTAGGTTTATTCAAGAAAGTATGATGAACCAGCAAAATACCTGGGAGGTGCGATAGTTGGCACTGGCTAAATGAAAACGAATCTAACTTGGTTTGAAGAGGTGATTTGAATAAAAGAAATGCATAAAATGTAAATGAACATAACAAGTCAAAGTTCAACACAACTGAATCAATTTTGCTTCAAGACAAACATTTCAGCATCAACATGGGTAAAAACCACTAAAATCCGAACAAAGATAACATTACAACTATTCTAACAGAACTCTAAATAAATAATTTGCCATTAAAACTGGTGGTAGTCTTCCCAAATTCTAACCGTCCAATTGTATAAAATGAACAACAATAACAACAACTTGTACTGGCTGAACATGTAAACTGGAAGGTTATGTTAAAGGACCCTAGTCAGCCTCCGCCATTTTCGGTGCATCAAAACTATTGATAATGCATGGTGAAGCAAAACCTCATTGCTTTGTTGTAAGTTGTGTTCCTGGAACTGTGTTTAATTATCTGTTGTAGTTCCACAGTGATTTCCTCCGTTTCAACGTCCTCTGAATAAAATATACTAGCCAAAAACAAAGGTTTGGTTGACTAGGGCCCTTTAAGTAATGTCCATTTGCATTGCAGAAGCACTGGACAAATGATTTTTTTGGGTTAAAAATTCATAACCTCTGATTGCAACTGAAACTAATACTTTATACATGATGATCAAAAGTGTACTAAACATAGACAAGTTAAGATCTGCATTGTTTTTCTAATGCATCAAGCAAGGACTGACTAAGTTAAGGGGGGGCTACTCGTAGTCTGAATTTTAAAAAAAACAACCGCCATATAAAAGCCAAATAAATTAACCATCACATCAGCTCATCACGGCAATCGTACAGCGCTGAGAATTTCCAATGCTATTCAGTTCTCTGTGGCCTTTCCATGTGCTCGTCTTCTTTGACGTGATCGCGGTTACGCTACAACAGCCATTTGGAATTACATTTTGCACACCAAGAGTAGAAAATGCACATGTTACGTGTGGCATTAAATTACAAGTGAAGTTTATTTCTACATTTTAAAATAGCTTAACGTAAGCATATTTATGACCAAACGGAGTCTCCCTCGCAGAATCTACAAAAGGTCAACAGTGGCATACCGAGCTAGCGCGGCCTGTGCATAACAAAAACTCCGAAGCATAACTGAACACTTAATTTGTGACCAGAGTCAAAAGTAAATATAAAAACGAGAATAAGAAAAAAAGTACTGTCTGCACGGTCTGCACAGTCTGCGTGGTCTGCACGGTCTGCGCTCTGCGCTCTGCAGTCTGCAGTCTGCATGGTCTGCGTTTTGGGGTGACCAGTTCGTGATGTCTTGCTTGTTTACTCGAACATTCAAATCACGAAATAAGATTTTCTTTTGTGAAACATTCAGGCAAAACTACGCGAAAGCTTTGTCAGAGCCTTTTAAAGCACTATAACAGTATGCGTTTGTACCTTAATAGTTGAATTTTAGTTTTTAAGCTTGAAACAAACATTAAACTAAAAGCGCAACTCAACTTCGAGAAGAAGAGCACATGGCAAGAAACACGGCGTGCAGGGCATTGTGGTTGAATTTGTGGATACAGCGCAATGCATTGTGGTAGAAAGGTTTGAAGCTCGATTCCCTTGCCGATTATATCTGCTGACTTCGCTCAGTCGCTTCAGGCTCCTTCAATGCGTCAGCAATAAGATTTAACAATTCCAAAAAACTCCTTTGGAATTCCCACCAGCTTTAACCACCAGCCATAGAATCCACTTTGTATTTTATACCGTAAATTCCCAGGTTACTGAGAATGTCCTGCAGAGCCGATTGCAGAACCTGTTTTCCTTGTCTTTTCGTTTTTTCCGAGACCTTCCATTAATGCAGTATTGTTAAGTGCATAAAAAATGCTTTGGACCCAGCCCAACGAATAGTCGTTCAGGAAAAAAAGCTCTCTAAAAAACCTTAAGAACATATTTAAGCAGTGTTTAATTAGTAGTAGAATCCCGATTTTTTGAACCCCAAGGCTAAGGTTTGAAATCTTGAGGTTTCCAGACATCCGGATTACGAGTAGTTATATTAGGCCTGATTAAATCTAGTTAGGGTATAAGAATCGATTTTCAGTTAGTCACAATGTCTCCACAATTGTTCCTTCGCTTTCGCATCTTATATTTAGTCTTTTCGACGAGATCATAAGAATTCCATCAACTTTGGTTTCTAAAGTGGCCGCTCTTTGGCGACCTATGGTCGTCAGCTTGAACGTGTTGCGATGCAAATTCAACCTGTTCTCGGCCTCCCGTAGACTCGTTTGTAGTATGGAGCCATTTATAGCATTTCGCAGACTACGACGGTAATTCTCCACGAAGCCGAAATATACGAACGGGTTTATGGCGCTGTTGGCTTGGGCAAAGAAATCAGCTATAAATGGAAAAGCGGGGAGCACACATTGAGGAGCTTGCCAGTTCCACACAAATATTAAAATAAAAATATAAATGTTTATCGGACCCCAGCAAATGGCAAATATGACGACGATTGTCAGTGCCATCTTTAGCACATTTTTGTTCATTTTGCCACGAATAACCCCGCCGCGAACTGCTTCTCTCAATGCGTTTCTTTGCTTCACCAGAGTCAGTACAATGATCGTGTATATCACCGCCAGAAGAGTGAATGGTATTATGATGAGCGCAACGCAAAGAAACGTGGCGTAAACTTTTCCCGTCGCGGGCTCTTCAAAGGCAGGCTCCCAAGTTGGAATACAATACGATTCGGAATCATACTCAATCATTTTGAAGATGTAGAAATAAGGACCATGAAGGGCTGCGCTAATTATCCACGTCGACAAGATCAATGCCACTCGCAGTCTAGATGTGATTCTTTTAGCGCGGAGAGGAAACACGACAGCCACAAATCTTTCAAGGGCTATTAAGACCAGTGTCAGAGTAGAGACAGACAGTGTTATATCTAGTAAGAAGTGGAGCAGCTTGCACGTTATTTCTCCTCCCAGTCCAGGTATGAGCCACCTAGATTCGCCGACATCTAGAATGATTTGTACAATGTTTGTGGGAATCCTAAATACTGGTGTGAACAAGTCCGATATAGCCATGTTTAAGATCAAATAATTCACGTTTCTTTGAATGTCCTTGCTTTTACGAGCCACGTAAATAATTAGAGTATTTCCCGTCAAGGAAATCACAAATATAATGATGTAGGCGATAAGTTTACCCACTCTCTCGGCCGTTGTCGTGAAAGGTGCTGGGCATTCGTCATCGCCAGCCATCGAGTCAACAGTCTGGTTGCTTGCATTACTGTTGTCAAGCATGTTAAATTAGAAGCTTTTCCCTTAAGGTGGGAAGCTTCCAAGTGTTTTGCAGGACATCAAAGTCATAAATGTTCGGAGTGCATCAGTTGGAATCGGTAATCCGATACTGAAGATAAGAAAACTCCCCGCAAAGTTACATCTTCCACGTCTTCCAGCTAAAGCTGTTATATACTCTTTATGAATATCGCATGCTTATCGACCGGACACTGTAAATATTTCCTTCCCAAATTTCCGCTTTGTCCTCAAAGCAGTAAAACTTTAAATTGTACAATGGGAAAGGTTCCATGCGCTGACTCTAGACTGACATCTTGCTCCGGACTCACTTCACGACCTATACAAATTGAACCACGTTGTTGTCAGTAATATTACTGCAGGGGTAATAGAACTTTTGTCAGCTACGTCAAACCAGTCAGACTTCATATGAGTTCAATAACTAAGGCTATCATTGACAACTGAAGTCGATATGCGCTCAAGTTAGCCCGCGCATTATTTGTCTTTCAAAGGCTGTCACTCTCGAGTGTAAAAAGCACGAAATATTGTTTCGCTTATCTC
Source organism: Catalaphyllia jardinei (assembly GCA_022496165.2). Taxonomy (NCBI): domain Eukaryota; kingdom Metazoa; phylum Cnidaria; class Anthozoa; order Scleractinia; family Caryophylliidae; genus Catalaphyllia; species Catalaphyllia jardinei. Next base: position 17,132,542 of record CM042754.1, read on the forward strand.
AGTCAATTTATTCCCTTAAGCAATATTTAGAAATGAGAAACATCGTACCAAATGGCTGCTGAAAAACAGCGTGAAAGAAAAGGATATTGTTTACAATAATCGCAAGTATAAGCGTGCGTGGACATTTTGGTAATTGAATACATTTGAAAGTAACCAATAGTTTTAATTTCGGAGCAAACTGTAGTCTTAGATTTTAATTAATTTCTTGCAAGACTTTTATCTTCCGCCTGTGTTGGTGTTTCATATAAAATTTAGCCCGCCAATCGACAATAAAAGAGATTTTGTTGGCGCTCGCGAATCTTTTTGCAACATCCAACAACAGTAGTAACAAGTTCACCGCATAAATCGCAATTACAATAGAGGGTCCATATAATTGTCAAAAGTGTGACTACACAATTCCGATTAAGGGGAAACTGGCAATTCGTTTCAGCATGTTCTAAATATAAAAGTGTAAATAAACAGATAAAGCGTCAAAGATTACATTTGTGGAATGACAGTGGTCACCTCGCTTTATCGATCCGTTTTTATTGGAAGAATAAAATATGTCAAAAAGGTACAATAAGTTTATTCTTCGCTCACGATTCCTGTGCACGAACACAAAACAGGAAAGAAAATATTTTCCTCCCATGCTTTCTTATTATAAAAATTAAATTGTATGTCAGCAAATTTTATAAGTCCATAATGTGAATGTTGAATGCTCGTCAGAAGGCATGTGGATGTGGCGAGAGAAAGCAGACGTTTTTCATTCATCCTCATGATTATTTTGACTCTTTCTTCTTCTTTTGATTTTTCTTAAAACCCTTATGTCATCACTCAGGGATTCTTTTGGTGGTAAATTTAGCTTTAACCAATGTGGAATGGGGCTCTCGCTCTTTACCGTTAGACTTCCATTCTACTAAACATTGGTTGGTTACCAAAGAAAATTTATTATATAAGTACTGAGATTTACTCAGTGCAAACTCACCAAATAAAAACAGTCTCTCTTTGATGAGAAGCAATCTCATTGGTCACACGATTTTTTTCACTAAATTTAGTGAAAAATATCGTATGACCAATCAGAGACCTGATACGATTTTTTTCACAAGTGAGAAAATTCGTATCGGTTTTTCCCGTTTTTCGGGGCGATCATGCGAAGTATAAATTGGGAGTGAATGTTTGCGTGAACGTGAACGTTCCCTTCTTTCACAATCGATTCACAAAATCATAGCTTCAAGGTTTGCAGACAAACGGGAAAATACAAGAAACGAGGAACGGCCACAGTTCATTCAGCTAGTTCGGCCGCAGGTTATCAACAAGGCCAGCAAGCAATGTCGAACTTTACCCTTGCTGTTATTCATGGTGGTCAATTCAACATTTCTATCAGCAACCTCAATCAATCACCGACCTTGGCAACTCCAAAAACTGAGATAAAGTCGACAAAGAGGTACAAAAGACTAAAAGCACTCGACTCGATTCAGAGTAGAAACCCTTTGTTAGTTTGAAAGCTTAAGCTTATGTGAGCTTATATTTTCAGAAACTCTTCAATTGTCAAACACAAGCCTACATTTACCTTGAATGGGCTTTGAAATCTTTTTTCTTGAAGTGAATTATTTTAAAAGTGCAGTTCAGTTCGCCTTTTAAGCATATTTGAATTCAGTAACATTGGGTCTAAATAAAAGCGATATCGAGTTCGCGACTTCCTTGTCTTTTGTGGTCGTTGACTGTGATTTAAAGTTTACGAACATATGTAATATCTCAGTACTAATATAATAAACAAATTACTTCATGGTTAGTTCGCTTGTACGAATTCTATTCATACGCGCTCACCAACCATGAAGTAATCTATATTTATGTAATCCACGAAGAGAAAAGTCTTCCGTGACGAACACCCCAAATACCACTTCACTTGCTTTTAACTTTGTTTACTTATACAGCCATTTTTACTTGATATCGGCAGGTCATCCAGGAACCTGTATATTTCCTGTCTCTCTCAGTTTTGAAGATTTCCTTTTCGTCGCATTACAATCTTCAATTAATGACCAGTACTCGATTACACCCATCCACTGGTACAGGTGGTCACGTTCAGAGCTCTACAAAACAGGCTCAGTCTCAAAATTGAGCTCATTTCCGGGCGATTCTCGGGCATACCGTGCGAGATAAATTTGTGATTGCAATTTTTTAACAATTCGACAATTTCTCAAAAAGCTGAATAAAGCTATCATATCAGGTTGTTGCCAAATATCTTTCAGAGGACATACCGAGGCTTTTTATTTTTGTGAATGATATTATACTTTGAATGCATTATGAAGTAAAGTTTCGTTACGAATGAACACCTTCCGTTTTGTTTCCGTTATAGCGAAAGTCGAGCTCGTGATCTTCTGCCGATGTTTCAACCAGGACCCAGGTCTTCGAAAGCCGGTTAACCGTGCGCTAGCCCAGAATATTGAAAGTTAACCGAAGAATTAATTAAACTCGTATAAAAATGTTTTCCGCTGATTATGTTTTATGTAGTTTAAAATTTTTAAACTCAGAAAGGAAGGACAAACAGAAAATGTAACCGAAAATTTGTAAAACTGAAACCAAAATTCTCGCTAATCCTGCGTTAGCTTAATTGGGCTTTGAACAAACCTTCCACCTATCTAGTATATGTTACACTGGAACTACTTGCCCTAGCTCAATCAGGCTTTGAACAACCCGGCCCAAGAGAATTTTGTAACTTTTGATGAGGTGGTCTGTTTATCTGATATCGTTTGCCCTGCAGTTTTAAGCTGTAGTAATCTCAAACTACACCAAACGTTAGAGGTGAAAAACATTTTTAAACCAAAAAAATGTTACAGTTAACGTTTAATCAGGGTTAACGTTAACCGGCTTTTAAACAACCCGGCCCTGTCCAACAGAAACACTGACCTTTCAGACGCCTAAGTCAAATGGATACAGCGATGAATTCTACAAATTGAATTTTGCGGGCTAACGCACATTTATCCTTTAATTTAAAATGCTTTCATTCCTACGTTAGTTATTTTTACAGGACATATATCACGATGCTAATACCACTAAAACATTTTCCTTTAGTTCTTTTTGTTTTTAGGGTACTCCAAAACTTACCCACATGCATGTAACACCGCCCTGGTTTCACTGAGATGGAAACTCTTGTGATGTAGCTCGACGTGTTATGAAGACTTTAACGCTTCCGTTGCAACCTGATAAACACACAGGAGAAAAAAAAACTTCCATTGATATCAACTGAGCATCACAAAGAGCAGCTGTCCAACAAGCAATCTTGACTTTCGAAAAATAAATGAGATCCCTAAAAATGAAATATATATAATAGAGTTGATTACTGACATATTCGCTCACTCGGTGTTGTTAATTGAACTTGACATCCCACTGAAACACGCAACACGAACACACTAGAAATACTTAACTTCACCTATTCATTATTGGTAACCCATTAAACTTCCCATAAAGATCCTGTTTTGATGAGACATATTTTTTCTCCGTAGTCCGGCAGCACTAGGTTTGTATTTACCTCCTATGTTTCGTTTTAACCAATTATATTCAGCCGAGAGGTTTTTTTTCCTGTTGAGGTTATGTGGGACTTAATTCTGATTGCATGCAGGTAGACTTTTTGTTTTTAGTTCAGTTTGACTAAATTATACACTCACACTTAAGACTTCTATAAAATTGCAACCTTCGAGAATTGATACAGCCGCTATTGCTAAAACTGTTCCGCTATTACAACATCAGATATAATGCACTGTTTTGATATGGATAACGTTGTTAGGTAATTTTTAAAAAATCTCTTATTTTTTTCTTATTTGGCGCGTTTAATTCTTCCGCAGACATTGTTTTGAACAACACCCGTTCGTATGAGGCAATTTTAGCACGCAATTTTTATTATCCAGGTAATAGAGATTGTCTTTAAAGTGGGTAGCAAAGGTTATTTCCGTGGAATGCTCCAGAACTATTGTACAACAGAATCAACGGTGGTTTCGGGAATCGAAATCAAATGGATTGTACAATCAAATGTTCTGGACAAATGCGAATGTATCCTTCTGAAATGATTTCATTTCTGCCTTAGTTATTCTTAAGTGATACATCACAGTGCTGTTTGCACTAAGAATTCTCGAAAACTACCCGCATGGAACACCACCCTGGCTTCAGATAGCACTTAATGGTGACCAAATGTAACTCGTGATGCGGATCGCTTTAACGCTTCCGTTACTGCAACGTTAAATAGATTACACAAAAAATCACAAGAGAAAACAAACTTCAGTTAATATCAACAGAGCGTCGAAAAGCAGCTGTCCAACAGTCAAGTTTAATTTTGAAAAGCCAATAAAATCTTTATTCTTTTTAAATTATACAATGAAATATAGATCATGCAGTTGAATACTGACTCACTCACCACCCTCAGTGCTGTTGTGTTTGATATCCAGATAGCACATAAGCTAGAAAAACTTAACTTCCCCTATCGATTACTCGGAGCCTACTAAATTTTCTGTAATGTTCCTGTTTTTATGAGAAACTATTTTTGACTTCGTAGTTTCGTATTTACCCCCTTTTTAGTTGATGTCAATTAACTATATTCAGCCGAGGAGTCTCCACTCATTTCCTGCCTTGTGTTGGTTACTTTCCCTATTTTTGGCTTTATGAATTAACTTCTGACTAAAAGTGGAAATTAAAAGCAAAAAAAAATTAGACACCTGCCGATTACAACATGCAAACTGCATTATTAAAATTTCCCTAGATTACGTATTGATTTAGTTTTGATAATGTTGTACTGTTGGCAAAAGTAGCGAGAAAGAAGATCAATGAAAATCTCTTATTTTCCTTCTACTTAGGGCAGCAAAAGACAAAAAAAATAATTTCTAAAGAGGAGAATGTTTTTTTTTATTAACAGCCTCTTACTTGATTTGGTTTCAGTACGTAACTATAGCTTAACAAGTAACGGGGAAAAT
>CM042754.1:17157481-17175982 GCA_022496165.2 Catalaphyllia jardinei
CATCGCAGGTTTATCCTCAGCATTTATGTTCGCTGGTACCCATTTTTTCGACTTGGTTTGGAGAAAGGCACATTTAGGGTAGGGTTTCTTGGGTTTTAAGCCATCTTAAGCGGAAGTAAACGGATAAAGCAAATATCTCCCCGATACCCGTCGCGTGTGTAAATTGGTCTCGGGGCAGGAGTTGGAATCCTGTGACAGTTCGATTCCCTTTTTTCTTTTTTCAGGCTCTCTTAATTCTTTCGAATATCGCTCTGTCCGCTATTAATCTATCGTCGTTCTTGCCAATCTCGCATACGATTTACTTCCTATTTTTAATATCCCCAGGACAAACACGTCATTGGCTTGAATCAAATCTTAGTTGATTTAAATTCCCTAGCACGTCATCTCCAGTGAAAATACTTATTTTGCTAAATATATAATTTGAAATTAATTGCAATATCTTTCTCTGGAGAAAGTGTGCTTAGGATTTTGAAGAAAATCAGAGAACTAAAGTATGTCAGAATAGAATTTTCCAAGTTGCTATAGCGAAAAAGACAAATGTTCAGTTACTTTAATTTGCGTGGATAACAAGAATACATTTATCTGTCGACGAGGCCGACGTCAAACGTGATATAAGCATTTGGCAAGGGCGGAAAAAATGATTAAGGTCGATGTTTACCACATTATTTATGTCACACACAGTCTGACGTTCAATCATCCGTGTTTCTGAGTATTCATTCGTCGTTTCTTTGATATTCGGATCAATTAACATTTGTTTGCTTTAATAAAGTGATTTGTTTGTTTTAGTAGTGCTTTTTGCTTTCTTATGGGCTGCCAAGTTGTTGAACTCGCCATCATGTTGTTGTTGTTGCTGTTCTATCATTTTGTTAATTGTAGATGGCTCAAAACAGTTTCCAACAGTTAGACTTTGATGGGTCATTTTAACCAACTTTTATCACTTGTACTACACTCACGCTATCAAAAAGCGGCCCAATCTTTGGTGATCTCGTTGTTATCATTTCCTTCCGTGACACAGTAGATTACCATAGCAACGGTATGACACGCTAAGAACACCCTTAACTACAGCTTTAGGAGTTTATAATTCACAAACGGCAGGTAATTTTTTTTATATCATCAAATTTCAATAAGCATGACAAGAGGCAACTTTTGGCAAAGTTTGAACGTAAACTGTACATAGGGTTCAGAGCAGGATCCCATTACTAGGAGCCTGCGACTACCCCATATTCCTGTCACGCCGTTTTCACATACCGATCGATTTTTAGTTGAATTCATCTCAAATTCAGATCCCCAGTAGAACCTTAGTGACCAATTGCAATCACAAGCACGGACTAATGTCGACATGTCGACATAATGTCGACATGTTTAGGTGAGGCCGCATTCTTTTATCCTTAGCGAAGCATGCTCATGTAAACTGGAACTGGCCTATTTCGCGGGAAAATATTTAAAAAAAATAGACTGGTCTGTAAAAATGCCATTGCATTGGAGTAGTATAGTAATTGGGGGTTCCAGCCCACTTTTCAAATAATAAACTCCAGCACAGTTTTCAATATTTTTTTCTGTTCTGATTTTCTGAGCACATTTTTCAAACATATTTTTTATACTATATTTCTCAATTATTTTTCCAACAATTAATAAACCGCTGGAAAAACCAAATAATAAAATATTTATGAAACAAAAACTAAAGAAATAAATATTGAAATCAAATGTGGAGCCAGACCTGAACCCGGGACATCAGTCTGGATTATTATATCCTGTTAGGAACTTTATCTTTAACAATAAGTGGAAGACTGTTTTAGTCTCTCAAGTTCTAAAGAGCGATGGTCAAAAGTACAATGATGTGTATCAATATATCTATGCTTTTTACAAAACATTCCACCACAATAACATCTAAATAAAAATTCTCGTTTTGGTTTAGTGCAAACATAACATCTATCATAATTTTTTATAATTTCAAGACGATCAATAATTGGATATTGAAATGTGCATTTGTGGAGTAATATATGATGATGATACTTACAAAACTTATTTTTACATTCACATTCATATAATTTATCTTCTTTATCACAAATAAAACATTTTTCAGTCATTATAATATATTATATATAAAAAATATTTTATTTACTAATAGTATAAGATGACTTGCAACACTGTTATTCATGATGAATTTATTAATGATGGTGAAATGATGTGTCCATTCTGTGATGAACAATTAACAACATTTAGTAAAGCAGTTGAGAAATGTTGTAATGAACAGGATATGGAAACTGTAAATAGTATAAATACCTGTTTAAATTGTGGTTTAGTTAATGGTTATAATTTTGTCACAGAGAAATTCAACTTCTATGATAAGATGTATTTGATTCGACAAAAATCAATATATCATAGGAAATACCATATTGAGAATGTGATAAATAGTATATGTTTTGAGACTAATATTCAATTGACTTTTCAACAAAGAGAGAAGATCCATAAAGTATTCATTGAGATTAATGGTATTCTTCATGAGGTTAATGATGGGCGCAAACGGATGATTAGTATTAAATTTATTATAAAGCAATTATTCAAGATGCTCGAACTTCCTTACAAAGATATCCAAGTAACGAAGTCGAAGAGGACAATCAGATATTATAAACAATTTTGGAAAAATGTTCTATCATTGGTTGGTGATAGAATTCAGTTGATAATTAACAAGTGAATTTTTCATCGTATTTACTAAGATACTTAGCAATAATAGGACTGTTGTCTGTCACATAATCATCAATGTTCTTCATTGTATTATGAATTTGAGATGAATTGTAATTTCCACTTCTCATCATATCCCTTATCTCATTCAGAAGATGTTGATAGCTTTGGTAAGCATAAGTACAATTTTGGATCTTAAGATCAAGGTTTTTATGTGACATCCAACCCTGAATCAAAAGTGCTGCTGTACGGATTGCAATCAAACTGATGCCACCAGTTGCTATGCTGCTTGCTAAACCTCCAGATGCAAATATGATGGACAATGAGTTGCCCAATAATTTCCATTCTTTGAAACGTTTCAATGCCAGCTTGTAAGCAAAACACTTTTTATGATATGCGCGGTAGCAAGATTTTAATTCATTTACCTGTTCTTCTGTTAATTCATCTGAAATATGATTTCAGTTGAATATGCTTTTTCCCAACTCTTTCATATGTATTAGTTTATATCTTTATATTCTAGGACCTAAATATTTTATATAAAAAGTACTTTCATTCCCTCCTTTTAATTTAGGACTACCCCCCCCCCCCCCACCAACAACTCTACCTGTATTAAATAATTTTATTTCATTATAATCTGCAATATTTCTATTAATAATAATTTTAAAAATAGAATTAATTGTAAAAGGTAAAAAAGAATCACTATAAACTGAATTATTACGAAAAAGAATAAGATTGTGAGTATCATCATGAATTTGAAACTGTCCTCCATATTGAACATTATCAGTATAAATTATATGATACCAACCATCAAGTTTTAACTTTAATTTCATATTATTTGAACTAAATTCAAAAGGAAATAAAATTGATGTTTTCCATATATTATTTTGAGGAAATTTTACTATAGTTTCATTATTATGTTTTAATTGATCAACATATATGAAATAATTATTTATATTAATTTTTTTATCTAATAAATCTAATTGTTTTTTATTAATAGCATCATCATCAGAAGTACCATCAGCTACTCCAGTTATCTTTTTATTCTCCATATCAATAGATACTTCATATTTTATAGAATCATTATCATAATAATAAATACGATCCCATAGATTTACTGGTACATCATTAACTTGACCCTTAACACCATAAACAACAACATAAATAGTAGTTTTGGTATCAGTTTTACTTTTCAATCTTATGTCAATATCCAGATCATCAAAACTGGGATTTAAAACGTTTTTAGAAAAATGGATGATGCTTCGTGTCTTCGTTCCATCTATTCTAGAATTGATCTTTCCTACATATAGAGTTCCACTTGATGCATTTATCTCATCAATTATAATACCATCTTCAACATACATTTCATAGACCATTGTGTAAGAACCTTTTGGTAGATATACCAAATCAATTGACAATCTGGTGCTATAATAACCAATATTGGAATCATAATCAATCTTGAATTCATAAGTCTTTTTGTTTACCAAATGGAAATCTTTATTCTGAACTCCTATTTTATGAATATCATCATCATCTTCTTTGAACTCATCATTGTCCATCACTCTTTTGAATACATTTTCTTTTTCAATTCTCTTCTGATTCTTTTATTTTCTTATCAATTATACCATCCATAATTGTATTATTATCAACAATTGCATTAGCGACAAATTTTACATTGGAGGCATATGTCGATTGGTAATCTTCTGGTTCTTTCAAATTAGTTATATTTTGATTTCCCATATCTAAATTTCCAGTCATTGCTTCACTTCCATCTGTTAATAATTAATCTATCTCAGAAATGAAACGGACTAAATAGTCTCGTGTACTTTTTAAAAGTTCAAAATTAACAGCTTTATGTTTTATTTGTTCATAATTTGGATTTTCTCCATCGTCTTCAACAATTGTTTTAACATTATCAATGAAATGTTCACCAGCATTAAAATCTGCATTCATTGCTACTGTGCCATCAACATGAATAAATTTGTCTGTATTTGCAGCATGTGGTATTTTAGCAATTTGAGAATCAACAAAAGCTTTACTGACTAAACTGTTATCATCAAAAATACCATCATAATAGGGTTCACAATTTTTTATTATATTTTGGTTGAGATCAAAGTATTGTTTTCCATCTTTATCTTTTAATTTTCTAAAATTTGAGTTCAAATATCCTTTATTAACAACACTTCTCAAATCTTTTATTATAACACTATATTCATCATCTGGTTGATGATCAGAGATATTGTTAACACTGAGAATATAATTGTTTTCCATATTTAGATCTCCAAACATTGGTCTGCTTCCATCTCTGGGAAGTAATGGTGTGGTGTCAATATTGATTTTTGATATTTCACTATCAACATAGGATTTAGTGGCTTTGTCAGCAATGGCAATGTCCTGCTTAGCGTTTTCAGTGTCAACGTACTTCTTATTAGCAGCATTAGCGTATGCTACAGGATCACCTAAACCATCAATAAGATTGCCATTGAGATTTAAATTCTCCAAATAGAGAATCATATGATTATCAACAACATCACGAACATTAAAAATAGTATGGTCGAAAATTGTCGACTGTTTACCCTTAATCACTCTTGAATAAAATAGAAATTTTATATTGTTATTGTAATGAGAACCATAATATCTAATTTGGAATTTTATCCCATCATTTACTCCAGCTCTTCCATCAGTAGTGAATTGAATAATTGATTTAGTATACTGATTAGATATTTTGTCACTATCGAATGTATTAATCGTATAATGACTGTCACCATGGACATTGAAAATTATTGTATCATCAACAAGAAAACCACCAGCATCACCAATAACGAATATTTCAAAAACAGAGGTATAAGTACCACTCTCTAATTGATTACCTTTCATTTTTATACTGGACCATGCTTCTCCACTAAAACCAGTATCATCACCCTCTTTCTCAATTATATATGCATCATTATGCGCTTTACGATTTTGAAAAAAATGGTCTGGTGATGTATTTGGTGGTGAACCTACAGTTAATTGACTCTTATCGCTAAAGTCTTTATAAAATCGAAAACTTGGTTGTAAATGATAACTATTTTGACTGACTTTAGTATGTTCTTTCAACACTTTTAAACTAACTGCATCATTGTCGCCAGTAGACTCACCAATATTGGTTAATCGCTTCCCTTCAGTATCATAATTACCATCATCTGTTAAATTGAATCCAACACCTGGTAACCCAGGTAGTCCACGTTTACCAATGGTTAATGATGATGAAGGTAAAACTCCGTTTGAATAACTCATTTATATTAATAGATTATATTTTTTCATTAAAATTTTTGGTGGTGAATTTTCGTGGCTTATCGACAAAAAACAAAGGAATATGGTTCCTTAGTTGCTTTTTCATATGATTCTTTTGAAATACTGTTTTCACGGCAAATTAAACTCTTCTCTTTAGCACTTGGAAACCTCATAAATGGAGAAGTGAGAACAATTCAGTCTGATGTCTTTTGGCGTCTTATAATAACTTTGACTCAGATAAATCACACTGCCATTTTGTTATGTCTCCCTCGTATAAAATAGTCGATTAATGGTTTTTGGTTTTTATCACATACATAATCATCAAAAATGACGATTTTTTGTGAGTCAGAGTCAAGATCTTGAACTGGAATAATTTCATCATTTCTTGCTTCAATAACATCATAACCAACCTCATCGCTTATCGCCTGAAAGACATCCATGAGATTCTGATACTTGGATTGTTCTAAATTTTTAGCATACAGATAAACTTTATCAAAATAAAGCAGATTGTAGATCATATGCATTAATGTGTTTGTTTTCCCTGAACCACTTGGACCGCAAATCAGCATCCGAAAACATTGATGAGGCATGAAATCGTAAAGTTGTCTGAAGTTTGAGACGACATCGTCTTCAACATCATAATTTGGTATTCTCATTATATTATATTGGTATATTAATTCAACATGGTGTTCAACATGGCGTTCAACATGGTGTTCAACATGGTGTTTAACACAGTGTTAAACGTTGTTTTTTGTATATGATTTGTCATTTTTATGTAATGTAATAATTTAAAAAGTAAAACCAATTTTTTTATTTTTATGTAAGGTAATTATATAATAATAAATGAGTTTACTTAAATGGAAAGAACTCGCAAAAAGTAAAACCAAATTAGGGAATAAAATCAATTATGTCCATGATCTAATCACACAACATAAAATCGGTCAGGAGACAAGCCAATCATCATTTGAAAAGGTTTTTAAACCAGTGACAAGTAAATTAGATAAGGTATTTGTGATAGTGATTTGGATTTAATGATGCCTCAAAAGAAAAAAAGACCACCAAAGAAAGCTGAGCCTGGTATTGACTATATGCCTGAAGTTGATCCATATGAAGACATGGATGTAGAAGGTCTGATTGATTTTGGTGATTATGTACCACCACAGCAAGAGAAACAAATAGTACCAAAACCTCCAACATATGAAGAATCATTGGCGGATCTTTTGGAAGGGAAGAAGGAGATATTTGTCGATCCCCAATATTTTCCTGGAAATCTTGGAGAGCAGCCACCTGAGGAGCCACCTGAGGAGCCACCTGAATATGATGATGATGAAGGAGTTGATTATGAAATTAATGATTACGATTTAGCAAATCACATTTTGGATAATATGGGTCTCGGTAATTATGAAGATATTAAATGTAAATTGGTTCAACCTGAAATGACAGAACAAAAAAACATTCAATATCTCAACAAGATGAAAAAGAAGGCTTTAATTAGGTCATAAATCACATATCAGAAAACAATATAAAAAAAATCACATATCAGAAAACAATATAAAAAAAATCACATATCAGAAAACAATATAAAAGTGGGAAGATAAACGAAGCTATTAAGCAGATGTCGACCAAAGCAATAGATGATCGAAGAGCTGTATTGAATGAATACATTGGATATCTTGATGCTCAAATAAAAACAAGGAAAGGTTCAGGGATAAAAAGCCGAAGAAGAAAACAGAGAGGTGGAAGTGTTGTGTTTTTCAATGATGTAAAGCAGCTTCTCAATAAATTAGAATTGATTATTGGTGAAGTACTTGCAGGTAACACATCAATTCAGATGAGAAATACAGGAGTTAGTATATTGGACACATTATTGAGAATGTCAACAATCAATAGACCGCAGTATAATAAATTGTATAATCAGTATTTCAAAGTATAATTGTGTAAAGTTATTATATACATGGATCGCGAGATTGTTTTATCATCATATAGTGTCAAAGATCAAGGAAACAACACTCCTCAGAATTTTATAACCAAATTCAACAGGCCCATAATATTGGATAGTAATTCTCAATATGTAGTTGGCTTGAACCGAATCATTAACATGTCATTCACATGGTTTAATGTAAATTCATCATACAACAATCAACTAATAAAGTACAGCTCTGATAAAGGTTAAACATTTCACAACATCACTTTCCCAGCAGGAGTCTGGAACTATACTGACTTTGATACATACATCAAGGACATAACGAAGATTATCCCATCACTCTCGAATTCGATAATACAACTCTCAGGGTTACAGTCACATTAGCCAAGAATTATCAACTTGATTTAACTGCAAGCAATTTCAATGACTTAGTTGGGTTTGATAAAGAAATATTGAAAAATGAACAGAATATAGGACCAAAGGTGCCTAATCTCAGTCAAGATACAGACATTCTTAATATCCACTGCGACGTCATCAATGATTCGCTTGTAGACGGTCAGGATACAGACATCATTTATTCCTTCTCAACCAGTGTGCTTCAACCTAGTTACTCCTTTACAATTGAACGAAGAAGAGTTACATTTAATCCAATCAACAAGAATAGTATAATTAGTATCAGGATACACATTACGGATGGGGAAAGGAGATTAATTAACCTGAATGGAGCTGATACATCTTTTTCATTAATTCTAAAAAGGATAGAATAATATAACATAATATTATAATGAAACCATTTGAATTCACTAGGGTTTATCATCCAAAACTTGGTATTTTTGTGGATAAACATGTAGGATCAGGGATTATCGTTGATAATATTTTCAAACCAATGAAGAGTGTTGCGTCATCTGTTGTAAAAAAGTTCGCCAAGAAATCAGGTGAGAAAGCATTAAAATCAGTAGGTAAAAAGACATCTGAGAAGTCGGGAGACTTGATAATGAAAAAGCTTAGGAATATGAGAATTGATGGTGTAGGACAAAGAGCTAAAATAGTTCCACCACAGCGAGAAGAAAGTACAGATATGATCATTGATAGACTGATATCAGGATCAGGTTTGAAAAGAAGGATGAGGTAGAGTAAAATTATGTAATATATTAATATAATGGCTTTCAGAACAAGTGAATATTTGCAAAGATATGAGTTGGTTCGATTTCAGTTGAATGATGTTATTGAGATCCCAGCTAATGGTCAACACCAACAAAAAGATGGGTACAAGTTCACAATCAATGATAGGTCTGCGTTCTATGATTGGTACAATGCTTATTTTGAGGTGCAGTTTCAGTTACAGGTATTGGCTGATGGTACAGGTGTTCCAGATGCAACCCGATCAACAGTTATTAATGGAGCTCATTCATTAATTAACCATTTGACAATAAAGAGTGCTGGTAAGATTGTATATGAAACTGATAGTCTTCATAAAGTAACTTTTGTTAAGAACCTCTTAGAATATACTGATGATCTCAGTAGATCGGTGGCTAAAGATAGTTTTTGGTATCTGGATGTAGCAAATTTGGCTGATATGACTGCTGCTTTAAATACAGGATTTGAGGCTAGAAGGGAGTTGACGAAAAGAATTGGTGAAGGTGGTGGAGCTGAGAATGCCGCCAAAGATGTTAATGTAATTATACCTCTTAATCGATACGGTTTTTTTGAAGAGTTATATGATAAGATGTTGGTCCCAATGCAACTTCAGTTCGATATACAATGACAGGATGACACAGAATTGATATATAAGGCAGCTGCAGCAGATGCTAGTCGAGTTGTTGTCAATAAATTCTTACTTTGGGTTCCGAGACTAGTACCAAAGGACACTTTATATGATAAGTTTATCGAATCCTTTTCGTCAAAAGGTTCTTGGACGTATAAAAGAGAATTGTATACAGCTTCCAATCCAACACGGAGCAGTGGATTCTTCCAGATCTCACCAAGTATTGACAATGTTGTTTCCGTCTTTGTTTACCTCCAACGAAATAAAACAGACAATGAAGATACAAATCCATACCACTTCGATACTTTCAAAATAAATGCGGCCAATAATGATAGCAGTCTCACATCATGTAGATTGGAATATGGAAATGAAGTATTCTATCCAGAAACTGAATACGATTCAGAATCAAAGGTAAGGATCTTCAACGATGTGATGTCATATGGAATGAGAAAGAATAATTACAATAGCGGTACCCAACTCAACATGTCTAATTACAACTCTCTCTATTCTCTCATATATTTTGATTTGTCCTATCAAACAGAAAAAGTAACTAGAGACCCAAAGCAGTTGATATTCAGTTATAAACTGAGCAGAAATAGTACTGTAAATTTCAATGTCCATGCTATTGTCCTATATGATAATACTATCGTCATCGACAAGGTGAGAAATGAATTAGTCATAGTGTAAAGGCATTAATAACAATGAGACATTCTTAATTCAGATATGTTTTGTAATAGGAAATTATATAACATATATTATATACAAGAAATGACTCAATACAATAACGAAATACAAGAATTGCTTTTTGCAATAAATGTTAAACTATCAGAAAATTAGAAGAAGAATATTGGTGATGCTTATAGTAAAAGAGAAACCGTCGTCATCAGGCTAAGAAATGACTCTCTTCATGGGAATGACATTCTACATGTCCCAGCTACAGTGAAGAAGAGATTGGAAAAGAATCGGAAATTGAATAAAGGTATGGACATCAAACTTTCCAAGACTAATATCAGAAAGCAAGTTGGTGGTAGTTTACTAACCTCAGCTCTAGCTCTTGCGCGTGCATTTGGACCAACCATTGCGAAAACAATGGGATTAGCAGCTTTAGCAGGGGCTTCCAGTGCAGGAGCACAACAAATTGTTAAAAGGATATCTGGAAAAGGACAAACTGGAGGTTTCCTCATTCCACAAAATAAGATTGATAAGCTTATTGCAAACAAACACCTACTAACTGTAAAACAGAAGAAAGATATATTAGACGCTCTTCAAACAGGTTCAGGTGTTCATATAAGACCAACAAAAAAAACAATCATGTGGTTTCCTTGGTACTTTACTTGCCAGTATTGGGATTCCAATGGTTTTAAAAGCTTTGACCGGAAGGGGTGCCCCAAAGATTGGATCACCTACCCCACCTCCAAAAGGGGGAAGAGGAGCTCCGAGAATGGGTGTATATAGGTCGCCACCGTTTTTTAGCAGTTGGGGTGACAACCAAGTTGGTATGGGAAAGAAAAAACAAACAAAAAAAAAGGAAAGGGTCTACTATTAGGACCAAACAGCCCATTCAATCAAATTCTACTTCTAGGAGCAATACTGTGAAACCTAAATTCCATGAAGACATCCCATTAAGCAATCATGATCTGCTAAAATGGTGTAGATATCTCAACATCCCAATAAATGATGTTTTATCAAGAGATGGTAATGTTCCACATATCATAACCAAGCATTATATATCTACAATCTTGAACCATCATATATGAGTGGAAGCCATTGGGTAGCTACTTATGTAAAAGATGGTGATAAATTATTTTGATAGTTTTGGAATGCCTCCTTTTCAAGAAATGGTAAATCATGCGAAAAGAAAGAATTTAACTCTACTTCATCAAAATAATCAAATTCAAAATATAAATACAACCACATGTGGATACTTTTGTTTATACTTTTTGAATGAAATGAATAAAGGAAATTCATATTATGATTTATTAAAAGTGTTCAATATATATGATACAATGAAAAATGAAAGATTCATCAAATATTATATCAAAAATATATAATTTATATATATAAATGGTGAAATCATATTGTGTTAAACAGAAGAAGCAAACTGAATGCGTTCCAGGTAGTGAACGATATGCTAAAGCTAAAAATGGGCGTATGATGTTGAGATGCATTTGTGCTGAATGTGGGATAACAAAGACCAAATTTATAATAAATACAACTGGAGGTGCATTACCAAGAAAGAAACCTGTCGGCCCATATTGTGGAGCTAGAAAAACACCAAAAGGTAGATATCTTGGTAATTGGGAAGAGTGTAAAAATCAAGTAAGACAATATGGTTTGACGGCTGTTAGCCGAAAAATGCTTGACAAATGGGAAAAAGAAAGAAAAGAAAAGGCTAAAATTAAAAGAAATAAGAAAAAACAAAATACTAAAAATGTAGATCCAGTAAAAGAAATTCAAAAAATTCTCAACAGAGAAGCCAAAACAACAAAACAAAATATAAAAAAGGACAAAGAGTTCAAAAAAAAAGCTAGAAGAGTTAGGTTTAAACTAATTGAGCCCTCACAAGATGGGGGCTTACTAGGAGAACAACTGCTTAAAAGTGGTGTTAAAGGTTTATTCAATCTTGGACGAGCTGGTGCTGCAAAGGCTGTTAAATCAGATATAGTCAAACAAAAAATAAAAGAGACGGCTAACCAATATCTTGATCAAGCTTTGGACAGTTTCACATCAGATCCAAAAAATTGGATCCAACACATAGTGGTAAAGGATTACCAATACCATTTCCATTTGTAGATTGGAAGAAAGCTTGGAATGTTGTCACTGCACCTGGATTGTTCAAAGGACCTGAAGTGAGTGCAAAAGAGGGTAGAGCTTTGGTTGCTGAATACAAGAGACAATACAAAGCTTATAAAGACGCTGGAGGTAGCAGATCATACAACTCATGGATTAAATGGAAAGGTTATGGTAGAGGGTTAGGCATCCATAATGCTATTCTCAGGGTTGCACCAAAGAAAGGGTTTGTGATGCCTGGACATAAGTATACAGGACCTGGAAACCCTCTTGAAGAGCAACTGAGGTATGATCCCAACACTGGTCAGATACTTGAGATATATCACCAACCAACAGGTAGAACAGATGCAATCAGTATGCAGCATGATGTTGACTATTCAGTTTGCGGTAATAAACCAAAAGGTGATCAAGTGAAGTGTAAAAATGAAGCCGATCGTAAGATGGTCAAAGCTCTCGATGCAATTCCATGGAAAGATCGACAATGGGGTCATACTGTGGCTAGGAACGCTATAGCAGCTAAGTCAAAATTATGGGAAAAGCCGTCGAGTGAAATAAACTGGCAAGAAAAATTAGCTGATGAGTTACATACGCCCATAAAACGGAATTTCACTCGGCGGCGTGTAATCACAAATCATATCGATGAAATATGGGCAAGTGATTTGGTTGAAATGCAGCAGTTTAGTAAATGGAATAAGGGTTATCGATATCTTCTAATGGTTATTGATGTATTCAGCAAATATGGTTGGATCGTTCCATTGAAGGATAAGAAAGGTGAATCTGTCACTGAAGCATTCAAAACAATATTCACAGAAGGTAGAAAACCACAATATATTTGGGTTGACAAAGGAAAAGAGTTCTATAACAAACATTTTAAAGACCTATTAGAGAAAAATGGGATACATATGTACTCAACTGAGAATGAAGAGAAGTCATAAGTAGTTGAAAGATGGAATAGGACAATTAAATCTAAAATGTGGAAGCAGTTCACAGTTCAAGGTAATACAATGTATCTAGACATGTTACCTAAACTAGTAAAACAATACAACAACACAAAACATTCAAGCATAAAAATGACACCAGTTGAGGCTTCAAAGAAAAAGAATGAGGGTATAGTTTACTTCAATTTATATGGTGATATGGAAACATCAAAACAGAAACCAAAATTTAAAATAGGTGATCAGGTCCGAATATCGAAGTATAAACGGAATGTGTTTGATAAGGGTTATACACCAAATTGGACAGAAGAAATGTTCACAGTTGATAAGATCCAATACACTAATCCAATCACATACAAAATAAAGGATCTCAGAGGTGAAGATATTCAAGGGAATTTCTATGAACCCGAATTATTAAAAGCTAAACAGAATGTATTCCGCATCGATAAAGTCATTCGGAGGAACTATAAGAAGAAACAAGCTTTGGTGAAGTGGAAGTGATACAGTGATGATTTCAACAGTTGGATTCCAATGAAGGATTTAAACGCACTATAAACTGATATAAGAATGAAATAATATATAGTATATATATAATGGGAAGACCAAGAATATATTCAATTGAAGAAAGATCAACAAAAACCAAATGTATGTTAAACAAAGAGTGGATATGCCCAATTTGTCCACATCATAATTACACATTAGCTGGAAAATGGACACATCTCAAGACAACAAAACATATTAAAAATGAGCAAGCCTCAAAAACATTTTAAATCAAGTAATAATTAGAAATATAATTTTTCTGATTATTAACAATTTTAAACGCACTATAAACTGATATAAAAATAAAATAATATAAATATAATATATAGAATGTATTTTTTCAAACAATTATCAACTAAATACTTGAAAGAAGCAAAGACGTTAGGTTATAAATGGATTGATCTAATAAAAAAGACAAGTCGTCAAGAAGTTATAAATTCAATCAATATGAAAAGTTCAATTAAAAAAGCAAAAAATAATATTTTCAAACCAAAAAAAAAAAAAAAAAATTCCGAAAAGTTAGAAAAAAAAGTGAAAAAAGAGTATAAGAAAATAATGAAAAAAATGATTTCAAAGACTAATATAGAAGAATTAGATAAAGCTATAAAAGGTTATACAAAGTCTTATAAAATAAACATCAAAAATGATAAAGACCCTTTATTACAGCTACAAAATACTAGAATGGGTATTAAATATCATATTAATAATATTCTCAAAGAATTAAAAGGTTTTAAATTAGTTGAAACTCTCATGGTAACTTTCAAAAAATTATCAAAAGATGAAATAATATACAAAACCGCATATTTTAATAGCAAACCTCAAACCATCATCAACAATACAGAAATCAATGAATCACTTGAAACGTCTTCACAACAAATATTAAACATTATTGCTCAATGGATATCTGAAGGTTCTGGTTGGACCATTGAATCTGTTGATAATCATTATCTCAATATTGTAAAATATGAACCAATGAAAGGCTCATCATATATTGAACTACCACAAGAATTGAAAAACAGCTTGAAAGGACTGATCAACATCAAAAGTGAGGATAATGAATGTTTCCGATGGTGTCACATCAGATATTTAAATCCTCAAGATAATACCCACAGAGGATTAAAAAATCGGATAAAGAATATGTTAAAAATTTAGATTATTCTGGAATTGAATTTCCAGTAACTACAAAACAGTACAATAAAATTGAAAAGCAAAATGAGATTAATGTTAATGTATTTGGATATGAAAGCAAACAACCATATCCTGTCTATGTGTCAAAAGAAAAATATGACAAACATATGGATTTATTATTGATAACAGAAAATGAAAATAAACATTATGTATTAATTAAAGATTTTGATAGGTTCATGTTTAACCAAACAAAACACAAAGAAAGGAAGCACTTCTGTATGCATTGTCTTCAGTGTTTCAGCTCTGAAATAGTCTTGAACAATCATAAAAATAATTGTATTCAAATTAATGGAACACAAGCAGTGAAAATGCCTGACGAAGATAACAATATCATAAAATATAATAATCATAATAAACAACACCCTGTGCCATTTGTGATTTACGCTGACTTTGAGGCTATAACAGAAAAGATATCTGGTTGCCAACCCAATAACAACAAATCATTCACAGAAGCATACCAGAAGCATACAGACTGTGGCTATGGCTATAAGGTTGTCTGTTGTTATAATGATAAATATAGCAAAACTGCTAAAACGTATAGAGGTGAAAAGGCAGTTTTTAAATTCATGGAAGCTATGTTGGAAGAAGTCAAATATTGTAAGAGAGTGATGAAAAAAGAATTCAATAAACCATTGAAAATGACAAAAGAAGATGAAAAGCAATTTCAAAAAGCTGAAGAATGTCATATTTGCGATAAAAAATATACTGATAAAGATATTCGAGTTCGAGACCACTGTCATATCACCGGTAAATATAGAGGATCCGCTCATCAAGATTGTAATTTAAAACTTAGAGTAAACCCAGAAGAAGTAAAAATACCTGTTATATTTCATAATCTCCGTGGGTATGACTCTCATTTTATAATGCAGGAGATTGGAGCCATTGTTAAGAAACATGCTTACAAAAATAAGAAAGGTGAGGAGCAACAGATGACAATCAATGCTATCCCTAATAATATGGAGAAGTATATGGCGTTCATGCTTGGTAATAGCTTAGTTCTACAGCATTTTAAATGATGAACATATATCTGATGAAGATTATAAACACGCACAAAATGTTTGGAATAAATTCTCTCTAAAAATATGGGAGAGTATCATGACTTATATTTGAAATCAGATATCCTATTATTAGCAGATGTATTTGAGAATTTCAGGAAAACATGTTTGGAATATTACAAGTTGGACCCATGCCATTATTTCACCTCTCCAGGTTTGTCGTGGGATGCTATGTTGAAGATGACTAATATTAAACTAGAATTGATGACTGACATTGATATGTTTCAGTTTATTGAAAAAGGTTTACGAGGTGGTATTAGCTATATTGCCAACAGATATGGTAAAGCAAATAATAAATATATGAAAGAACACAATAAGAAAGCACCCTCCAAGTATATTATGTATCTTGACGCAAATAATTCATACGGTTGGGCTATGAGTCAGTATCTGCCCACCGGTGGATTCAGATGGATGACACAAAAACAAATTGATAAATTAGATTTAGCTAAGTATGAGGAAGACAGCAATAAAGGATTGATATTAGAAGTCGATCTCAAATATCCCAAAAAATTACACGATCTACATAATGATTACCCGCTAGCAGCAGAAAAGGTGGAAGTAACAAATGATATGCTATCTGATTACTGCAAAAAAATATCTGAGAAATATAATATATCAACCGGTTTGGTTACACAAGCTTATACCAACCTTGGGGAAAAAAGAAAAGTACGTTTTACATTACAGGAACCTCCAATTATATATAGATCTTGGTTTGAAGGTTACTAAAGTCCATCGAGTACTAAAGTTCAATCAATCCCCTTGGTTAAAACAATATATCGATTTCAATACCGAGAAACGTAAAAATGCTAAAAATGCTTTTGAAAAGGATTTCTTCAAGCTGATGAATAACAGCGTATTTGGAAAAACGATGGAAAATATCAGAAAGCGAGTAGATGTGAGATTGGTAACTGATGAGAAGAAACTGTTAAAATTAACCAGTAAGCCAACCTATGTCAGTAGTAAGATCTTTAATGAGAATCTGGTGGCTGTACATAAAATAAAAGAAACCCTCACTCTGAACAGACCAGCATATGTAGGGATGTGCATCTTAGATTTAAGTAAGACAATGATGTATGATTTCCATTACAACTACATCAAAGAGAAATATGGAAGTAAGGCTAAGTTATTGTTTACTGATACCGACAGCTTAACTTATGAAATTGAAGCTGGTGATGTATACCAAGACTTTTGGAATGATAAGCATAGGTTTGATAATAGTGATTACTCTGAGTGCTCACCGTATTTTGATAAGACAAATAAAAAAGTAATTGGAAAATTCAAAGATGAGGCAGCAGGAGTTCCAATCACTGAGTTTGTGGGCTTACGATAAAAAATGTATAGTTACATGAAAGATAAACAACAAGGAGGAAAGACTGCTAAGGGAATCAAAAATAATGTCATCAAGAAAAACATCACACATGAAAACTATAAAGATACACTCTTAAATAATAAACAGATGTTTAACAAAATGAAAACAATTAGAAGCGAGAACCACAAGCTTAGTAGTTATGAAATTAATAAAGTATCACTCAGCTGTTTTGATGATAAAAGATATATACATGAGGATGGAATAACAAGCTATGCATATGGGCATAAGAATATTAAAAATTTTCATAAATAATTTTCATAAATAATTTTCATAATTTTCATAATATTCTTAATTTTCATAATCTCAAAAGTTGGTTACAAAAGTCGGTCACAAAAGTTGGTTACAAAAGTTGGTTAAAAAAGTTGGTTACAAAAGTTGGTTACAAAAGTCGATCACAAAAGGAGACATGCGCGGACTCAGCGTGCGGTGGCACGAATTTTGAAGGGAGCCCAAGCCCCCAAGTTTTTCCTAAAATTCTAGAGTTAATAATCATTAACCCTGGCGCAGGTAGCAGGAATGGGGCCGTACTAATGACAAGAAGAAGTAAAAAACATAAAAGAGGAGAACGTGGATCTACAGACGAGGAATTAGGGACTTTAAGATAGAGGACGCGATGTCTACAATACGCGGCCGGAAGTAATTTTTCCGGAGACAAGGATTCTGCGCATGCTCATGTTGGATTGTCATTGCGTTGCGCTGGTGTCTGAAACGTCAACTTGAGCACTTTGGCGTTGTGGGGAAAATGTGAGTAGTCAGCTTTATATTTCTTCAAAGAAATTGACATATTAGCCATTTAACTTTTAGACATAGCAACTAGAACTATATTTATGCTTTCCGAGGAAAGATAAGCGTGGAAAATCCTGCTGTTTTAACGCTATTGACGTTTTTCTTCAGGTTGCACACTCGCCTGAGCTGAAAATGGCAGAGTCATGAGCAAGTTCAATCAAACCTCCGAGGTAAGCTTTAGTTTGGCCTAAATG
>CM042754.1:17176082-17187301 GCA_022496165.2 Catalaphyllia jardinei
AAAGCAAGGTGAGTTGTAATCATCGCAGCAGCATTTTTAAGGGCCCATTAAAGTATCTTTTGATGCCGTTGTTAGGGAAAATCAATTGGCTATAACTCTGCACATGCATGTTTCAATTGGACCAAATTTGGACAATACTCATAGGGGGCAAATATAGTCCAGTTCATGACGTCATCGTACCACGCCCAATGTCACGTGACCGGAAACAGAAAAATGCATTTTACCTGAATGGCTTAACCTTTTTTCCGTATTTTCTGTACAATAACAATTCAAAAGCCGTTTAGAAGAAAATTAAGCATGCGTTTTGGCTTATGATGAAAAACAAAATGAGAAAAGAAAATGTGCTTCTTTGACCACTCTTTTACCCGTATTTTTTTGTTTTTCATTTTGTCGCAAAACCCATGCTTGAATTCCGAGAAAATATAATGCTCTTTCGAACTGTTTTAAAATCCAGCAATTACAATTATCTCTCTAGAAAAAAAGTACTTTTTACGCGGCACCGGAAGTAATGACGGAATTTTCAGCGGCCTGGTACCTAAGCATTGTTAGCCAGGTTTCTAAGGGAACTTACATTCATACGCAAAATACGCAATATCGTTTTGCCAGTCTTTGCATCGTGGAAGGTAGCGCCGGAGCTGTAGTGGCCGCGAGTCAGATAATGTTCGGAAGGACAGTTAACGGACACAGGTTCACAAAGTCGCACATTTCTCTAGCAAAAGACCTCAGGGAGTTTCGGAGCGGTCAAAAAGGCCGCGGACACAGAGTCGGCAGGTGGTTATAACGTAATACTAATTTTAGTTTGTCTCCGCATCTTTGAGATTTAGATTCCTAACCTGACACTGGAAATCGTGTGTGTAGTGTCGTGGTAGTGACGTTTACGTCACGTGACCTTTGCAACCATGTGCTGTGTAGAGTCCGCCATCTTGTTAATAGAATTGTTGTGTTCCTGGAGTCTCGTGTGTTTTCTTCTCTTGCGAAGCTCGACTTAAACATGGCGTTTCATCAAATAGAGCTCCACTCTGACTCGCGTGACATAACCACCTTTGCAGCCCCAGATGGCCTGTACCGATACAAGCGACTTTTCTTTGGCGTCAACATGGCCACAGAGAAGTTTCAGCAGCTAATATGGCAAATACTGAAGGATTGCCCTGGTGCTTACAACTTGCATGATGATGTCAGAGTAATTGGGCGTGACCACAAGGAGCATGATGCAAACCTTGACAAAGTAATGCGCAAGTTTGAAGAGCATGGACTGACCCTTAACTATGAAAAGTGTGTCATTGGAGCCAAGAGCATGGAGTACATGGGAGAAGTTCTCACAGGAGAGGGGCTGCAGGTTTCCAAGAAGAGAGTGGAAGCGATTGTTGATGCACCAAGACCCCAAAATCAATCCGAAGTGAGGAGCTTCTTAGGATCTGCCCAATTCTGTGCCAAATTCATCCCTGGGTTTTCGACAATATCAAGCCCCTTGTGGGACCTAACATGTACTGGCAAGTCCTGGAAGTGGGGTACCAAGGAAGAAGAAGCTTTTGAACAAATTAAGAAGTTGCTAACCAACGCCCCAGTCATGGCCTACTTCGCCAAAGATGCTAAGACCCGCCTTGTAACGGATGCATCACCTGTTGGTCTTGGAGCAGTTCTAGAACAACAACAAGAGGATGGTTCATACAGACCAGTGTACTATGCCAGCCGCAAGCTTAGTAACGTGGAGAAGAGATACTCTCAATTTGAAAGGGAGGCACTAGCCGTCCGGTGGGCCTGTCAAAAATTCTACCTTTACCTGTACGGAATCGAGTTTGAACTCCGCACAGACCACAAACCGTTGGTAACCGTCCTGGGCGCCAAGAGCACACCCCCATCGGCACGCATTGAAAGATGGTTGTTGTACCTCCAGCAATTTCGTTATGTAGTGACACACATTTCAGGGAAAGAGAACTCTGCGGATGCTCTAAGCCGGCTCCCAGTAGGTCCAGCTCAGGAGCACGATGCCTGTGAGAGTACAGAATATGCCTGCAGCATAGCTAGTGAAGCCGTCCCAGCAGCACACACAGCCCAACAAGTTGAGCAAGCATCTGGAAAAGACCCCACATTACAATTGGTGCGTCAGGCTGTTACCTCGGGAGACTGGAATCGCTTATCAGGCACAATGTACAAAGCTTTGTCAGAAGAACTGTGGGTTCTTGCCAGCTTGTCCTCAGAGGTAATTGTATTGTCATGCCAGAAAGCCTCTGGAAGAATACTATTGCACTCGCACATGAGGGTCACCAGGGTATGACGCGCACAAAGGCCCGCCTCAGAGAAAAGGTGTGGTGGCCTAACATGGACAAGCAGGTTGAAAAGTTTGTAAAAGCCTGTCATCCTTGCCAGCTAGTCGGCCCTAGAAGTAGGACCGAACCTATCAGGTCAACAACACTACCCGAAGTTCCATGGGGTGACATCGCCGTTGACCTATTGGAGATTCCCGGCGGAAACCACCTGCTTGTAGTAGTAGACAACTACTCGCGCTGGCCTGAAGTTATCTTGTTAAAGAAGACAGATGCATCACACGTCACAAGAGCCATGGAGGGTATCTTTCAAACACATGGCATACCTGAAAGTGTCCGCAGTGATAATGGCCCGCCATACTCCTCTGCAGAGTTTGCAGGCTTTTTAGATTACCTAGGGATAGTTCACCTAAAAGGAATCCCGTACTGGCCGCAGAGTAATGGTGAAGTTGAGCGCTGTAACAAGACTTTACTGAAGATAATAAGAATCGCCAGTTTAGAAGGTAAAGACTGGAAAAAGGCATTACAAAATTTCCTCTTCCAGTACAGAACCACACCTCACACGGTGACTGGATTGTCCCCAGGCGAGCTCCTGATGGGTCGACGCCTCAATGATAAACTTCCAAAAGTAACCATTCCAAGTGAGAGAATCACCGAGGCGCACTGGCAGCAGCTTCTTCGGGAAAGAGACGCACGGGGGAAACTTCGACAGAAAGAGTATGCAGACAGCAAGCGGTCAGCACAATACAGTGATATTGCTGAAGGAGATTGCATCCTGCTCAACAAGAGCCGTGACAGCAAACTGTCTCCCAACTTTGAACCAGTACCATACAAAGTGGTCGAAAAGAAGGGCAATGCTGTCCTTATAGAAGATCAGGAGGGAAACACGAAGCTGCGCAATGCGAGCCACATGAAAAAGTTTCTTCAACCAGACCCTTGCACTGAAGCCACTGAAGTCGATGGAGGAGTGGAAGCAGAGGACATGCCCACTGGGAGGCAGTTGGAAGCGACTTCTTTGATCCCGCCAACCAATAATGATAAGCACCCTACCCTACCTCCTGAATCAAGTGCAAGTCCCCTTCCTTCAAGGCCCACTCGTGTTAGACGCCCTCCAGCATGGATGAGTGACTTTGTATCTTTTTGTGCTTGATCTTTTTTTTACATGCAGATGCTGATCTATGTACATGACACTGTCAATTTAGTTGTTTGTTGTTTAAAGACATTGGACATTGGTTATTTGTACATTAGCTGTCTGCATGACAGGGAGTTTTGTATTAAGTGAAGGGGGGATGTAGTGTCGTGGTAGTGACGTTTATGTCACGTGACCTTTGCAACCATGTGCTGTGTAGAGTCCGCCATCTTGTTAATAGAATTGTTGTGTCCCTGGAGTCTCGTGTGTTTTCTTCTCTTGCGAAGCTGCTACAGTGTGCTGTCGCCTTGGCGAGATTTCCCCCATCAACATGACAGTGTAACTTGTAACCCACGTCCGTACGTGGATGACATTTTCCGGCAAGCTGAACACTCAAGTATAAAAAAAAATGTAAGCAAAAAGTGTTTTTTGTGTTTGTTGCAGCGAAGTGAAATAGTTAAACAGCGACTTAAATAGGGGACGGGCCGGCGCCAAAGAAAAGCGCGCGAAAAAATTTTGGCTGACCGGAAGTGAAATTGCACCTGGGTAGCAACAGTGTAGCTTAGCAACGAGATACTTTAATGGGCCCTTAAAAGTAAGGCAAAAATATGTGTTGTGAAATCGATCATTTACCACATTTAAAAAAACGCATTACCGTACTTTCCAATCAGATCAACGACGATTTTATCAGTCACTGCGTTTGACGTTCAGGTATACGTTGATAATTTGGTTAATTACACGTTCGAATTTTGATCTAGCTTACTTAGCTCTTAGCCCACGACGTGAATAAATAAAGTGTTGAGTGATTGATTGACTGATTGCACGAGGGCTGTGAATGCCTTAGATGTTGTAGTACGTGCTGTTTGCAGATGAAAAACACGCCTCAATTGTGACATAAATGGTAAGGGGCTTGTGAGATGTGTATTTACATGAGAAGAAGTTTTGTAGCTAGCACTAGCAAGAACCAGAACTGAAGGAGTGACATGGTGAAGTATTTGTGAAGCTCTATGGAGAGTCCTGTGTCAACGGGAAAACTTTAATCGTAGTTCGCCCACTCGGTAAAATGCACCTTGCACAAGGAGACGTGTTTAGCAGCAATTTAATAATTACTGATGACTTAGGAAAAATATATATCTTAACTGATCATGTATGCAAGAGATAATCAACAATCAACTGCTGTTTGACTTTGGAGCGTGAGTCCATCGTTAAAGTTGTCCAAAAAACTGATAAGTTAGTAGTTTATTTACAGACAGCCACCTACAAGTCAACAAGGCGCAGCCGAGTTGACTATCGCTCGTAGAAAACGAGGGCGAGTAGTCTAATTGTTTTAGTATAAATTTACCGTAGTCTCAATGCATAAAATGAAAACAATTGTCAAGTAACGCGTAGAAAAGAACTGTATTATTATGTTACACCAGGTTCAAACGTGATGCGCGATGTGCACTGATGTGTAACTGTTTTCTTTCGGTATATAGAAAACGGTAATATAGCCAATTAAATTCACGAATTCACAATAGACTACGGTAAATTTACACTAAATAGAAATAAAAAAGTTGGGAAAAATAAATGAAATAAAAAAATGGGAAATGAATGAGAAAAAAAAGTGTTTTCAAATTTACATATTAGACTTTTTTCTTTAATTACACCACTGATATTTTACTTTGGAAATAATCTTTTCTACCTCAATAAAGGAATCTTCGTCTTCGAGAACACTTAGTGGTCTATTCTTAACTCTGAGTTTGAATGAGGTTTAGAGGGTTGAGGTTTAGAGCCTAAAGTCCTTCCTCTGAAGTCGTCCTCCAGATGGATTGTCTTGTTTTATCTGTACATATGTCGATGCAAAAGAGTTACAGAAACATCATTTAAGGTCACGTATCTTTTAATCCCCGACTCAGCTCCTTTTTCACAGAGAAAGTAGGCTAAAATAAATGGCAGCAAATGTAAACATCGAAAGTCAGCCAAACAGATAAGAAATGATGTTTCATTGCTGTGAGTTTTATTTTAATCCTCGATAGTGTCTACTATATAAATCCGTACGAGATCAACTGTTTATTATGAGTGACATCATTGTTTTAAGCCAAACTACTGCTGGTTTGATTTATTTCACAATCGTTTAGACTTGATGTTCCCCTGATGGCCGTCGAGCTAGTTTTGTGTTTAGCTTCTTTATGTTTAAAGGGTGTTACATGAATTATTACAAAACTAATAATATACATGAAAAAATTATTTGATTCTGACTGGCTGAGAGCAGTTCAGTTCAAGTGTACACCAGTGCAAATTACACATAGTCATTCCGGATAATGATAGGCTGAAAGACTATAGGAAATTCTTTAAGCGAATGATATGACGTAAAATTTTGTGCGCAAACTTTGAAAGCAGTTTTCTCAAATGAGAAAAACTGGCTTCAAAAAAGATCTTCCGCCACTTCCTCCAGGCCAAAGAGGCCCATGGAATTTAAGCGTTTTGAAAAACTCACTCTTGCAAAATAATTCCAAATCGAACTCGAAACCGTATGATTACCTATATTAATTGTGAAACAATAGCTAAAATTATAACTATTATACATTGAACTCACTATCCCTTTTCTGATTGGCCGAAAGCGTACAGTGAATTTTCGAAATCAGCTCTTGTGACGTCATCTAGCTGCAGATTGTACAATAATCATGTCAAGGACAATCCAGGTCACGGGTAATCATGTCATGTACAACCGCAGTGCACTACTTCTAAGGGTAATCGTGTCAAGTTCGATCGCTTTGTGTTACTTGCCTTCAGTGATAAAGCAGTAACATGACTTTTTTTTCGTTTAATGTATAATAAAACAATTATTAGATTCAGCTTTTGGATATCACAGAAACCACATCCAATAGTTGTTTACAAACTAATCAGATTTTATTACTGGTTTAATATTTCCTCATTTTAATTAATATTGGGACGAGAATTGGCCCGAACAATCTTGTAACTTCAAGGGTTACTTTTCTGAAACAATTAACTTGTACGTCAAAGATTCCTGTTTTTCTTTCAACTATCTATACCTTCTCTTTTTTTCAAAACACCGGGCATAAGTAAACTGTAACGCCCCTGTCAATCAGCGATCGCGCACTTGGTCTTTACGATGTCCGTGGCATTAAGGAGTCCGTGATAGTTGGATTTTTTTTCAGAACAGGTTGCTCGGGTCCATAGTAGACTATGACTACTCATTTATTATACGACTGAGAAAATTGCGAATGCACGCACGTTAATTTGCACTCCAGTGCAAATTAAGGATTACCGATTAATTGGCCTGTTCTCAACCTTTCACTATGAAGTAATTTTCTCAGCCATATCATAAAATAAATTACACGTGACTTAGAAATAACGTGAATACAGCAAACAGCGACCCTTCTCTTTATTGAAAACGTTCTCTTATCTCCAAAGTGTTTAGATGCTCCAAAAAATCTCTATGCGATGTCCATTTTGTCGACAGGACTTAAGCGTCAAGCAGTAGTGAATTTTAACAACCGGCAGCCAAACTGGTTGCGACTCATGCTTATAACTCATAATCTGACGAAAAGGTCGCCAGCTCCGTTGTTGGACAGTTATTGAAGTACTTTGCTTATCGGATGGTCTTTGTAACCCTGTTTTATTTCATACTTACGGAGATTTTGGGATAGATTCGATCGCATGAAAAACTCATACGGAAATTTCTTCATCCAATCACAATCGTAAAACGCCATTCTCACAAGCGGGAAAAGCGTCTAATCCCATCAGAAATCATCTGTCAAAATGACTCAGTCAGTTCGCAACGCGTTCACGTTGTTGTTGCCGCCCCTTCAATCTTCATTGTAGAGTTTCCACAAGTTTACTCCAGTTTTCTCGCAAATTAGCTATAAACCCAGACAATGGCGGAAAGTTCGAACAAGTTCATTGCTTTAGATTAACCATTAAAAAGTACATCTAAGGACAGCAGAAAAAAACAACTCGGGCAAAACCCAACTCTTTATCGCTGCCGTGAACAGCGATAAAGAGTTTTACCATGCAAGGATATTTCTGGAAGCTCAAAGTAAACGACATTTTTTTGTAATTTAGTGATTTTTATTCATTTCTGACACGTAAATGTTACAACATAACTATTACAAATTACTCAATCCTACAATTACAATATTACTCACAGTTAAAGTTAAAAAAACAACAACAACAACAAGCAATACGAAATAATCACCAAAACAAATAACAAAGCACGATAGAAAAACTAAGATAAACAATACATGTAGGTATGCATGCAGGCAGCCTATATCGTTTCCAAGCTAAAATGCGGTAGAAGCCTCTCCCATTTCCCATAGTGTTTTGTTAATTTGTTCCACCTTGTTGCTATCTTTTTTTCTACTTGATAAACAGCCCTAACCTTGGCCTTACAGACTTGTAATGAGGGATTCACCTTCTTCAATTTAGAAGTATAAATATAATATTTAGCTATCAGTATCAAATGATTTAATATAATCCAATCATCTTCCACATCGAAAACTCCAAAGAGAATTTCTGTTATAGTGAAAGGATGCGAGCTGATCTTAAATTCACCAAGCCAAGAACAGAAGGCTTCCTAAAAAGTCTTTGTCACGTCATAGTAGTAAAGCAAATGCTCGAGTGACTCGACTTCTCGTTTACAAAAGGAACATAAAGGCGAATTTGTCATTTTGAACTTAAACATCTTTTCATTTGTAAAAACTATGTTGTTTAATATTTTATTTATTCCATAATTTTAGATTCAATTGTTACTATAAAGGGCAAAGAGTAAATATCATTCCAGTTAAACGAGAAATATGGAAATTTCTCCTTAAACTTTTTCTGGGCCGTTGGAGGAACTTGTCTTCTATTCTTGAACTCCTTATATAGTAATTTGGATGAGACCTTTGATAGGCTTATCTCAGAATTGTCCAAGTTCAAATAAATTGTATCACTTATATAAGGAGGGACGCGTTGCGTGTTTTGTTTGATCATTTGTCGCCATTCACGGGGGATTGCGTCAACGATGCTCATTAAACTAAAATACTCTATTGGCGATAGATTTGCATTTAACACCTTGACACCCTTTGGAAAAATTCCATCATTGGAGTGGAGGTCACCAATCGTAATGATTCCTTTAGAAAACAAGTCTTTTTTAAATATCGAGCGCTGTTCAATAGTAATAATTTATTATTCCAAATAGCCTGCTGGACAACATCCTCGCACGATGACACAGCAGACTGGTTTAGCACAGACCAAGCGTCCAGACACTCTTTATATAGGGCTGGAAGGTAGGTAAACAGGCAACTTTCGAGTGTCAAAATTACATTTAAGAATAAATTCCCCAGCTACTTGAGACAGAAAGTAACTCAATGTTATCTTCAAAGAGCCTTTGTTTTCTCTATCCGCAAATCTTTTTAATACCATCACCCTTTGTGCGAGGATCATCAATTGAATGTCTAACATCTTGAGACCGCCATCCCCAATGTCATTAATAAGGGCAGCACGTTTAATTTTATCATTGCCTTTCCAAATAAAGCGATAAATCAAACTATTAATCTCTTTGATCAAATCTTCTGTGACTGCTATTAACGCCGCTTTACTCAAAACTTTAGGGATAATGAAGGATTTAACAATTTGTATTCTTCCTAGTAATGTAAGCTCTCTCCACTTCCACATATTCAATATGTCCCTTATAGATTTAAGAATTGACTCAAAATTTGTTTTCAACCTTGAACGTACGTTGTAATCAAAATAAATTCCCAGAATTTTAATAGATGTCCGTATTATATTTTATGACGAAAGTTACTTTGATCAAGAAAATGTGTACCAATAGCAAAGATTTCGGTTTTTATCATTGTTGACTTGAAGATTTGAAAATTTAGAAAAAAGCTGCAGAGTCACCACTAGACAGTAATACGAAGCCATATCTCTGAGAAAACAAGTAATATCATCGGCAAAAAGAGTTAATTTGATTTCTTCTTCTTCAACTAATATACCTCTGATTCCATTATCTTCTCGAATTTGGCAGGCAAGTGTTTCAAGAGCTAAAATAAATAGTAAAGGTGCCAAGGGATCAGCCTGCCTAACCCCACCCCTGACTGGAAATAAATCGGTGGTAAAGCCGTAAACGGTTGTTTAAAACGCAACTGGATATGTTAGAATAGAAGTTTTCAATCCACTGTAAAAAATACGGTCCAAAGTTAAATTTTTTCAAAACCTTTAAAAGAAAAGAACGGTTTAGGGAGTCAAATGCTTTCTCGAAATCAATTGCCAGGAGAATACCTGAACGATCTGTAGTCTTAGCAAATTCAAGTATATCTTCAATAGTCCGAACACCATCTTGTATTGATGCCATTTTGATTGGGATGAATAAGATAAGGTAAAATCTGCTCTAACCTCCTTGCGATCGCCTTGGGTGCAATTTTTACATCAACGTTAATTAAAGATATCGGTCTCCAGTTTTTGATAAATCGTCTATCTTTGCCTTTCGTTTCTAACAGAGTAACCATAGCCCGTTTCTGAGAGTTGGATAATTGTCTGTTCGTGTGCAAAATTCAAAGACTTAACAAGGCATTTCCCCACGAGGTGCCAGAAGCCAAGGTAAAATTCTGCTGTCAGGCCATCATTTCCTGGTGTTTTGTTTGTCTGAAAAGATTTCAACGCCTCGAAGTACTCATTTGTTGAAATTTTGTCATCCAAGGATCTCCGTTGCTCCTCAGTCAATACTTTAGTGGTTATATTACTAAGGTATTCGTCAGTCGATAGGCCACTACGATCACGACGATCTGTATCATAAAGATTTGCATAAAATTTATGAATTTCATTCATTATTTGTTTCGGATCTGTTATAGAAATATCATTTATTATTACCTTTCTTATAGAGCTTTTTTTCTTATTGTAATTTTCTAAGTTGAAAAAGTACTTATTGCTTTTCTCTCCATGTTCATACCAATTCGCTCTTGACCGAATTATTGCTCCTTAAACCATATACTCATAATGTCGATCGTATTCAATTTGAAGGATTTCCAACTCATTTAAATTTTCTGGAGTTGGGTGTGCATCACAAAGTAAAAGACTTACAAAAAAAGGCGAGGAAAACAAATCAAACGCAGCTGAAACGTTGACTGATGACGAGGTAAACATAAAAATATGTACACTAGGTTTTTAAACGAGCGACAAAGTGCTTGCACCCAGACGGAATAAAAACATAACTTGACATTTGTTGTGCAGTAAGTATAAAGTAAACAAATTACAGTATGGAAAGTGCTTTGTACGGTATTTACGCTCTCGTTGTTTTTGTATCTGAAAACTCACTCGTTCGCTTCGTTAACTCGTTTGTTTTCTGATACGTCAATTGTAACAACTCGTGCGTAAATACCGTACGCGCTTACTTTCAAGAAAGTAATCTGTATTTATTGTATATATAGTGAGAATCTAAGGTAACCCTGCAAATAGAATTCTATATGTGCTCTATTTTCACATGTGAAAAAGCGAAACGCCCAATCAACTTCGCGTATAGCATTTTTCACATGTGAAAATATGAAATTATCGCCCAGAGTAGAATGGCTTAGCCAATCAGAGCAAAGCAATCAAATGGCTTCCCAGAAGCGTGGTCTTGAAATCAGCGCTCGCTTGAAGTTTGTGTTTTAAAAACATGACAGTCACCTCAGCAAGTCTTATCTCTGTTTCAAAGAGGAACATTCAACATTTCTACACACAGCGCAAGTCAACAGAGTCCGGATTGGTCTTTGTACAGCCGGGAAGCGCCGTCATGGACAAGCGAAAGGATTTTACACTTTGTGTTTTAAATACGAATTTTAGGTTGTGTAGGCTCTTTGTCCGCT
>CM042754.1:17187401-17198820 GCA_022496165.2 Catalaphyllia jardinei
TATTCATTCAAAAATTTTAGACCCGGCAGGACGCTATGTGATCTTGAAGGCAGAGATTAAAGACAAAATGTATTTATTGATTAATATTTATGCACCAAATAAGGATACCAATATTGTAGAATGCTTTAATGATTTAGGAACTACCCTACAAAAAGAAAATTTAGATGAAGAAGAAAATATAATTCTTGGTTGAGATTTTAATTGTCCTCTTAACCCAGTGCTCGATAAGGTATACCTTTACCGAGAAAATCTGTAATAAGAACCATCGATTGTTTATGTGCCGACCTTGACTTTGTTGATATTTGGAGAGTTAAAAATCCTTCCACAAAAAGCTACACTTGGAGCCAAAACTCGCCCATGATTCTTTGCCGCTTAGACTTCTGGCTAATTTCGAATAATTTACAGGATTTAGTTACAACAACAGATATTATCCCAGCCATCAAAACCGATCATGCAGCAATTTCTATAGAGTTCAGTATTAGTGAAAAACATGTCAAAGGTCCAGGCCATTGGAAAATGAATTGTTCGCTTTTGGATGACGAAGACTATGTTAGAGATGTAACAACAAAAATACCTATTTGGCTGATAGAAGGTCAAAATGAACTGACAGACGACAGAAGCATCTGGGATTGGACTAAATATAAAATCAGAGCTCATGCAATCCAACATTCGAAACGAAAAGCGATGGAAAGAAAAGAAAAAGAAACGAATCTTCAAGAGGAATTTGCTAAAGCTAAGCAATTATTTGATTCTGACCCCAATGCCACCAATGCAAACGCTCTTAATTCGGCGAAAGAGAAATTAGAACTTCTTTATGAAGAGAAACTTCAAGGTATCAGCGCGCTGGTGGGAACACGGTGAGAAAAGTACAAAATACTTTCTTAATTTAGAGAAAAGAAACCATGTTAAAAAGCATGTGCGGAAACTTAAAACTAGTGGCTCGATTATTACGGATCCTTTTAATATTCTCTCCGAACAAAAACGCTTTTATCAAGAACTATATAAACGCCAGATTAAGAGAGCAGACAACACGCAAGCCACAAATTTCTTGAATAACTTAAATATCCCTAGCCTCACAGACCAACAAATGTTATCCTGCGAGGGCAAAATAACTTCAAAAGAATGTGCCAATGCTCTGGTAACTCTTCAACTCAACAAAGCCCCAGGAAATGACGGAATTCCAATTGAATTTTACAAAAAATTTTGGTCGTTCATTAGTGAGCCTTTCATTAGGTGTGCGAATGAGTGTTTTGAAAAAGGTGAAATGTCAAGTTCCCAGAAACAAGCAGTTATTACTCTAATTGAAAAGAAAGGAAAAGACCGCTCCTTTTTGGAAAATTGGAGGCCAATCTCTCTTGTTAATGTTGATGCGAAAATTATGACTAAGGTTTTAGCGACTAGGATAAAAAATGTTCTACCAGATATCATCCATCATAACCAAAGTGGCTTTGTTAAGGATCGCTATATAGGAGAAACTGTGCGATCAATCTTTGATTTAATGGATTTTACTCTTAAAGAAAACATCCCAGGGCTAATGATTTTTATAGACTTTCATAAAGCATAAAGCATTCGATAGTGTAGAGTGGAATTATCTCGTTACCTGCCTGGAGGCTTTTCGTTTTGGTCCCGACTTTATCAGATGGGTAAAGACACTTTACAACAATATACAAAGTTGTGTTATAAATAATGGTCTTACAACAGGCTATTTTCCTTTGGAACGAGGAGTAAGACAGGGTGATCCCTTGTCCCCTTATCTATTTGTTTGTGTAGTTGAAACCCTTGCCATAGCAATTCGACAAAATACCACGATAAAAGGCATCTTGATTGGTAAAGAGGAAACAAAGCTTCTCCAATACGCTGATGACACGACAGCAGTCCCATCAGATCGAGATTCGGCGCATACCCTTTTCAACCTCCTAGATGTTTTCAGGAAACTGTCAGGTCTTAAGATAAATACGTCTAAAACTGAAGGAATGTGGGTTGGTTCCTCAAGAAATAATGATTCAAAACCATTTGGTATTAAATGGAGCGGCGAACCAATCAAAGCCCTTGGGGTATATTATTCCTATGATACTAAATTACTGCATGAAAAAAAATTTATCGAGAGGTTGGACAGCGTCAAAAAGCTTGTAAATATCTGGTCTTCAAGAGGTCTTTCTGTTTATGGGAAAGTGACAGTTATAAAATCTATAATCATTCCTAAATTTGTTTATATTTTGTCACTTCTGCCAGCTCCAAAGGAAATCGTCCAAGAATTGTACCGAATATTATTTAAATTTCTATGGAAAGGAACGGATAAAGTAACAAGACTGTCCACGATAAATGAATACGAGAACGGCGGACTAAAAATGATCGATCTTGAAAGTATGATTAAATCGTTACGGCTAGCCTGGCTGAAAAGAATCTTTGGAGAAAATGACGGTGCTTGGAAAAGCTACCTACGAGTTTCACTGAAGCGTCACGGAGGTCTCTTTTTATTCTATTGCAATTACGATATCAATGACTATTTTGTTCCTTCTCTCTTTTATTCCGAGTTACTTCAGTGGTGGTCAGAATTCCGGGACAGTTTTGATACTAAAAAAGAATGGCAACATATAGTGTGGAATAACAAAGAGATACGAATAAACAATAAACCCATTTTCTATCGACCTTTTTTTGAAAACAGCATAACTTTTGTAAACGATCTTTTATTTGACATAGATACCGCAAATTCTTTCAAGATTATTTCAAGCAAAATTAGCAAAACTAACTTTTTAACTTGGGCGGGACTTCGCCACTCCGTACCATTACACCTAAAAACCAAGGAAAGCACTCCTTCTGACATTTCTTTGTCGATAACGATAGATAGCAAAGACTTTGATGTGTTGAAAAAGAAATCTAAGGACTACTACACATTAATAAAAAACTCAAAAGCCAAGCTTCCAAACAATTCTCAACATCTGAGAAAAACTTTTAATTTATCAGAAGATCACTTGAAAAAGGTTTTCTGGCTACCGCATACGGTGTCCTTTGAACCATACATAAGAGCATTTCAGTACAAAGTCCTTAACTCAATACTATTTACTAATACAAAGTTATTTAAGATAGGTTACATCTCAGAGGATAAATGTTCGTTTTGTAACTGAGAACCGGAAACCCTACACCATCTCCTTTTTCATTGTAGCCTTGTGCAACCGTTTTGGAAAGATTTCGAATATTTCTTCTTCCTACTGACCAGAGAATTCGTCCACCTTAATCTGCAAGATGTCATAGTTGGTATCATTTACGCAAATTACCCTTTACTAAACTATTTGATACTAGTCGCTAAATCATATATATGGGATTGCAGAAGAAATCTGTCTCCTCCTGTTATAAACGCCTTTAAGCTAAAGGCAAAAATTAAGTACGAAACGGAAAAGATTATATGTGTAAATGCTAATAATATGGACAAATTTAATAAGAAGTGGGATTTGTGCATGGGCTCTATACCTAATCCGTAATCTATTTTAAGTGTGTTTTATTCTATGTTCTTAGAACTGTACTATATTTAGATAGGCGTTAGACATGTATTGTAATGCAGTGTTAGTAAATGCAGTATTGTAAGTAGTGTAATTTGATGTTTCTAGTATTGTAATTAATGTATGTATGTGTATTGTTAATAACTTATAAGTGTGGCAAAAAAAAATTAAAAAAAAAAATTACCATTAAAAAAAAAAACTTCAAAGGAGGAACTCTTTGTTCCGATTTTTGAGTGATCACGTGTTCACGACCGTGCACACACACAAAGCAAGATGGCGTATAGATTAGCGTTATTTCGTTTGTAGTGACAAAATTGTTTGATATTCGGCAGAATTTTCGGGTAGAAGAAATATAAATTCGAATCAAATAGAAATATAGCGTCCTAGGGCAATCATGCCCGGTGACAACTGCGCTGTGCTTGGCTGTGGGACCAGCAGAAGGACGAAAGGTATTGGAATTTTGAAGTTGCCTGCCATGCATGGGATCAAGTTACGCATTGTTGGAACTGGTACAAATTCAGCTCATTCCTAAGGCTCGGCGCAAGAGCTTTGGCTCTACGTACAGTCTGTATGGCATTTTTTACAATTTCAGCAAGACCGCTTGGACTGAGAGTCGTCCGTTCCTGACTGTCGTTTTCATTAGGGTTGTGCTTAGAAGCTCGGTGCCTCTGGTAACCTCCTCTTGTCTTGTATTTCTTTCCACAGTCGCTGCAAACAAAATCTGCTGACTGAACCTGTGGTAAAAACGGTTCCAAAGTGGTCTTGGTCATCACCGAAAAATGCACCAACATTTATGGGCTACAGAGTTAACTTAAGCTTACGTTTACGAACAGTTTTGTCATCCAGCTCGACAGTTACTTGGCGATACAAAATTTCGCATAGTTAACTTGTCAACGTTGAGTATGTTGTAAAATTGTCGTCAGAGTCGTGAACGATGCACTTAGGCTAACTACAGCCGAAATAGGCCGACAATTCTCATATAATATACTTACATCCATCGCTGCAGTTGAAAAGTGTTCCTCGATTGCTTCATCCTCCTCTAATATGTTCAAAATCGCTTCAAAATCGTCTCCAAACAGGAAAAGTTCGTTTCTAGCGTCCGCCATCTTGTTTGCTGTGTGCACGGTCAGAGTCACGTGACGGGTCAATTCAACCTCAGCGGGCACGCTATTGTTTCGGTCTTTGAAGTTCGCCGGCTTTCCCAACCAGTCCCCTCTACTAACTATGGTTAAACTAAGAAGGTTTTCTTCTTCTCTAGAAATTCCGGAAACTCATGGACAATTTTCAGAAGTGGAACGCACCTCAAATCTGATGAGGGGGCGGGGGGCGGTGGGTTGCTAATTTTCACATAACTCTATAGTTAAGTTGATACAGAACTGATTCTTATTTTATTTTAATAAATCGACTGGGCTAGCTGTCTCTAGTCTCTCCTATAAAACCTACTATCGGCAATAGTATCAAAGGTTGAGAAATAGACAACACATTAAGTTACAAAATACTCAACGTTTTCCCATCGTTAGATTTATAAAACTGTTCCGTGGAAAACGTGGAGAATAGTCTGCGAATCCAAGAAAATAAAGATTTCCCAGATGTCATGCGCATGCCCCAAGAGCTCCCTAGCGGCTGGCCCCTTCTGCACAGGCGGGATGATTCTGACTCGTCAAATCACATCCACAATATGTTTATTACAACCCGATAAAAATTTAACAAACCTCTGATACCCGTTAATCATTTATGTGACAAAATTTAAGGAAACATTCAAATCAATTGCAATCGAAGATCGAAGCCAAGAGACAATGATCTCATCGTCTCTTGTCGAAGCCCAGTCACAGTTGATGAACCAAGCCCATGACTAAATATGAGGAAGAAAATGACGACAGCTTAAAAAGAAGGGATATCCAGCCACCAGGAAAACGTAATAAATTGCCCAGTGCTCGATTCTTATCCGGACACTTTGTTAGGGAATGAGAGAAAACTTTATTATTTTAAGTGTCAAGGTGTTTAACATTTTTGGAAACTTTTGAATGAACAGCTGATTAAAACTAGACTATTTTGCATTGCTTGGGGTTCAGTTGTTTGTGAAATAGAGCTTTGGTAAAGCCCAACTTTAAACCAGTAGTTTTGAATTACAAAGGGAGCGCCAAATTGGCTATTAGATGTCGCTGCTTGATGGAATATGCCTGAGTTAGTGAGTAACTGAATACGACATCTTAGTATGTACCACGCGAGTGAATACTACTTTTCGCGTTTAGCGAAGCACTAAACACCTCCGAGCAACCGAAAAAAAAAAACAATTAAAATGGCTTTTGTCGGTATATTGTCACAAATAAAGTTATTCTTCCGTCCGCTAGTTATTCAGCTTGTGTTATATACTAAAACAATTATTCACCTCAGTGTCGGTGAAAGTGGTGGATCTGTTTATCGAGCCGCCAAGAGGCTAGGCCAATATCCACCATTATTCACCTCCACTTCGGTGAATGATGTTAATTATTCTTTTGTTTTAAATTTGTATTTTGAATTAAAATCGGAGTTCACTGAGCAAAGTTCTCATGGCGCCATCAAAGACTTTGGATACTCCAGAAATCGCCAGGCTAATTATCATAAAAGCCTGATTCGTAAAATTATAGCCATGCTCCCGTGACAGTAGAAATTCCCTTCTCATTATGAATTTCTTATTAATTAAAAATCCAAGAAGAAAACTAATACAGATTCCGAACAAGAACAATTAAACGGAAACCAAAAGGTGACAACTATGCGTAAATTAATCCGGCAATAACTAAAGGAAACGCACTCCAACTGGAAGGGATGTCATGATATTTGAAAAGATTTGAAAACATGCTGCCTTTTACAAAAAGCTCTTATGTCTCCTTGCTTGTTAAACGTTGATCAATTTATTATTGAAAGCATTGTACTTCTCGATGACTTCAAAAGCAGGTGATGCAATACCGTGTGTGTAATATATAAATTTATCTACTGCCGACAATCATCTGCTTTGACTAGGTTGCCAACACAAACTAAACAAGAAGTTCTTCCATCGACGTCGATATAAAACAAAAAATGTTTCTAAATTCCAGTTCTACATTGCCCTTCACAAATGATTTTAACACAACGGAACACGCTGACGACTACTTCGATCAAAATTGCCATGGGAGCGAGTCAAGAGTTGTTGAAGTAGTTTTCAAAGCATTGGCCTATTTCATCATTCTCATCGTTTCTCTAGTTGGAAATTTTCTGGTTTTATTAATTACTTACAAGAACAAGCAGCTGAGAAAGTCCATCAGCTTCTTTGTCTTCAACATGGCCGTCTCCGACCTGTTCAACCCATTAACCATCATGCCTATTCAAATCGTCCAGATCATTTCAGGTTCTGACTCTTGGAGGGTAGACCGTCCGTGGATGCTGGGAAACATTTTGTGCAAACTTTCTTACTTCCTTCCGGATGTTTCTCTTGTTGTCTCCATCGAAAGTCTCTTACTGATATCAATGGACAGATTCGTCGCTACCATCTTTCCACTGTATACCAAACTCGAGTCATTAAAAGCGCGCTTAATCAGCCTTCTGTTTACATGGATCGTTGCAGTTGCAGTCCATGCACCTTATTTTTACACTTTAAGACTGAGAATGTACCCATACGACAAGAAATCATTTTGTAAATCATCCTGGGGCCCTGATCATGTGGAAACAAACAACAGATTTGTAACGGCAACTTTCATTACTTTTATCCTGGTGCCCATCTGTGTCTTTGCCATCGTTTATGGCACCATTGCATGGGTTTTAAAAAGGAAAAACACGCAAACTAAGCAACAGCTATCTTATCGACAACGCTATCGTGAACAACAGCTGAGGAAAATAGTACGAATGTCTGTGGCTTTGATACTTAGTTTTGTTGTTTGTATGATTCCACAATTTTGTCTTTTGTTCGTTCGAATTTTTCTGTGGGATTTAAAAGAACCACCGATTTGCACCTTTCGCACGGTAATACCATTTATAGCAAAGTTTATGATGCATTCATGGAGTGCCGTAAATCCTTGCATCAGTCTAATATGTATGAAGATTTATCGCAATAGTCTCAGGAAAATTCTGTCTCAGTAATTGTCTTTCGAAAAATATGCTTAACAACCATATCAATAGTATCTTTCTATCGAGCGAAAACTCCTAGAGTAAGACAGAAGTTGAACACACTGATTAGAAAATTGCTCTCTTTTATTTATTTCTCTCAGTTTCGTTTTTGACATGATTGTTTTCCTTAGAAGAGCGGGCCATATCTTAACAAAGAACTAGATATTTTACTTTATTTATTTATTTCCATGTTCAGGAAACCTCGAATAGTACAATGTTATTCAGGTACAGTATATAAATATGGCTTACATACAAAGTAACCATATATACCTTCAGTTGAATAAAATAAGATAATGTCCTTTTAAAACTAGCTTCCATTTGTTTTAAAGTGGTCATGACGAATTTGACGAGAGGCAGGCAAGAAAAGTGGTAGAAATAACACATGTGTATTAAGTAATTCAAGGTTAACACCCCAAGCGGCTTGCTAGTTTTAACGTTATAGCTGCCCCAAGTCTTCTTTTCTTCTCGCCAAGCCTTCTTTGTTATGCTTTTAGCTGCTTTACGGTAAGACTTACTTACCTGACTTCTTCGCTTCCACCGGAGCATGGGACTCCGCTGCAGCTTTCCATCGCACCCGGTTTTGCACAGTCTGTTTCTCTTGATACCATGACATTCCCAAGTCCCCGTGTTCTTACTGTATAGACTCCCTCCACGACTTCGTCGATCTGCCTGGACAGGAGGGTGATGTTATTGGCAGGTTCCCTCAGAGTGTGACCGATCCACCTCTATTGTCTTCTCTGCATGTTAACTTCAATCCTCTCTTCGTTGCCACCACTCCTTATTCAAAAACTTTCTTAGCCACCACACCCCTACAATGCAACGATGCCTACGATGGTGAAGGTTTGGTGTTGGGTGACAATCTTTGTTAGTTTCTGGGTCTCAGATCCATGATAAAGCAGAACAGATTTGGCGTTGGGATTGACGATCTTTGCCTTCCTCTATAGAAAAATGAACTTTGATCTATTGAGAAAGCATTTTATACGTTTCTGCACCAGGTATCAACACCTTCCTCGGTGACCACGGTGGTGATAACGCTGCCGAGGTAATTGAAGACTAATAACCGCTCAAGAATTTCATCTGCACAGCTGATGCTGCCAGTGTGTGCTGGGGTCCGAATGCCCATCTCCTTAGTTTTGGTGCATTTACGCAGGTGGACGAGTACATTTGGCTTTGATCTTGCTCAACTCTACTTTTTCTTCCTCTTCATCCAATACATTACAGAGAGCACCGTACTTAATTGTTGGCCAGTGCAATGACGAGCTCCTCTCTCGTAATTTGGTCTCTGAGTCTGTACGTGCAGTCTTAACCTGGATTTCTTCAAGGCCAAAAGCTTCATATCGGCTTCAGCCCCAACTAAGTTGATCCGATTCTACACCCACACTGCCTGTCAACCATGTGTCCTGTTGCGAGATCTTCCATGTTCCTCTTATAGCCACATGGCCAATCTGGTTCTCAGACGTCCTATAAGGGGATCCCCATGTGAACTTGTGGGATTTCTTGTGTGGGAAGAGTATTCCCTCGATGCACAGGATTTACAGAACATTTCGGTAATCTAAATGATCACTCCTTCATAATGACTCGCTATAGATGCTTCCCAATTCCTTTCGTCTGAGCCCACATTCGCACTTTATAAGGCAGCTCGACGCTGTGA
Source organism: Catalaphyllia jardinei (assembly GCA_022496165.2). Lineage (NCBI taxonomy): Eukaryota > Metazoa > Cnidaria > Anthozoa > Scleractinia > Caryophylliidae > Catalaphyllia > Catalaphyllia jardinei. The sequence continues at coordinate 17,196,669 of CM042754.1, forward strand.
TAAAAGTCTTACTTCACTTCTTCCTTAGCCTCACTGGCTAGTGCATGGACTTGAATGATTGAGGTGTTCTAGCACTAGCAGAGATAATCCACTCAGAGATCGGTCCCCGTTCCTTCAATCTCTCTCCGGCCTCCTTTCACAAGATCAATGTAACACCTTTTCATGTGGCGCATCATCACCTACCAGACCAGAATAGAGAGTACGTATCGTCAGTTGTCAAGGCCACCTTCCCGGCTTCTGTCCTTCTTATTTCGCTAACGCCCAGGAGGTCAAAGTTCCAGCCTCCTCATTTCCTTGAGGAGTGAGTGCAATCTATATCCCGATTCGGTTACAGTACTTGGTGATCAATAGCTTCGGCCATGACGGCGTGGCCGTCGCAACATGTTTATCACTGCTGTTTGTGTCTTATTTTTGATTAAATTACAATGGCCCAAGAACAAAAGTATTTACGATGCCTCTCACCCTTCCTCCCGGTCCCCTCTGTCTTGTTATGGGGATAGCTAAACGTCACTTGTCCTTCCAGCCCCGTAGGACGGTAAGGGGATGGTCTACCTGTAATGTTAGTTTCCGTAACCGCCTTTATCCACCCGGCGGGTGGTTAACCTGGGGAGCTTCACGTACACCTGTTAGTCTCAGGAGACACTGAAGTGTTTCCACCCAACTTTAGACCTGAGTATATAACTCCAACACCACGATCAGGCATCTCCAAAGAGGTGGGGACTGCTTTGTCCGTAGGTGCTCCGACTTCCGTAGATATGTTAGCAAATATAGTCATGGTCATAGTCATTTTCTTGGACAACTCTGTCCTAGGGGAAAAGGTGAAATGAGGTTAACCCTATGTGAAGCACCAACCTGTGAGACAAGGCCAGACCACAACACTGGGAACTACGTATTCTACTCTTGCCGATAAGTGAGTTGGTTTTTGAACTCCTGTTTTTGAACCCCTGCTAGCCATGTAACACTGAAGATGCAGCAGACGGCGCTTACACTTTATAGTCCTTATTCTGGGGCTCGAACCCTCAACCTTCCGCACAGCAGACTGGCGCTCTACCAACTGAGCTAAAACATTCGGCGGTTAGGCTAACCAGGCGGCGGTTATTTATTTATTTGAAAACTTAGAAATTCAGATTGAATATAGATTATGACTACAAACTGAGGGAGCCCTAATCGCTTTCGTTTTATGATTTCAAAATTAAAATTGCGAAATAGCAAGGCAAGATACGTGTTTTGAATTATAAACGTTCACCAGGATTAATGAATTGATACTCACAGACTGTCGAAATCTCTTGATTAATAAAAAATCATCTATTCCAGAAATCCATTTATCTCTCTAGCCAAGAGCAAGCTTTTTTTTTTTCTCGAAGCCTTTTGAAAAGTAGATAAACGTCTATTAAAAAAGAAAAAATATTCGATTGGATTATGAGCCACAACCAATCAGGCACGGAAACAGACACTTTTCAGCATGTTGTAAAAGAGAGACTGGAGTGGACTGGAGTGGACTGGATTGGTTAACATGGAGTGGATTTGTAAAGGGTGGATTTGTAAAACATAGATTTGTAAGAGGTGGATTTGTAAAAGCTGGATTTGTAAAATCTGGATTTCTAAAACATGGATTTGTTAAAAAAAGACAACAGTTATTTAATCCCGTGAATCTTTGCTTTTTTGTTTTTGTTCAAAAGGTAGATTTGTAAAAAAAAAAAAATTGTAAAACAAACGTGAGACAATATACTCTATTTTGTTTGCAGATCCTTCGAGCAAACATTCCAAATAATTCATTCTTTATTTACATGCATTGCAAAAAATTCATTGTTTACTTCTACGAATAATTCACTTTAATATTAACTGTAACAATAGCATACAAAGAAATAATTCCTCTGTAATTTATCCCCATGTATATAAATGTAATATTGTAACACTTCTTGGTGAAAAATGGATTAATCCGAATCAAGAAAACGAATTGCTGTTACTGTTCAACATTCAACATTTAATGACTGGTCCCGAGGGGAACAGTGAATTTTGTTTCCCGAGAATCTCAACATAAGGCCACCTCCGATCAGGTGCATTCCAGGGTAACCGTGACAGTACACTGTTTCCCGTTTGACGTCATAGTTTTCGCAATGTTGCCCGCTCAGCGCATTTGGTGGGAAACAGT
>CM042754.1:17206092-17216092 GCA_022496165.2 Catalaphyllia jardinei
GTGTTATGCTTATCGCACAAGTGTGAACCAGGCTTAAAGGCGCGAGAAACAAATACAAAGCAAACGTACATGTTAACGCCAACAATAAGAGCCGGTTGGCGACATGTTCATGACCTTTAAGTTCTACAATGAGCTAGAAATTCTGCTTCCTAACACAACAAGCCGGTTTGGTTCTCAGTTCGCATCTGCAATTTGCAGCCAGAAACTCCATATTGACAGTATATAAAACGTGTACTGAATCTGATCAAGGGCACTGAATGATCGACTTACATACTATGTTGAGCGATCTTCATTTCCTGTGGGAAAAATCCGAAAAACGGAAAAACGGAAAAACAGAATATCATTACAAACAAGAAGTAGAATGGCAGCCGTAAGCTGTTTTCGTGTAAAATTCTCAGACTAAAGAAGTCTTGCCTCATGAGATACGGAGAGGTTACACCACTGCAACCATGAACGATATCGCGTTAGAATTCCTTGCTGCTGACATTCAACATCGATGACAAAAATATTTCACTTTGCGTGATTGACCAAAACTGGAAACCACACATGAAAAGTCTAAAGCACCCAAGGTATGACCAAAAGTGCAGGCCAGGAAATAAGACACATCTTAGTTGAGGAAATTGAGATGCAGGATATTGAGTGAATGAACTGACGTTACTAATTCGTTCGCAATTTTCCCTTCGGTAAAATTGTTATGAAATTGTATGGCTATATATAGACAAAAGCCGATTACAAGGCATTCCGCAGGACGTTTACTGTAATTATTCAAAGAACTCTTTATCACTGATGGGAATTCAGTATATCTATGTAGAATATGGTTAGTTATGACTGCTTCTGTTTATGTTAAAAATGGAAATCTCGAGCCGAGGAACAAACTCCATGCCATTCCTCGTTTTCCGGAGGGGATCATTTGCGGTCCCATCGGGGATCATTTGCGGTAAAATTTGGGGATCATTTGCGGTCTGGGGATCATTTGCGGTCGGGGATCATTTGCAGCGCTGTACAGTAACCGTTTCCTAAGGTGGTGTTCTCGACAGCGTTGGGGATAAAATAGCTGCTGCTTAAGTTGCGTGTTCTTCTTTTTCAAAATAGTACCATAAACGATGGTAGACCCCGTGACAGACACAAATGGGCACGAGGATAAAAACAATGAAAGCTGCCGTTGCAAATCTCTTGTTTGTTTCCACATGATAAAATTCCGGGCTCTAAGATGATTTGCAATATGATATTTGTCGATCGAAGGGGTTTAGTTCATGTTCATGACTCGATTTTGGTGGAAAGATAGTAACAGCGACGAATATGTCCATCGATATCAACAGGGGGCTTTCGATGGAAACAACTTGCGAAGCATCCGGCAGAAGTAACAAAGCATGCATAAGACATTTTCCAGCATCCACCGACGTTGTACTTTCCAAGAATCAGAACCTGAAATGATGTGAACAATTTGAATAGGCATGATGGTCAACGGGTTGAACCTGATGTCGGAGACAGCCATAATGAAATCGACTTTCTCAACTGCTTGCTCCTGTAAGTAATTTATGCAATGAAGAGATTTCCAACCGAAGAAACCAGAAGAGTGACGGAGAAGAACCAGGAGAAATCAGGAGAATGACGAAATAAACCAGAAACTTGATTGGCTGTCTTGATTGGTGTTGTTAAGATCAGTAGATTTATACGAACAAGTGTACTTGTTTTATTTTTTTATTTAAATGAGGCTTAATAGTCAGTCACTTTATTCATGTCATGAGACGAACCGATTAATTTCTTGCTATACCTTCAAACTCTCCTAAACTCGCCGGAGGTGAATTGGCTCTCAGAAAGACACGAATCATCAAGTCTCACTAAATAGGAAGTTTTGTATTGATATTTTAACTGTAGATTAAACTTCACAAACGTCTTCTTCAAAAACTCTATACAATGATTCACTAAACTATTTAAAACAGCCTTGCAGAATAACTACGGAGAAAATGAGATAGGTAGCTAGGCTCACACTTCAGCCCCATACAAAGACCGAAATAACTGATTAGGCTGCTATTAGGGGTAATCTGCTATTGATGTTCTAATTCAGGTTACGAATGACTTCGTCCTTCTCTAAAAACCGCAGATCATCTCACCATTAAAATTCATCCCGCTCTAGACATCCTGTGAAACCGATGTAGTTTCTGGCCAAGAACTACCATTGACTGGAAAAGTCTTCCAAATGAGCACTTATCGATAGACTCCTCCGCAAACACTTAAAGTTCAAAATTTAAGATTGAAGGGGACAAACTCTGGCCACAATTATTTTTTTGTAAGTGTTATATCAAACACGACAGACAGTGTTTCATCAGGATATCCAGACACTGAGAAGAGAGTTGATAATACGACGCGCATCGGAGTATTTTTGACGAAATTCGAGGTGCTTGGAAAGCCGATGAAACACTTTCTCGAGTGTTTGATATGTCTTTTCAATCGAAACAAAAACTAAGGAGTAGTAAAATTGTCAAAATCGATGCTAATTAAGACCGGGTGTGCAAACCTCCTTCACAGTCACATATTGCTTGCGCTTTCTCTGGTGATTTAGCAAGAATCTAATAACGAGCATTCTGTCGTTTTAAAAAATATCGAAAGAACTACATCTGATTTAGCTGGAACAAGACAATTTTTTAAATCGTGTAACCGCGCTTCAAAATTAACTTGTTTCAGTCTTAGCACTATGTGTGGCACAGACATCCTAAGCTGTCGTTGTGAGGAATTAGTATGCGAACGTTCAGCTCGCGAAACGTGACATTTAATCTCTGTGCGAACGTTCACCTCGTGGAACGTGACATTAGTTACCGCCGACATCTGTTACACAAACTGTCATCGCCAGTTGTGAAATCTACAATTACGTAATGGTCTTTATCTGGAAACTCGCTTGGGAAATGCCCATGAATGATAGAAAAGGAAACGACTATCACGCTCAGTTCATAACACTGTTGATAAACAGCTTTCTTCCTTAAAAGTCAAAATATATTTTTTGTGCTATGAGTAAAGGACAAGCAAAGTAGTCAAGGTAGTTGCACAATCCGAAGTTTACGCTATTCGCGGCTAATTTTAGAACGCTTAGGGTTTTCCCCCTGCAACTTCTGACAAGTTCTTGTTTACCTCAGCAAATGCTAAATTTTCCTTCAAATCTCTTCACTCGCTTCGGTGAGCCCATAAATTCACTTGAATTGCCTAATCCCACAAGAAATATTCGCAAATATTTAAATAAATAAATTAATGACCAATACTTCTGGTGAAATAAACTTGCAAAGTAAGCAGGATATTATTTGTCACGTAGCGAAAGTGAAACCTGCAACGTTGGCACATTATGTGGCGGAAGTAATACCTTTTTTAGTGTATGTAATATTCCCTTCGAATCCAACGCTTCGATAAAGCCAGAAAAAATATATTTCACACACAGTGAAGAAAAAGTAATCACCTTCACGTTTGTTGTCTGCAAGCAGTCCTTGTTGATTCACTGATGACTATAGACACGCAATCAATTGATCAATCTGTAGCACAGCAACTGACAACGACTACACATGAGCTGTTTACCCCTTAAAGCGGATTGCACCATAAGCGCTAGCTGTTGCAAAATCTTTGATGACGTAATAGTCTTAATCTGGAACTTTTTCTAGGATATGTCTGGGCATGAACGATGCGAACAATTCGATAGCAAGGCTATAAACAACAGCTTTCTCTCCTCAAAGTTACGATTAAATTTGGTCGGTTTTCTTTACGAGTAAGGAGCTAGCAAAGTAGTCACGCGAGTCACATAATTCAAGAGTTACGCTGTCCACGGCTATTTTTAGTACGGTGGCTATTTCCTACCAATGACGTAATCCTTGCACGTTCTGACACATTCGTTTGCGCTTCGATAAAAACAAAAGAAAATATATTTCAGACACAATAAAGAAAACAATATGTGTAACATTTTCGTGTATTAATGTTTCACCCAAACTTTTGGCGAATAAACATTGCAGGTTGTGTGATTTAAAGTCTTGACCAAGATTTGGCCGAGCGGAGTCCTGGTCTGGTCACCGACAAAACTAAAAAAAAATAAACCGCTAGCAGAGCTAGAACCGCGCACGCCTACGGCCGCGCGGTTAATTAAATAGAGCTGGCGTACTTACCATTTACACGGGAAAACCGGAAATTCCAGTTGGACGATCAAATGGTTCGCGCCATTCCGTTTGAGAAGCTTCAGAAAATTTGGGCTTTGATTTGTGATGATGCTATTTTTCTGCTCTTTTAAGTCTCTCTAGCTGGTGTGGACAGACGTTTTTGCGATTCCCTCTCCCGCAACGTCGCATTTAAACGTTTAATGTTTATGCCTGAAATTTCCAACCGGATGTTTTTCTTTAAATGGTAAGCACCCTGGAAATCTTAGCTATCACAAGTTACAAATCAAGATCGTTTACCGTGTCAAGAGAAAAAGAAAAAGCCTTTTCCTATCGTGTCGAGAATAAAAAGGTTTTTCTTTTCAAACAGGCAAAAGCAATAACCACTTACACGTGGCACAGCAACTATTAGTGAAACTGTGTGCACATACCGGCACTATTTCAAACGCCGTCGCGGCGCGTCAAAACCGTACGAACGTGTGGTGCACTTATCTTCACCAAAGTTACTGAAAGCCTGGAAGAGGCGACATGAGGGGTCGCTGATATGTTATGCAGCTTAGGTAAGAGACGGGAACTGATGAAAAACCCTTCTCGATGGCACAGCTCTATGTTCATTAGTGGAAGGTAAGAGAAGCAGTGAATCTTGCTGACTGGCAATAAGTTCCTGTTCCTTTTTCCGGCTCAATACCCCCTAAAGGTACTGCGATAACTCTGGCTGTGATCATGTTCGACTTCAACCTCCGGCGTGTTACCACAACACGAATTTTAACCCCCAGAAGGTGCGGTGACGAGCACCCCTATCTCTTTTATATGAAGTCCTCCTCCGGGGCCGCTCTATAGCTTATAAGTTTTAAGTTTTAAAACTTCCTCAACTCAAAAAATTATTGATGGTAATTAATTGTGTTCCGCACTGACCACAGCAACAACAATCTGCAGATTCCAACACAACACAAGTTGATACGTTTAATATGTTCGAATACCTAAAAGGGATAGACAATACACAAAGTGATGTAGAAAAAGCTAGAGGACCTAAAGCGACTATGAACTGCATAATAAACAAGACAAAGCGACGGCTTAAGTACTCACTATGGAGCCTGTGACGGTCAGCGCAAAAGAATTCGTTAGGATAGCGTTCAGTCTCTGCCCTTATAGACTGCGAGCAGTATCTTTCTTTTCCTGGCGTATTCCTTGCGTTTCATTGCGTTTGTTAGAGCATAATATTAAGTGAGTTCCGCGCGGGGAGGATTTCGGGAACAAAAACCGACTACCGTAGTCTATTGCCCTTACAGCGTTCAATGGCGAATACCTAGCTTTCTTAGCTTACATTTTTACTAGCCTCCTACGCAGTCATTCTTACATGCTTACTGCCAAAATGGCGGACTCAAAATTCCAAGCTACAAAACAATGTCACGTGACTTGTAGGTCCCGGTTAAACCGAGCGCTCAGGGCGCGAAACGCGAAACAAATTGGAACACCTTGAGAATAGCCTTGAAAGAGGTTAAGCTTTTCTAGCTAGATATCAGGATTTTGTTGCATTAACGTTTAATTCAAAATCATATGATAATTTGCCATCATTGAATAAAAGTATGGTGCTCATTTTAACCCTTTACTTGGAGTAGTTTCTACCGCTGATGGATGAAATTCATTTTACTTTTTTGATAAACAACGATTCACTGGGGTTTCCTAGGTTTTATTTTACTTAAACATTTACTTTTGTTACAAGTATACAAGAAGTCTAGTTGAAAAGTAATCGAATAATTAGAAGAGCTCAAGCCACATATTTCTTTTAGAGGCCTAGTTTTTGAGTCACTATGTGTTCTCCAGGGCCGGGTTGTTCGAAAGCCGGTTAACGCTAACCCAGGATTAAAAGTTAACCTAAATATCAATTATCGTTGTGTAAATGTTTTTCGCAGCTTATGTTTTGTGTGGTTGGAAATTACGCTAGCTCTAAAACTGAAGAACAAATAATATATACAGAAAACCTCTCCAAAAAAATACAAAACTGAAATTAAAATTCTCGCTAATCCTGGGTTAGCTTAACCGGACTTTGAACAACCCGGCCCTGGGGCCTGTTTCTCGAAAGACCCGGGAATTTTTCGGGCCCGGAATCATATTTTGAAATCAAAGCCTCAAGAAAAGTAGAGTGTGTCCTCACCTCTAATAAAGTCCATTTTGTTTTTTAGCTGATAACTTTACTGTACAGTTTTCAAACCTTTTGAAACTCCAATCTGGAATGAAAAACAAAACAGCTTAAAGGGCCCGGTAATTACCGGGAGCTTTGAGAAACGGGCCCCTGGTCATTTGACTTAAGTTAGCTCACTTTATACGGAATAGACATACACAAAATTCAACGTAATGAGCAAAATACTTACTATTATTACAAAACTATTAATTATCGTCATCATCATCATTATTATTATAAATGCAATTCAAGAGTTTATATTGGCTTAGCCTTCACGGTATATGAGCCTTTTTACCATACTCTACAAATAATGATCATAGTAAGTGTATGCGAATTTTTCTTGTTAACTTAGTTTAGTTTTCTATATTTTTTTTTTTTTTTTTGGGGGGGGGGGGGTTTAATAAAAAAATATTCCGCTCCAGCTTGTTGGATATGACATGATTAGAGCCAATTTGGCCACTACTCACCTCGTTGGTTATCTATCATCTCATATCCAATGGGCACTGGTGGAATAATTGCCACTTATATGCCTGTAAAACTAATGATTAGACAGCTACATGGCAGTAACGTTTACATTGTTTGTCAAATATCCTCTTATCGATAAGCTGTACTGGTCCGGCACGATTGTTTCGTGTCCGGCTTGTTCTCAAACTCTCGTTGAACGGCATCTGCTAAGTTTCGAATTTGCGAAAGTAGAGGGATGTATGGTTAGATCCAAACTCTTCGGATTGTTTTCGGGTGAACGCCTGAAACAAAGCACTCTTCTTAGAGTAACTTGATAACTCTTAATGAATATAAAACAAAAACAAGGATTTACCGCACTCCATGCGTTCAGCATAAAGGTTGCAATGAATGGAATCACATTGCGAAATGCACAAATGGGTGGTTCCTGCCAGTTCCACACGAACACTCGGGTAAGAACGGAAACAAGCTGTGTTATCATACACAGACCGAATGCAGTTATAATAACAATTGAACTACGTAAAATTTTCCTGCTTTGTTTGCTGAGTCTGGATTGATGATTACACGATTCTTCTTGCATCTTCTTGCTCTCCGTCTTAAGAGTCCATGCTATTGTGCCATACACTATTGCTAAGATGCAGATTGGCACGAGGACGAAAATAATGAAAGTTGCCGTGACGTATCTCTTATGTGTTTCTGTGTGGTTAAATGCAGGCCCCCAACTTGATCTACACTGATAGGATTCACTGCCATAGGGGAAGAGCCTGAAAGTGTAAAAATAAGGTGCGTGAACCGCAATAGCGATTATCCATGTGCAGCCAATACAGATCAAATGCACGTTCGTTGAGAAGTGTCTTGCCTTCAGCGGGAAAACCACAGCGATGAACCTGTCCACTGATATCAACAGCAGACTCTCGATAGAAACGGTGAGGGAAACGTCAGGAAGAAAGTAGCAAAGCTTGCATAAGATGTTTCCCAGTGTCCATGGGTTATCTACCTTCCAGGACGGAGATCCTGAAATGATCGTGACAAGATGAACGGGCATGATTGTCAACGGGTTGAAGAGATCAGACACGGCCATATTGAGGACAAAGAAGTTGATGTTCCTTCTGAGGTTTTTGTTTTTGTAAATGACAAAGAGAATGCATCCATTACCGATCAAAGACAGTATTAGAATGACGAAATAAGCCAGAGATTTCAGAACAGTTGCCTCCGTGGAAGAGTGTGATTGACAATCTTGTGTGCTGTTAGCAGGAACACCATTCGTTGATGAGGAATCGTTGTTTATAGAGTACAACAATACGCTCGAGTTGAAGAACATTTCCCTTTTCCAGGTCTTCAATCTTAGGCACTAAAAGAAGGTACAAGCTGTTGTAGTCCTATCCTGCGCTGGAGGTGAAAGAGAAACTGCCCGTTGCTTTTGTTAACTTTAGTTAGAAGCACGTAACGCGAACACGTGACTGCGACTCAAGCCATCTGTTGTACAATTGAGAAACATGTAAAGTTCACAACAAACTTTTAGATTGTCATACACAACTAATTACTTGACTACGATAGAAAATCAGCAAATAGGGAAAGCGCTGTGGTGCAAAAGCTAATTGCAGTGAGACATGCTGCTTGAAGGGCCTGTTATTCACCGGGTTATTCAGTCAAGAGCCAGAGAAGCAGACGAAGCCTTTTAACTTTAGTTATTGTTTCCTTTTTAATCAGTGAAAAGATAGCTTAGCCCCTTAAGTAAACTTGTCAAGACAATGTTTATTTTTAATCACTGACCTTATTCCCCTTTGGCACATCTGTTTGCTTCCATATCAAAATTGAGCCTTCCACTCACACAATGCGGGGTGGATGAACAGTTTGGAACATTAACTGTACGAAAAATAATCTCGCCAGTACGAAAAATAAGACAACTATTCAGAATACGTCAAGTTTATTTTAGACGTCACTGATAGACGTTTTGCCGAAAGATCAGTTTGGCGTGTTGAGATAAGAAAAAAGCCTGAGCTAAAAAGGAAGCCTTGTCCTTTATTAACTTCTCAACGTAAGCAGGGTAAATTGTAATAAAGTGTGCAAAACGTGGTTCGCAAAATAGTTTCTCTGCCCGTAATACAAAGAACTATTCGCCCATGCTAATTAATGACAGACAAACTCGCAGAGTTAAGTGTCGGCACCGAATAAAGAAAAGATACGCCATCTGCATGGGTCCATGGAAAGCGTTAGTGTATGACTCTGAAAATAAACAAGTTTAATTACTAAATATTTTCACAAGGAGCATGTGCATACAACAAAATGTAATTGTTCTCATGAGATAACGAGAGGAAATATGAAGTTCTTTTATCTGGCTAAAGTGCAATCTTGTAGTGACATGTTATTTTTGGTGCTACTACCAGTTATGAGTATCTTGAACCGTTCTCTATTTCGAAAACTTTTTAGCGTCCCGATGCGAATTTTTTTTTTAATCTGACAGTCATTAGGTGATCTTTATCTACCTTAGAATGCACCTACCTGGTAACGTTTGTTGACAACAGCGAAGCGCACGAAAGTCTAAAAATAAAATGCAAATCACTAAATTCCCCACGAGAATCAATCAACCTAAGGGTGTTCTGAGGGAAATACAGGAAATGTAGGCGACGTTTTCGTTTCACAAGTGCTTTAGGAACACCGTTTGTTTGTTTGAGTCTTGTCTGAGTCATGACGTTACTCGCGCGCTTCGCTAAAAGTTAAGCTGCCACAGGCAACCCAAGCTAAGTATGTGAGCATTATTGTTACTTTACGAAGTAGCGACATATAGCCTTGGTCAACTCCAACTAACTATACAGAGTGTGGTTAATTATTTATGACCATCCCTGAAAAGTGTTAGAAAATGCCGATTCGAACAACCTAAGTTGTAGTCTTGTAGTTTCTTATGATTTTATAGCGCTCACGGCGTCTTAGCGGCGCACGAGGCTTTTCAACTTGTGCCGAGCAATTACGATTCCCAACCCAAGAAGCGAAGCTCTTACTTTGTTTTCCCTAGGATGTCTCACAAGCAAGATTACATCCATGAGTAATTATAAACAACGCTCCGCATAGCTAACTATGGTTTAACTCGGCTAAATGTTGCTACGTAAAGTGCCGATCACGCTAACATACTGTGCTTGGGTTGACTTAGATTTACAGTAAGCCATCTTCTTAGTAATTTGGTTTGCTTGGTAAGGGATACAGTTATTCCTGTCACTTTTGACTTGGTTTC
>CM042754.1:17218592-17238230 GCA_022496165.2 Catalaphyllia jardinei
CGAGTGGAATAATTGTTTTGTTAAAAACGCCTCCAAAATATAGAAAACTAGACTACAATAAGAAATAAAAAGGCCCAAAAAATTCTGCATACGCTCGCCATTTTTTGTAGATCATGGTATAATGGCTCATATACCATGATGGCTAAGCCAATGAAAACTCTCGAATTGCATTATCCAATGATCCAGTTTTTATTAATACAATATACATCACACTCCAATTTTACACTGAAAATCAATATTCATTGTTCCTAAAGGTCGAGTCTATGATACCAATTGTTTGTTTGCTGTTCTGTGGGTGTGTCACTTTCCAGGAGTCGTTGCATGCGCGTGTTGCATAATTTAGGAAAAAAAGCATGTGAAAAAATGATTAAAGTTGTTTTAATTCCAAAAGATGAACCCTCCACAATAGTAAAGGGTAGATCCAAATTTAATTACCTGATACCGCTGATATAGTGATAAGGAGATGACTCTATACAAATTGATGACCATGACAATCAACGTTGATGGAAGTTGCCGATGGGTGATCGAGTACCGCGCCTTAATCTTTTACTATGAAGGACGGTGTAATAAAGTTCTATTGCTTATCATTTAGGCTCAGCGGGCCACCGCAAGACTAAATCACTGAGTAGAACGACTTGGCACGAGTTAAAGATAAAATAAACCGGCTTGATTCGTTGCGTAAACTTTGGACTGCTGTAAAGATCATACGCGTTTTGCTCAACGTGTGTGTCAAAGAACACGTTCCAGATACAGATTGCCTCGCATTTTCGCTTTTTTTTCTGGAAATTTGATGACACACCAAGACATTTAACTTCCTTGACCGATGATTATTTTTACTTTATAGCGTCTACAGATGTAAAAAAAAGCACTAGCAGTTAAACTGGTGAACACCTCTCCATTACAGACATTGATCCCATTAGTATCCGTATTAAAAGGGTCTGACTGGATACAGCAAACAAGTTTATTGCGACTCTCCAGTAAATCGTCAGTAGAAATGAAGGCTTTTATTATGCAGCATTTTAAGTACTTTTCCTAAAACAACGTGGAACCTGCGGTTTCAGATTATCTCGATAAAGCCGACAAGTGATGTGTTCAAATAGCAAATTAGAGAAACCGCTGTAAAACGACTTACTTGCCGGCATTTCACAATCCACGACGATTGATGAGCAAGTAACGTACTTAATTAACTACTTGAGTCCTGCGTACCTAGATCGGTCACTTTGTGCTCCCAGATAACAAGGTAGAGAGGTAAGTGATTGTTTTGGGAGAATCTCATGCATGTTCCTATTCAACGTAGAAGTGAGTTAGCCTTCATCATAATACTGCATTCTTCACAATATTCTGCCTTCCCACTCCAATTTTGCATAAACTGCCCCTTCGAGACCCATGCACTATTGATTGCGTAGCTATCGGGCAATACTCTGCTGCACGTAAAACATACTAGAGTACACTTTTCGGGCTTTCGCCTTGCAAGAAAAGATATTTGTTAATGCAACGTAACCACCTTGTATGTGTAAAGACGTGTTGAACGATGACGTTCGGGGAGCCTGTTTGTCACCTTTCTTATGTACATTGTCACAGTCGCCTAGCTCTCGTATGAGCGGCCGTCTCTTATATTTCTAGAAAAGATCTCTTGATGAGTTCAACCGCTATGGTACTGAATTGCTTTTATGACTCACCAAAACTGCTTCTAGCCATGGATGCAAGCTCAGATCACAACTGCTCGCGAAGTGTGTGTATTATCCTTAAAACTGAAAACTTTAAGAGCTAATTTCATCTTCCTGTGCAAGGGAAATTCTCTTTTTTCGGTCGACCATATTACCGGAAAATTGGTATCGAATGTAGTTATTAATAACACTCCTGAACAAGCACACACTTATCGGATTCATCGTTAGATGAAAGCAGCGTCTTTCATACCACGAGTGTTCGTTAATGATTTTAACATTTGTGTTACCTTAATCACCAACATTAAAAAAAGCGACATCTATTCTGTTGCTTTTTATCTTGAAATTAATTCAGCAAGGGGTTTAATAATAATGACAATAATACTAATAATAATAATAATAATGATAATGATATTGTAATAATAATAATCAAGTCGATATGTATTTATTTTTATATTTACTTATATATTTTTGCGCTGATTCTTTGAGCATTATCTGTATAGCGCTAGGACCTTCATAAAGTAGAATTATTAATGGGAAAAACGAACAATTTGTGAAATTAAGGCGTAGAAAATAGATTCAAGGAATTGTTGAAAGGGCGCTCGTTGGCAATCCATTTCCAAATTGACAGTTAATTTGTTCAAAGGTGCGTTATTGACTTTGGTGTAAAGTATTTGTCAAAACAAAGGCTTTTATTTTGAAAGGAACGTTGAGCGACACCTACTCATAAGCTATAACTTCGTACTTTGCATATTTATAAAAAAAAAACTTTGAGTACTAGTTCACTAATACTCGTACTAAACAAAAAGATCCTTTGGCAAGTGCTGTTTGTACTTCCAGCTTCTTGATTTTCAAAACGTTTTACTTAATACACTTTAAGGACTCGATAAAAACTTCAACTTCTAAACACTCACTTATAGTAGCTTAGAATCACAAAGACGGATGGTTTCATGATCAATTTAAAAAACAAACGTATCTCTGCATCATTTTGAAGAAATCAATTGTCGTATAGTTGGCTACTTTGAATTCCAATAACCGGTTTCTTCGCACTGAGATAGCAAAACATCTGACAGGGATGGTGCAACGTGAATCAGCGTTTGCATGTCTTTCAACTGTGACTGCCATTAATTATAGGTGCCTGAAAATTGACCTAATTTTAGCCATTATCAATACCATGCTCTGTTACACTCTGAACCCTTCAATATTGCTGCATTTTTCAAATATTGTTAGGCACTCACTTTTACGTTCGTTTCAGTTAACATCATTTCTCAATAAAAAATGTCGCGATCAAGTTTGGCTATTGTTATGTTGATACGCTAATTTTCAATTGCAGTGGCGGATCTAGGGGAGGGGCCCGGGAGACCCGGGCCTCCCTCTTATCTTGGGTGAACTAAGAAGAAATGACTGAAGGAAAAAATGCCGGCTTGACAAGTAAAATAACACCGGGCCCCCTCCTTAGCTTAAAAGTCTGGATCCGCCACTGAATTGATATGTTTTAGCGCTAAACATGGATAGTTTGTGGACAATCAGATTTGTTCCAGGTGTAGTTCACTTGTCACTTGTTCACGAAACATGGAAAAACCCTCGTCGTTTAGTCAGTACAGGAGCCAATTGCAGCGACTAGGAGTATCTATGGGGTGTTGGTCCATCGCAGGGCCGGTCCCCTAGCAATAAATTCACCCATATCCATTCATACTTCTTACCACTGTAAATATGATTAGTTATAATTTAAATATTGTAAATAATCTTATTGTTAATTTTAAGCGCCTGAGATCATTTATTTATGGATCATGCGCTATATAAGTACTTAATTAATAAATAATAATAATAATATTATTAATAATAATAATATTAATAATAATAATATTAATAATAATAATAATAATACTATAAATAATAATAATAATAATACACCTGGGTGGAGAGAGGCACTGTGAAAGTAAAGTGTATTGGCCAAGAACGCAACAGTATGCTCTGCCAGAGCGCACTAACTAGGAGGCCATCGCATCTCCTAAACAGCCCTTTTGAACTCGTTATACTAAAAAGTTCGTGCGTTAAGGCGGGGATACACCTGAACAGGAGTGAAATTTGAAGTAATATTAAAAGAAAATTGTTAGGATTATAATGGGTTTTTAAAAACGGTACCATACGGTTGATCCCCCCTCCCCCTCCCCCTCCCCCTCCCCCCAGAAAAGAGAGCCCCAGGTTGGTAGGGGACTGTTTGGTGTCCATCTACTAATTCTTCACTTCAAATTTCAATGTTCCAAATCCATCAGATCTTCAACATTTCATATTTTCCTCAATTTAACATATCCTTTGAGAAAAAATATCTCTTTCCCAAAATAACTAAAAATCACCCAAAAATTTACACAAAACCACCAAACAGTGGTTCATGAAATAAGCAGATAGATTATGCGTCGCTTGTAACGTGACCGAGATATTGGCAGAAAGGCCGTGTTGAGCGACTTCAAGACAGCCTTCACTTTACGTCGCGCCTTAATTTACGTCCTGACCATTTTTATTTCCGGGGGCCGGAGGGTAGGAGGAGAGAGGTGTCGACTCCTAGCGATTTACGAAGCCCGCCCCCTCTGAAAATGGCAGATTTTGATTATCAGGAACCTCCTCTGACGCTGCTTGGCCTCTGTAGTATCTAAAATGATACGAATACCACTGTAATTTAGGATTTACTCTAAGCGTGATATTTGAAATTTCTCAGATTATTCGTTTTAGGAAATTAGAGCCTTTAAGACAGTACAATTTGATAGAATTGTCAAATATCATGAGCAATGTAATTGCGAGAGCTTTCATTTACGAAACAGTAACATCTATGGCCTCTCAAAGGTATGAAATGTTAGTCCAGCACTTTTCTCTACTGTTACGTACAAAGCCTCATTATACTCGGAAACCAAATCATTAGTGCTATCTTATCTCCCAAACTCCGACCCCAACGTCCTTCAACCCGCCAAAACACTAAAATCTAATGGTCCGGTTCTTAAGCAAAAGGAAGAATAAAGATGGCTGAAGTTTGCTTGGATTTGATTAATTGGTTTAAGTTCTGCTGGCATGCGATCAAAACAAACCAAACAACCTGAAAGACAAACTTCTCACATAATTACCCAGGTGATATTGGGTGTCTTCAGCGCTGAAAAATCCACGTGAGATTGCTCGAAATTTACCGCCAAAAACCAAGAGGCCTCCGGCCTGAAAATGTCATTTCTGGGAGTTCGTTTTAGACGACGACCAAGGATGGCCCATAGCAAAAAATGAATATCTAAAACTGCTCGTGACGACGATAGGTCTAAAAATCCTTTTTCGACTAAATATGTAATACCAGCGATCAATTCCAAAAGGAGATGTGATTTTGACCCATAAAGGTTTACTAGGATGCTGTCATTCAGCTCTGTTCTTTTAGCCCATTAATTCTTACAGCTCCTTTGTTGATTGACACGGTTCAGTGTCAGACCTATTGACCTAAAAACTAATCGTTCTTACCAAGAAACATTCTTTTAATTAAGCGGACGGCATAACAATGCCAGTCAATTGTCTGAAAACGCACTAGCGTAGATTGAAGTTGTATACAACCACCTTAGCACTGCAAAAAAAAAAAAACAGAAGAAAAAGAGAAAAATGCCTGTTGACGGTCTATTGATGTTGGTTAATGAGTAAGTTAATCTCTTTCACTCTTTTCAGTGCAGAGTTGAAGCTACGCCAACAACAGATCAAGAGCTAGAGGACAATAACGCCTGGCATTTCCTATTTACCCGGATTAAAGAAGATAACAATTTTCAGGCATTTTTATATACTGTGTAAGTAATTTTGTTTTTCTTGTCTGCGACCTTCAATTTCATTCAACCATGCCTAAGGGACAGCAAATTATTTTGCCATATTTTTCTCTTTTTTTAATGAATACTTTGTCCACGACGTCCAAATAATCGTTCCGTCAGGATTAAAGTTTAATTTCTCAGTAGTTTTAGGATTAACTATTTAATGATTACGAGTAAACTTGGAAATTCTTGGCCAGCTGAGGAACTTTAATAATCGCAAGAATAAACAGATAAAGTGTCGCCGATAAAAAAAAGACACATGAAATGCGAGGATAGAGAGAAACTGTGTAAACCGTCCGAGGCCAAAACGTGGAACCAGTGGCACGCTAGCTTCATTCTTTAACAAGAGGAGAGTACGAAAAGTAGGTTCATAACTGTTTCAACGTCTCAAATGGCGGCAGAGTATAGTTTGTGAGTATATTCGTGGATGACGTCCTTAGTTAATGAGTCACGTTCCTTATCTATTTGACGTTCTGATGAATATATTGAGGATTTTTGTCAAGTATTACAACTTATTTATTGAAGTAGCCTTGGTGATCTCCCCTTAGATTAGGCTCGCAATACCACAGGTGGATAAATTGACTTTCGCAGGCTAATTAAGATAGGTAATTAACATTCTACGTGAATCACCTGACGAAATATTTTACCTTTCAAAAACCTCTTACAAATTATCCGACATACATTTTTGGTTGACGCGCGACTTCTGGCTTAAAACTCAAACGCATCTCATCGTGTGCAGGTGCACTGTACAAATCAGCATGCAATGCAAATAATTTAAATTAAGTTAAAATAGCAGTAGATAAACTAGCTTATGTGCTGCTTTGTCCTGCCACTTGATAACACAACCTCAGTGCATTTCCTGATAATTTTAAATCCAGTAAAACGCTAGCTTCTTTTCCCCATCTTTCGACACTGCGAGAAGAGGTCAATTGCAGACGTTTCAAATTGCATTATTTACTTTTCACGAGCATGTTAAAATTCGCCTGTCGGAAGAAATGCGGGCGTAAATTCCAATTGTTTAGCAGAACGACTAGGAGAAATTCGACCGAAGACAAATATCTCAGTAACATTCCATGAAGCTGAAGCAGGAAGGGAGAAAGTTTTAAGTGTGGGCGGGTAAGCTATACATCACTGCATATATACCTTGTAACAAAACCTTTGATATTTTCCTTCTGTTCGTGACGTTTCATAGTAATATTTCTAAGAGTCATTGTAAGTCATCAAATAATATCATTTTGGGTGATTCTGTTTCTATTCTTACTTCAGAGGGCAGATGCGGAGCAAAACTCTCGGCTCAAGGCGGATGCCCATTCGATTGTAAGTATCTCTGTCTCAATTAAACCTCTAGAAGTTTGGTTATGTAAGATACTCTAATAATATAAAGAATGCGTTTGGCAACAATTTAAGTTTTTCTAAGATGCAACTTTTTAAATCTTGTTGTAGAATGTATTATATCAGCATTCGGTTTTTAGCAGGTGATTGTGAACTCTCGATTTGCTTACATTAAAAAAAATTAGTAAGCCAATTACCAATTTTCAAACAAACAGAAACTCCTCCGATTTCGTTGTGATTTGCGAACAATCCTATGCGTAATAGAACAGTATCAGATTGGAATGAAGTCGTTCAGTTTAACTTTATGACAGTTAGTTAATTGTTTAATCCATGCAAGCATTGAGAAAATGACTTCATCGCTTTGTTACAACAGTTTTGCAATGTTCAACATCACTCGACATAACGACAGACTATAGGTTTCCATTAACCTGTGTTTAAAATGTATTTTACTCTAAATTTGCCAGTGAAAGATGAACCACGTCGTAGTTGGTATGAGGTATGTTAGTATCTGCAGTGAGCGGCCAGAAGGTTAACCTGTAACCAGACAGAGGCGCCCAAGAAATGGCCTTTTTACTCATTAACACTTATCTCGGATATTTTCACTGAGTTAAAAGATAAAAATCGGCAGCTGTGATGAATGTTAATTAAAGAGGTCAATCTTGAAAATTGAACTCGACCGATTCATAGATATTATAATGGGTTTATTTCGTGAACTTAACATCCGATAAAACCCATGTGCCCCCTTATCTTTTATCTTTCTGGTCTTTTAAGCGAAAACAATAAAATGAAAGAACAGATGTCAAATGGCGGGCAGGAGCTGAATAAATGTGTTATGTGCTGCTTCAATCACTGCGATCCTCGAAATGGACCCTTGTCAAGAACGTTTTGTTATTGCAACAATTTCAAGAATAACAACTCGGAGAGATATTTATAGATCAACCAACTGAATTGAAGCCAACCTCAAAAATGTATATACGCTTTCCAGAATGCTCCTGCAGAGAGGTAAACAGTTGAACGTGGTGGGTGATAGAGAAGGGAGGGAAGGGGAGAACAAGATTGCGCCTTTTAGCGGCACCAACACTTTAGCCTTGCGTTAAAATATGTTCATTTATCAACGGGGAGACTACTTAATTTTTATCAATCAGATATCACACGAAATTAGTTCTCTTAGTCAGAAGACATTTTAGTCGAAACGAGTCTATGGTAATCGCTTCAGCAATTTAAAGGAAAATATTCTGACATCAGATATATATAGCACTAGTTGATGGTGAAGCCAGGAATTATTAGTATCTAGGAATAAAACGGTTTACATCTGAGTGCCGAGAAGTGATTGGTTGTACATTATTACGTACGCTACGCGATTGGTTGAAAAAGCTCGCCCAAATTTTTCAACTAAATAGAAGTGACACCAAACCAACAATAACATCCATCTTTTACTGGTTTAAAGCATCAGAATTGCGTGCAGGGTCGTGTATCAAACCATAATTAAAAGAGGGGAATGGTTATGAAATTCAAGAAAGTTCTTTGTTGTAGGTTTCTGTTCTCTTTTTTGGCTTTGACCTTGCACAAAACACAATAGTTATTTACTCCGTACTGATCGAGAAACTAACCAATAGAAACGTTTGGTTACGTAACTGATGCATAACATGCAGACAAAAGATTGTGCACGGTCATGGACCTTCCAACATAAATCTTGGTATCTTTGTGTGCTCCTTCGATGTTTTCTGGGCTTCATAACCATTCCCCTTTATTAACTATGATCAAACTAAAAAGTTTAAGAAAACCGAAAGTGATAATATGATAATTTAAAAATTCTAATAATTCTACAATTCTAGTAATCTAGAATCGTGAGTCAATCTCCTCGTTTTACCGCGCTTTTAGTCAGCCAGCTACATGTCATTACTTCGAATTTTGATTGGTTCATAGGATTGTCTGTGTCCTTTGTGATTGGCTAGAGTGATTACTTTGGTTTTGATTTTGAGACACTCAGTTGAAAACCGCTATGCATGTAAAGGCCCGTTTACACAGGCGATTTTTGTCGCAGCAACTCGATGCAATTTTTGTCGCGCTTAAGTTGCAACTTAAAAATCGCACGTGTAAACCAGGTGCGATTTTCAGTGCGATTTGTCGTCGCGATATCGCAGGGGTTTCGAACATGTTTGAAACTTGATGCAACTTTAGCGCGACAAAAATTGCATCGAGTTGCCGCGACAAAAATCGCCTGTGTAAACGGGCCTTAACACTGTTACCGTGTTATGTTATACCTGTGATGTATGCAACTCGGGCTTTGTTGTAAGAAGTCACTTAGGCGGTCTACAATCTTTTTTGTTAGTTTGTTTTTTTTGGCCTAAGCAAGCAAGGAGAGATCACAAACACGCCCAGTCGCGCACCCTTTGCGTTAAATATAGAAAGGTTAAAGTGAAGAGTGATCATCGGCCCTTGTTAAAGTGTAAAACCAAACACGTTCTCAGAAAATGTGACTAGCAATGAGATCGCACATAGTTGGTATTTAAAGTTAAAGCTTTCATACGAGATGACTATGTTATAAGCCGTCATAAAAAATAACTACTTGAACGACTATAACTATTTGTCCTGGAGTTAATAGTTAGTATGAGCTGGAAAGTTATGTCCTAAACGATGGTTAAAAAAGATTCAGCGACATTATTTTAAGGCGAGGTTATATACACATGAATAGGAGTGAAATTTGAAGTATAATTAAAAGGGAATTGTTAAGATTAAAATAGGATGGAAACACTACCAGACAGTTGACCACCCCAAATGAGAGCCCCAGGTTGGTAGAGGCCGGACCGTTTGGTATCCGTCTACTAATTCTTCACTTCAAATTTCAATTTTCCAAATCCATCAAATCTTCAATATTTCATATTTTCCTCAATTTAACCTATTCTTTGAGAAAAAAAAATCTCTTTCCCAAAATGTCCAAAAATCACCCAAACATTTATACAACTGCCAAACGGTGGTTAAGGGCATAAGCAGAGAGATTTAGCGAGATATACGTGTACCCCCGCCTAAGTATTGTAAATTGTAGTTACGCCACTCGTACAAAATTGTAATGAAAGGATATGCCTGATCTTTAACCAAAGAACGTGGTCCGCGGTTAACTGGCCCAGCAGCAAGTGATCATGATAGGCTGATTCTTATCAAAGCAGCCATAGAATTTAAAGATTTGACCTTTATTACCTCTTGAGTGACACATTAGTTTTCTGAACTTAACATGCACGCGACTAATTGAGTGTCCTTTTCCCCACTTATTTGTGCAAAGACGATACTTCCTCTGTCCTTGGATAAGGAAACAAGTAATATTAGCCTTGTAGAGAAGGAAATTTCAATCTGAAATCACCTGGTATACATTATGACGTCGACGATTCGAGAATTCGTCCATGTGCCTTATTATTTATTAGTTTCTCTTTTACATGTTACGAATCCAAACAGGAAGGAAATTTTGATCCGAAAAACATGTTTCAGATCAAGCTAGCATTTAAAAGAATGATGTTTGTTAATTTAATTTCAATCAGCGCAGCGGAATGGAAACGTACCTTTCATATAACCTTTGAGCTTACCCTCTTGTTATTAATATTCAAGTAAAGCACGCTTAAGAATGTGGTACGTGTTAGCGGTTGTTGCCGTGCATGCAAAGCTTCAGGAAGACTCAAGGATAGTCTTCGAAAGTGTCTGTCCACCATTGTAAGTATCTGTGTTTTGTTTTTTTTGTTTTGTCTTTTTTTCTTTCTTGTTGTCTGTTTTGCCTTAATCATATTAGTGGTCGGTTGAAACTAACTAACCTTGAAAGCACGTGTGTTGCGCTATCGAGAAAAAAAAAACAGACACCTAATGGAATTGAACATTTTTTTATATATCATAAAAATGTAAAGTTTGTAAAGTACTCAATGAAGATGCCTACAAGTTCGTGATCCGGATGATAACGTAAAAAAGTGAAATTTTTTTGATAGCTTACCGATTTAAGAATATATAGTAAGAAAAGGAATAAGATTAACTTTTAGCGGACGAGTCTATATGGTCACACCTCGTGTATAATGTCCTTTGCTCTTAAATAATCGATACTAGCACTGTATTTAAACATTCTAAGAGAAGTCCGCAGCTCAGCTCTAATGAGCTTCAGTGGGGTTCATGTATTGGCTCTCTAAGTCAGTTTGTTTACAAAACGTCTTTCCTTGGTGAAGGAAAAATGCAAACCTTTCCTCTCTTAAAACCCAGTACCTGCTGATAGTTTAAGTACATAGACAATGAATGATAATCCGAGAATGTTCATTGTGTCAAAATTCAGGAAAAACTAGGAGTTATATTTAGGTAAGAACTATACCATCATCAGACTAAAATATGCATATAGGTAGCTCTTAAATACAATGAAGAGACGAAACGAAAAGTAATAATCTTGAGAAAATGCAAAGTTCACAACTGCATTTTAATCCTTTGTCAAGGGAAGGTATAATTTACCACTAGGCACAAATTCGATGCTTATTAAGGCATGTCCAATGTACGCCGCTAAACATGCAATGCATTACGTTAGCCGTTAGATCATCACAATGTAAAATACTGTTCAAACCATGACTAGATGACATAATTATCACTATTTCGAACTATTTTCATGTCTAAATCACTTGCTTTTTTTAATCATAGCATCTCAGTGTTTATCATGATTTTGCATAACTTATGCTGCAGAAAATGCATAATGTAATTGCAAGTAAGTTGTAAAAGACGTTTTGAAATTGGAGATGTTCTTCAAAGTAGTTGATTCTTTTCGTCGATATATAACATTTTTGAATGAATTCTTGCAAGTATAAAGGTGCAGGTCTTGACATTAGAAAGTTCTATCGCATTCTAGAACTGCTCTAGTTAGAAGTGCTTCACAGTGCTTATATTCTAGAACATTAGAGATTTTAGAGATTTTAGAACCCCCAAAAGACCTTACATATTCTAGAGCTTTAGAAATTTTAGACTCACAATATGGGTCATAGATATTCTAGAACTTTAGAACTTTTAGAGATTTTAGAACCCCTCTTCCGTTCTAGCATTCTACATCGCATATTGATTTTAGAGGTTCTTGAACCTTTTAGCTATAGATTTCTATACTTTCGAGACATACCCTCAGTGTTTTTTAAATAGCTCTAAAATAAAAGAAAGCTATAGATGAGTTCTATCTTCTAATGACAATATCTGCAACTTTCTCCTTGCAAGTACCAGAGCTTTCCCTGGAACAAATACCGGCATGCACAACTGAAATATCCTTCCAAAAGAAATTGCATTTGATGACCTTAAGCAACCTTGAGTGACGTAAAATCCTCAACATATTCCTGATGTTCCGGACTTCATAACATCTGATGAATCTTTTTCCTGTCTTCTGGAACAAGCGATAAGAACACTTAGGAGCACAGATGTGTTCTATTCAAAATAACTGTTCCAGGTGGATTTTAGATTCAATGCATGGTTCCCTGAAATAGCACTGAGAGGAAAAAGGATGGAACACATTACGTAAAAGAGCTCCTTTTGGAGAAATAATTAGCTGCAATGCTACTGCAAAATAAACAAAGTTGACCTCCTTGGCGTTTGAATTGCACTGATATCAGTTTTTCCATGTACGCTGCTCGGAAAGTAAACTTAACGCTATCAAAATCCTTCATTAAAACGTTCCTAACGCTTAAAAAGGAGCTACGTAACTGTTTGTGCATTTTGAAATGTTTAGCCTAAATTTTTAGAGCTCGAGTTTGTCGTTTGTATTAAATCCGTGTTAATCTTCTCCATTCTCAACCATCCTTGTTCCTTTATGGTTTATTATTATCACTTTGGTGTATTTCTATCTTGAAAAGTACTATTTTCAAGTTTCTTTTCAACTTAAAGGTAATTTTGTGGGTCACCAAAATAACTTAAAATAAGGTAAAATAATTGGTCTCCTTTAACTAAGTGGTTTCAAAATTAACTCTTGATCAATCAAAAGAGCTTATCTCACGCGATGCTTTTGAATGACAAAGATAAGAAAGAGGTTCCTGTGTTAAGTATACTTTACACTGAGAAATTCGTATAGAAACACATGGGTAGTAATTTCACAATACTATTGTTTGTTTGTTTTTAGTACCATTCCAAAATGTATCCCTTGCAAGACAGGTACCATTGAAGCTGCTTCACTCATGCTAACTATATGTTTCCAATATGCGTTGCAACAGGCCAAAACTCTACGTTTAAAGCCGCTCATCTCAAACAAGGAGAAATCATCAACGTTTGGCCAATCAGCGATCGACAAACAGTACTGAAAGCGCGAGTCGGATTTCTATTACAACTTAGCAGCTGCCTTTGTTCAATATTACGATCTTCTAAGTTATTTTTAGACTTGGCACGCAAAGTAAGTAAAAAGTAATAAGATGGCCCATTAGTGAGATAACAGTTTCCTAAGCTAATTAATTCTATCTATCAAGTGGTTAAACCCATTTAACACCAAAGAACTTTATCTTTTACGTATATGAGAGACCCTGGGATCTAAGTTCCACCTAATGCGGCTTACACCACGTGTGCTCCTCTGAGCTAAGAAATTAATCAAAATATCTCTAATTTTGATCAAAAAGTTTGATGGTACTCCAGTCGTATGACAATTAATTCTATAAGTGCCAGTGCCATCTCGAAAATGAAGGAGAAAAGAGAGAATTACAGAACGATATCAAAAACGACTTTCTAGAGATTTAAATGGCAGAGCCACTTTTTAGCATCGTGTCCCAGAACTAATATCTATCAGTGTAGCATATTTACGATGTTAAGTGACTTGTGATTTGTGAATTAATCCAGGCGTGGTGTCTGTCTCATGAGTGAAGAGTTTTTCTAATAGAGTTCATCCACAGGTTCTTATAGTTCAAGTAGTTTTACATCCAGAGAAATTCAAATACGAAGTTTGGAGCGGAAAACAATCCCAGGGGTTCATTGCTCCCAGCAGAGCTATTCTATTTAAGCACAAAGAGTTAACGGCGGTCTGTCTTGTTAAAGAAATTGCTTTGTTAAGGTTCACATTGTGCGGGAGAGCTAAAAGAAGCCAAGTTAATAACGGCATGGTTACCTCCAGGCCAGTGTACAGAAAAAGAACACATTGATTAATATGAATTCTCGATTGCATGATCCCACTCGGAATTCTGATTGGCAAAAATGTTGAAAATTATTTCTAGCTGTACTAATTGACGATGTGATAAAACTTTTTATGATCTTCTCACGACAATCACTAAATCGAATGTATAAGATTTTCGTTAATCAGAATATATTTTCAAGTGGTTGATTCTTGGCAGTAAATCAGGCAAGAAAGCTTTCTTATACAATGATGCATTGCTGGTGATAGCAAAACTTACATAAGACCTAACTTCATTCCGTTCCTTTTTTCAGCATTAGACATTTCTTTCGTATTTTTGAATTTAATTTGAGTTACAAGTATTTTTGTGTTAGTCATGTGTATATAATTTATGCAATTAAATTGAAAATGAAGATTATAATTTTGTTTAATCTTCATTTCCAATCTAATTGCGTAAATACCTCAATTCAAAGTTGTATACAACCTTGAATGAGGTACCTAAGCACGATTTCTGTTCTTGTGTTGTGGCGTTGTATAATGAAAAAATAATGTTAACCGTTACTTTAACGAGCTTTAATTTCTAAGCTTCGTCTACGTGTTTCGTTCTATATTCAGTTATAGTGGCAAAGAACAATATATTTTCTTTTAAATTCAAATTAGCTTCTGTCTCACAAAATAGGAGTCTTGCTGATGCAAAGGTGTCCAAATTAAAATGTTACACAATAATCAGAGCAGAGAATATGATCTTTTTTGTCCTTAGAACATCGTCCTTTATTGGCATTGATATCGTAATTTCAAGGAGTCCCTTTAGGTGTTTTCACTGCCAAGATAAAGGTGTGCTTAGCAGTTACGTTTTGTTTAGGCGAATTATATAGATAAGTGGGCTATTGAAAATCTGTTAAAAATCAATTTTCGTTATCACAGACGAGAAGGGAAACAACTGCGCGTGATATTTTGCGATACACTCACGGAAAAGCTGTAAATAGCTAAATAAATGGAGAAAAGATGATGAATGACCAAAAAGGGTTTTGTCCGCCTCTGCAAAGTAGCTCGCTATTCAGTTCCTCTGTGTAGGAAGTGACAAATCATAAATAAGCGAATGAAGTAGACTTCGCACATATTCAGCACCAAGGACGGTCAATAACTCACTGTTAATTCTTTTTCACCGGTACAATAGCTCTTGGTATTTAGGTTTATCTTTCACAGAAAGAAATTTGCTATCATTCGTATTACAACTGCAATGGAATACTGCACGTGGTGTGCCGTTAAGGTTACTCTTAAATTGGATCATAGCGCCACACAGCTTAGCCGATAAGGAGCAGCAGACAGATTGAAAGACACAATCCCTTCATAAAATACCATATCTGTTCACATCTCAATAAATTTCGAACTAAATCTTATTACATTAAAAAAAATGCTTTGTTATCTACTCAGTGGACTTGTGTTTCTTTTCTTGTCAGGGTATCAAGAATGTCAAAAATAACAAAGGCTACTTATACACTTTGATTATATTATAGGTTACGGTGCCATTTATTGAACTAGTCAGGCGAAGAGTAAAAACTAAAATTATCGAAAACAGCATGAAAACACTGAAAATAAAGGTTACTACCCCGAGGATGTCTGGTTCATTTGTATTAGTTCCTAATATGTGCAATAAAGTGTCTTTCATATGTATTTCTGATGACGTTCAGCGCATGCATACCATTTTTATCGGCATGCCCCGCACCCCGGGAGGTCGTTTTCGGCGTACGCAATATTCACCTATTTACTCTCATGCCATACAAAAAGCTAATCGGTTAGGTTTCTCATATCGCAAGGGATAGCTCAGAAGAGGGACGTTCAGGTTATAGTTTTCGTTGGTTATGTGGCCGACATCGATTGCTGTGTGGATAAGGGGATTATCTACAGGTAAGAAGGATTTGATTACTCACCTGTTTGAAAATCATCCAGATCACGCTTGAGCCAGTGACCTAGGCCTGTACCGCGCCGACGGACTTCATTGAACAACACTCGGTATCTGTAACCTCTCCACAAGCATGCAATTTTAATTCCATAAAGCCTTTGACGTTTCTTTTTAACTCTGATATATACTTCAGAGATAATTTCGTAGTTTGCCTTTTCGCTAGGTATATTACACTGTAAAAGAATTGTGAACTTAAAACCTGGCGCAGTTGTATCACGGTGTGCTTTAAAGACGAAAAACAAAGCCATCTAGGAGGGGTTCTTATAAAAATTCAGGGTACAATTGCAAGTAGAAATGAAACCTGGGCTAGTGATCTATCAACGACACACTGGAAAAAAGAGCTGTTTGCAATCCCAAGTTTAAGTGACCTTCATAGAACGAAAACGTCAGAAGTGGTTGGCGTTTTTGCTCGTATCTTACTCTTCGTACCAGGCACCAGTTTCATCCGGTATCTGCATGATTGCATGTGAGAGCTTAATTGGCTGAGCTTACTATGCAAGTTTTACAAAAGAAATCAGGAAAAAATTTTTCTAAGCTTATTAATACTAGCAGGGGCCTTTTTATTAATTAGTTTGCAAACAGAATTATTTGGCTCTTATTACATTATAATCTCAATTTTCGTCAAGAGCTTCAAAATGACTCCTTCGCGAACCTCTTCAAAAACTACAGATATTGTTACGTCAAACAGAGTTGTCTTGTTTTAGGAACTTTCTTCTTCACAGAACTGTAATTTCGTTTGGTCTTACGAACGTGTGGTTACATTGTCCGCACATGGCTGAGCGTCGCCAACGCTATTGCTACTGAATAAGCGGCTCTATTCCTTGGTCGGAATAAAAGCTGGCATAAAAAGAAATCTCACATCGTTACGCTATCTGCAATAAATATCAGAAATAAATCGCTGTCAGGAATAGAGAATTGCCTCGTAATATTATCGTTTTGCAATAACTAACATAGTGGAACCTGTATTAACTATAACATGACTACAAACGAAGTCTACTCTTGAATAAGTGATTCAGATTTAATAAAATGTTTGCGAACTGCATTCATTCAACCTCAATCGCTCACGCCGTATTGACTACCAGCGAGATATGAAATGTTACAGGCTATTGATTTTTTCGATGTGTATTAGCATATTCCGACATCTGATACAAACGGCGTAGTGCTCAAACCCCACGTAGATAATATAAGGCTCGCTACATGTATCGAGCTTGAAATGCTTGTTATGTCATGCCTTAGGGTTTAGACGAAGCTACTAGTCGCTTAATTTGATGTGACTTACCGACAACGCACGCGTCATTAATCTGTGTAATAACTACAAGTATTACACGGTAATAACTTCTCCGAATAAATGGAGCACTAAACGTGATTTTTAGGGATGTATTGATAAGTAAGCACAAATTGAAATGCACTTTCAATTGAAGTGTTAAACAGGCAACAGATTCATCTCTATAAAGGTGTCTCGGATTGATTGATAACGGCAATATTAGTTAATAGTCCGTCTCTTTTGATACAATGAGAACGAAATTATTTCTGTATATGATTAATGTTCAATTAGTCTACATGTATATTGATCCACTGAGATTTTTCTTTGTCTTCTTTGCTTTCACTTCGTTGGTTTGACCTCAGTTAACTCGCATGGGACTCTGGCATCGTTGTTTTTTAAGAAAATCATTTTGTTTACATGCCATTGGAGAACTGTTATATTGCTATATATAGAAAACCTTCTCAGCGGTTTTAAAACGTTTGAACTTGAATGGTTTCTTCAATAATTAACTTGGTCTTATGGCGTTAGTTTCAGTATAAGTTATAAGGTAACGCAGACACTTCACAGTATTACATGTAAGACCGGGCTGTTTTCCGAATTTTCAACGGCGGATCGATCTGAACGTGGAAAGGGATGGATTCCCTCAGACGTGCTTAACTTGAAGAATATTGAAGCAATGACAATGAAATTTGGAAGGTACAGATCACCTGGTGATTACGTAACGATTTCTCTGCAACACTAAAAATTTTGGATTTCTCGATTTTTTCTGAAACGACAGAAGATAAACAAGAAATCTTAAGAAATGACGCAAAAGTAGTCAGACTATCATAACAATGATAGAAAGTTCAACAAATGCAAAAATAAAGAAAAAATAAAAAAAAATAACTGCTTCAAAGTTGCATTGCGCATTGCAAATCCGTCCTACATATTTCAGTACGTAATCGATGTTTCTGATCGGGGTTACAAGTGCTCATCTTATGGAATTATATTTTAAAAAAACTATAATTCATTCACCCAGTATCAGGGCTTGAATAACAAAGTCAATAAGGTTAGTTACCTTTTCCTTTAGCCTGGTTCATACTTGTGAAATAAGTGTAACACAAGTGAAATAAGTATAATGGTAAGCACAAGAAAAGGAAAATGTACGTTTTTTCTTTTTTGCTTGTGCTTATTTTCACTTGTGTTATGCTGATCTCACAACTGAGAACCCGGCTTTAGGCACTCTGTATAGACGCTGTATTTTGTGGCTTGAATAAATTATGACTGGAACAACTGGTTGACTTTCTTTAGACCCTCTTTAGTTGAAACTTGTTCGAAATAATGAGATGCATAGAAATTGTCACTGCACTTAAGTGTATACAGACTTAGATTAAACTTGTTTTGTATATAACCATTAGCATTGCGCCATATTGCTTAAGATCTTATTAATTAAGGTAAATTGTGACCTCAGACGTTTGCCGTGCACTTGGGTTCTTGCAAAGCAAATAGGAACTAGCTACAATACGCTGTGAGACAAATTAATTTTTCACAAAAGGAATAAAACCTCGATTAACATGAATCGGTCAACCCTTAGTCGGTTATCAAATCATGCAAACCCAGTACTTCCAGCCTTGTGCACTTACTTAGTTCAGAGCAAACGTTGCCGCTTCAACAAAAGAGAAGATACGTGATTAAATTCTTCAAACTAAATACTGCTAACGACTAATTTATCAAATCCGGGCGTAATTCGTGACGTTTTTAACATAACCTGCCTGACCTTGCTACTCTAGCCTGCAGCCTGTAGGCGTTTTGCATTTGGGATCTATCAATCATTCTATTAAAAGCAAAATTAAAAATGACAATTATTATGACGTCGTCACCAAAGTCTCTCAGTCATTCATGCAAATTCTTTCTTATACTTTGTTCGATCTGGCAGTGACATCCATATGTATATTGCTACGGAGTAAATTTCAAAACGAATTACCGGGCAGAGTTGCTCTTGCAAAGTTTATCCATATCGCACAAATAATATTACATTGGTTGAAGAGTTGAACTTGTTGGATACAAAATTGGATACTTCTTTAATAGGCACCCTGCTGGTTAGTGAAGAAGTGTATGGTAAAGACGGAAACTTGCAACTGAGTACGGAAATCTATTCGGTGAGTCGAAAGCCTTACATTTCGCGATTTTACCCGGCGTTACACCAATTTAAATGACTGAATAACAATCACGGTTGATATTTTGTGAAATTTGAAATGTTTTGGGATGTTTGTGAAGATTAATTGCTACTTTAGATAAGAACTAAGACTACCTGATCATGATGTTACACACGTTATATTTTGAGAAATACTCATGCATTTCGGGTAAAGTTTAACGGTGCTAACTCTAAATTATTGATAGAACTAATGCCATGAAAGCTGTGTATTATCTTATCAGCCCAATCGAGCAATACGTGAGTCCTACACTTCAACGGATATACCACCTGGGCAGGGTCGGATAGCAGCTCTCGTAGGGTCTCAGAGAATACATAATAA
>CM042754.1:17248230-17266098 GCA_022496165.2 Catalaphyllia jardinei
TATTTCCAGTCAGTCTAGTTGTAGTAGCAACTGAACATGTTAAAAGGCAAGTTCACAACAGACGTTTGCCAAGTGCGAGGAAGTGCACTGACAATTGTATGACGCAGCTACTTGTCAGCAAAGAAACGGACGAATAAAAATAAAGTAAACAAATAAAAAAAGTATCTTGTAAATTTGTTAAACAAACCACTCTGTGACATATAGCTTGTAAAAACAGCTGCGGAATAAGTCGGCAGGTTGCTCCTTATCTGTTATTACAAGAAACGAGAATTTGACAGTTACTGTTTTCCTGTCGTTTATTTGCATTCCTCATGTCATGGTCACTGAATTAAAATCAATAAATGGATTACCGGTGTGGGAGGTGTGTTGCTAAGATCAGATATAGCAAGTTAAGAATTATGGGGGAGGATGAGAGGAGACGGGAAGTCGTTGGACAGGGAGGGGGTGGGGAAGGGGCGAGGATCTTGTAAATGTGGAGCGGGAATTGGGTTGGAAAGCTCAATGGCGGTCCAAGTCACTGATAAAGTAAATCTTCTTTTTTTTACTGTGGATACGACATATTTAAGAATTGTTGTCTTCGGCCATATCGGAGATTTGGTCGCAATTGTGGTTTAATTAAGATTACTACAATGTTAAACACTTTCAACTATTAAAATAAGACCAGCCGAAACGGACAACGACATTTTTGTAATAAGGAGGAAAAAGCAACATCTTTGTAATAAATTGGCTTTGAAAAGCAAAAAAATTGGACTTTGATTGATGGATTGAAGAAACAAATAACAAAGGTAGGCAAACAGGTCGATGTCCTAAGTTCGGTGGTCCAATCTTCTTTTATTCGAAAGAAAGGCTCACTGTGTCTTCCCACAAAGTAGTGCGAATTCTCCTACTACATTTTTGATCAACGGCGTTCAAGGTGCAACGGTCGAAACCAGGACATCACCAGCGTGTATAATGCTTCATTCAATGGCATAATTTCGATATTTTTGTGCAAACTTAATTTCGGAATATGATTAAAAACTGATGAGTTTCCGTTTGCTTATTTTTCAGTGAAGCTCTTAAATTATCATATGCCAGAACCACGACACATGATTTGGCAGAAACGAGCGTCATTATCAAACATCGATATTCTAACAAAAAGATAAACAGGCACCTCTCATGTTGCCTAGCCTCTATATTTCTCGTAGCACGTAAAGCTCTTCAGGAGGCACAGTCTTCGCGGTCACATGCGAAACCTTTTCAGTGATTGTAACTTTTCCGGCCTCAAAAATGCGCGCGATTCGTCTGCAATTTGGGACGGTATTGCAATTGGGCCGTGACTGACATCGATCAAGCGGTACAGATCAGATTTCAGTCTTCTCCTTTTATACGCAGAACAATACCAGGTGAGTGCGGGGACACGTTTTCGTTGCCGGGAAAAAGCTTCTGTTGTATTCCGATATTCAAGAAACTAGAACACAAGAACTTCATGTGCGTTTACTCACCTGGACCATTTCACGAGTAGGAAGAGATTTGCATTAAAAATAAAAAAATGTAATGAGGAAATCAATCATCAGTTCGTTAATAGCCTAGTCCTAACTTTATTTCATTTAATATGCACCCGTCAAAGCTCTTCATTTTTGTCACTTAGCTGTGTAGCCTACGTGTAAAAAACCTGGCATGTCAATGAGTTCTTAATTCATTATCGAAAGAAGAACAAGAAAAATTTCCCGTCTGTCTGAGCTTAAGGCAGTAGCAATAAAATCTTAGGTATTTCATATTTAAGACCGAAGAGTACTAATTTTATGTTTGAATAAAGTAAACTTCAGTAAAAAAGTGTATTATTTTAGCTTCACATCACCTTCATGTAAATAGCTGGTCTACATGGTCCAATTTAATAGTCGATCGGTTCCCAGTGGTTATTGATTAGAAAAAGAACGCGGTTGTCATGAGAACTGATTTGCAGTTCTGTTAATGGTCGGAACAAGTATCTGTGATGCCCTAAAAGCAAAAGAAATTCGAAAAAAACGGAGCCTCGAGACCAAAACCGAGGGAAATTGAATAAGGAAAGTAATTTGTTCGATCCGAGAAACCTTGACAGAAGAAAAATTTAGCGCGAATTTCTCTAACCAATCGCTAGCGGGCACTCGCGAGCTGTTCACCATATTTGGCGTGTGCTAAACTCTCCTATTTTGTGAAAAGAGCTCTTCTGTCGATTTGCATAGGTATTAAATTGACCTGAGAGCGTTAAAGCGATGTGGCTGGCCAAATCAGCTTTAAATTTTACACCGGGCCAAGAATGGTTCTTGCGCTCTTCCATATGGTAGTTTCAGCTTTGTTTTCGCTAGTTAACATGTTTAAAAAACTCGTTGAAGGTGAGAGAGGCGAAGCGAAGCGATGTACATTGCATTTGTCCGTAGCCGCGCAAGTAAGTGGAGCTCGTCATCTCAAATGCAAACTAACCTTAGTTTATTATTTAGACCCTCTGGACAGCCGTATGGTTGCCATCACATTGGTGCTTTGGTGTAACAGATTTCCACACCCGCAAATTGCGAGTTAAACGGGCAAATTTAAAACTGTTTCGAGCGATCTCCTCCAATCAACCCGTTATAAATGTCAGTTTGCCATTTTTTGAATGAATACCTTTCGTTTCATGGTTGTAGCTCTTCAAGTGATGTTATTCTGGCCGAACGAGATATTGCTCGGTGACTGAAATTCAAAGTGAACCCTTTTGTTTGTTTTCTTAGGACGTTCTCTCTTGCCTGACCTTAGCGATCGACATGAAGTCGTTGAAAGAAAGCGCTGAAAGGGCGATCCATCTGCTTCTACCGCGAGTGGTAAGTAATAACACGCACACCGCTTTCAAGCTACCCGCAATAAATAGCTTGTTTACGTTTTGGAAGATGGCACTGCACTTGCAAATTCATCAAATTCGTTCAGATGTACCTTTTTAGAAGGTTTTAGTCCCGCGAAACCCTTCAAAACCATTTCGTTCTCCAAAATTTTATTTCTTCTTGAAGCGCCTCTTTCATCACTGCTTTCATTAGTGGTCGTTGTAAAAATTATCGCTTGACCTATAGGCGAAATGCACCTCACTGTTGAGGGCTTTCTCTTATTCAAACAATCGCTGAGCAAATTTTCTTTCTTCGTTATTCGTGACCCGTCCTACAAAAGTAAAGAAAATAAAGGAAACCAGTGAAACGTTGAATTTGTAAACCATTCACAACAATGTGGACCGTCACGTCAACTTCCAAGCGCACCTCGCTAAAATGCATCTTGAACATTGCGACTGTGTAATTTATGTAAACTTATATTGTATCTCAGTTTACGCCCCGAGGCCGCCGTAGAAATTTGATTATTTTGACTCTGGTTAAGCAAAATAAGTGTAGAGATGGCGTTATTTCCATGTACATGTCCGGCTTCGCGGGTTTGTACATGTAATTTGAGATAGTACTATTTGTGTTTCTGTACTCGGGCCATGCACGCGAGCTTTGAATTTACATGTTTGAGGCGTCAAAACAGCTTACGTTCAAATTAA
This sequence comes from Catalaphyllia jardinei, assembly GCA_022496165.2. Classification (NCBI taxonomy): domain Eukaryota; kingdom Metazoa; phylum Cnidaria; class Anthozoa; order Scleractinia; family Caryophylliidae; genus Catalaphyllia; species Catalaphyllia jardinei. The sequence goes on from CM042754.1 coordinate 17,251,745, forward strand.
GAAAGAACAAGAAATCTTCGAGTCTTGTTAGCCTCCGGGTAAGTGTATATTTGCATTTTTGATGGTTGAAACTGAAATTAGTTTTATTACCTTTAAAAGCGTTTAGATTTGTTCTCGCGGACATTTCTTTGAAGTAATCGTACCAGCCCTAACAGTCCTGAACATGCAAATACGCCGAAATTCGCGAGAATAAATAATTAGTCGTGTTCCCAAGGGGTCTTTGACCACGGTCTGCAAGTCACGTTGCTTTTTTAATTATGATTTTCAAACGTTCACAAAAGCACAGACAATTTTCGTCAGGCGTCCGATGACCAATGCTGTTTTGAAACACCGAAACGAGTGGCTAGTACTGTAGATTGCGATCTGGCCAATTAAACAGAATATTACCTGCTACACACTTTTTGTACACTGTAGACATCTGTGGTGCTGTGAGACAATTTCACAAAATCTATGTGGTTAACGGATAGTTTACGTTGTCAATATACCTCTCAATTGTTCTAATATTTGGCAATGGAGGATTAGTTCTGTCTTGTGTCATTGTGTAACGTAGCAATTAAATGGCTTTTTGCACAATTGTGAGCGCTTGAGAAAACGGATTAAAGACTTTTAAAATCAGAAAAGTCTTTATTAATCGTTATTTGCTACAGAAAATCGCACGAATTGGAGTAGTTAATAATTAATGATATATTTTCTTCTATTCAGGAGCTTCCAAAATATGACTTTACGAGAACTTATGGGGGTCGTAAATCTTATGAAGTTTTTTCTAAATTGATTTGGGTAATTTATGGATGCAAATTCTTTTGAAATTAACTTTTTTGTAAGTGGGAAAGTGCAGATTTTAATCTAGAGCTTTCCTACGTGCAAATCATCTAATAGTCAAGTACATGTTTTTCAGTTATTGTCAATCTTGCTTTTGATATGGCAATTTAGCGGCAACTGAAAAGTTTTTGATTTTGTTGATGGTTTGTTGGTTTGCATACAATTTATTCATCTGTCAATATTCAGCTATATTGGGGAAAGGGGGGGGAGTACGTGGGAAACAGGGAGGAGCCTTAAGGGAAATTACTCCTCTGAAAGAAAATGGTATTGGCTGGTATTTGCTGATTGGCTACAGTACTTGTCTTTCCTTGGTTTGGGTCTTAAAGCAATAATTCGCTACAATGACTTTAGTGGGATTTTTTTCCCATTGATCTGACTGGTTTAAAGTTTGACCCCAGTTATTAAGCAGCATCACAAAAGAAATTCTGCAAACACTGTCATGTATATTATATTTTTCCCATTGTAATTAAGTCTTGATTAGTTATGCCAAGTGGTGTTGATTATAGTCACCGACAGTGCATCTATCAGTATTAAAACACTATACAATTGTGCCCAGCTACATTTAACAATTAGACTACGAGCCCGAGTTTTCTACGAGCAGATAGTCAACAAGGTGCAACTATTGCTCGTAGAAAAGGAGGGCAAGTAGTCTAATTGTTTTATGATAAATTTACCGTAGTCTCATTGCGTAAAAAGTAAAAAATGTCAAGTAACGCGTAGGAAAGAACTGTTTTATTATGTTACATCAGGTTCAAACGTGATGCGGGATGTGCACTGATGTGTAACTGTTATCTATCAGCAGAAAGAAAACCGTAATATAGCCAATCAAATTCACAGATTCACAATAGACTACGGTAAATTTATACTAATTATTATAAGTATAAATTTACCATAGTCTATTGTGAATCCGTGAATTTGATTGGCTAAATTACTGATGACTATCTGCTGATAGTCATCAGTTATGCATTAGCGCACATTGCGCATCACGTTTGAACCTGATCTAACGTAATAAAACAGTTCTTTTGTACGCGTTACTTGACATTTTTTTTCTTTTTATGCAATGAGACTATGGTAAATTTATACTAAAACAATTAGACTACTCGCCCTCGTTTTCTACTAGGGATAGTCAACTCAGCTGCGCCTCATTGACTATCTGCTGGTAGAAAACTTGGGCTCGTGGTCTAATTGTTAATTATACATCAGACTCACTATGAAAAACCTGATTCTGATTGGTCAAGAGCATTCAATCAATTCACAATAGCTTGTGAACTTGACATGATAAATGCAATATCTGCAGCAGATATTGTATTTATCATGTTAAGTTCAATGTCTGCCTGGTTACCAAGCCCCTTGGAGTGCTTTCAGAAACAAAATGGCTGGCCTAATGAATACCTATTGTTCAAAAAATGTACAATAAAACAATTATTAAATTCGGTTTTCAAATGATATCATGAATTATCAAAACCTCGTGTCTGTATTATCTAGATCTGCCTCAGCCTTCGGCTTCGGCAGATAACAGAGACCTCGGTTTTGATAATTCATGATATCATGCTCAACCTCATCCAATAATTGTTTATTATTTATTCCACAAGTGTGAGATATGAGATGGCAGACAACCAATGACCTAAATCTTGGCATCTTTGTTTACTACTTTCATAGCCATTCCCCTTTATTAACTATGCCTGAAGTAAACATTACTATAACTGCTGTAGTCCAATCCCTTATCACTTTGAACAAATATGTGTACAGTGTATGTACAAGTTGTAAGTCCATCATGCTCCTGATATGTGGTGTTCTACAGCATTTTAATTAATTCTTGCAGGTAGATGTGGTGGTGTTTGTCTTGAGCCCTGTCTCAAATGATCTAGAAGCTCTTGGAAGGTCCAGCAGCAGTACACCTATTACAATACCTGCAAGTGGACTTGCCAGGTTTGTCATGACAGGTCAAGACAGCAGGAGTCTTTAGTGTCCTTATCATATGTCTAGCTCCATGAGGAGGCAGGTTGACCAAATCCCATGTGATTGGGTTTTTGAGCGAGTGGCTATCTTTTACCCACTCTCAAAATTTTCCATAAGCCATGACCAAGCTTGTGCAGTCAAGATGGTTGGATATTAGCCTCTTTCCTTTGGAGTGTTTCAGGACCTGGACTCTGTCTTGATTCATAAGCATTTCAAAAAGAAAATAGAAAGAACTTGGCCAATATCCAACGAAGCTTGGCCAATAATGTTACCCACATATATTTTTCCTTTAACACTGAATGTAAATTATAATTTTGATAGGCATCTTAGTCAATGCCAACATAAATCCTTTAAAGACTGAGATGTATTAACTACATGATTGTGTAGTAACATATTGCAAGAATCAAAAGCCACTACATGTAGGCCTGTAACATGTTGATATCATGCTTGGTCAATAGTTAACACCAATATGTATTGCCTAAAGCATTTTTATGGTTTGGGTATCAGTTCCAATTTTGTTTTCAATTCTGACCATTTTCCTACTTACATGTAGAGCTTCAAAGTTCCTGTTTGTAAGTGTCAAACCATTGATTTACATTAATGTACTTGAAGATCATGCAACCTGGATGAGTATGTATTTAATGCATGTACACAGATGTAGCTTGTGTCCACTTTCTTAAGACTGTACTCCTTAGAAGGTGTATCCTTACAGTTTTTCTAACATTGAAGATGTTATCTACAGTGTATTTAATTTTATTGCAATTCAGGAAGGCAATAGATGGGAGAAAAAGAATAGTTTTACCCCCTGGAATCAACAAAGATGATCCTTTATTGGTGTTTCTACCGACAGCAGGACTACATTCAGAGAATGATCAAAAAGGTTGGTATTATTAACTGTTACATTATGTACACCAGTCACTGCCTTTCATGCTTGTTGAAGCTTGGAGCATTGTACATGTAAATGGCTTGTTGATGACTGTGATATCATACCTTTTTAATACAGGTTTTATCCCACCCCAACACTCAATCATGAGTTGTATCTTAATTCTTGACTTTTTGAGTAAAGGTTGTTAGTATATGTAGAGTCACTACTAACAATTCTATTTTAGCAACATATTTTGGCCCATTTTTAGACAAATTTAATTTGTACTCTAATACAAAAAGAAAGGGCTTTAGATCTGAGTTGATAATGACATCAAATTTGTCAAACAATTTTCAATGCCACAGGATTGGAAAATATACATGTATGCAGAGCTGAATGAATGTTGGTGTTTGATGTACGGTCATTAATACTTAGGTTACTGTTTGAAACAATTTATTGTTTTACTTGATAAATGTTCGGTATTATGTACTCTACCAAGTAATGGTACAGTGCATCTCTCAGAAGTCTTGACAGTTGTGACTGGAGATTTGTGATATTTTAATTTACATGCACATTTGCCAGTCATGTATCATACATGTAGAAAAAAATAATGGCAGTTTTAACTTCTTTTCCAGTAATATTGTCCCCTCTGTATACAGATGATAAACTAGTTGCATTTTTCATGGTAGGTGCCTGTACTTGATTTGCCACACTGCTATAATTCCCCATTAGTTTGTGATTATTATTTTGTGCTCTGGAGAACACCAGATAATATAGCCTGTTATGCATGGCACCAGCCATCAAACTAGTGCAAATAACCACCAAGCCTCAGTTTGAAAAAGTAAATTGTAAATTAATTGTATCATGAACTAATTCCCAAATCAAAGCAGCAGAGATTAAAAGAATATCCTGGAAATGAAAACAACACGAAGGTACCTGTGGTTTGAGAAACCTTCTGCAATCAAGGCTTGGGGGTAAATTGTCAGCATGTGATGATTGCCAGTTGATGTCATAAATTTGTCTAGCATCATTCTCAAATGTGATTTTTTGTTACCTGATGCCCAATGACAACTAATAATTGGTATGTGAATGTACTTTAATGCTGCAAATGTTTTTATTTAATTGAGTTGGAAATGAAAGTAATCCAAGCTTGTAATTGAATTGTAGGAAAGAGGTATTTCACATGCACCTGTTAGCATTTGGTTTGTTTTTGTTAAACAATGATTGGAAGTTGAAGTATTTGGTAACATTTATGGCAACTGGACTATCTTTCACCTTCCAGCTAACCTTGTTTTATCATTGATGATCTTAATTTAGATTGTTTGTGGATTTTTAGAAGACACATTGTCTATTCTGGATTACACTGAACAACAGGTTTGTATTTAATTAAATTAATGATTATTCATTTCATGATGAATTTATTGTTGAACTGAAGAAGGTAACACTTACAGTACATTGTGTACATTACATGAATAGGTGCAAAAACCAAGCAAACAAATAAAGAAACCAAACAAATACATAATTTTAAATAAATAACTGTTGATGGCTTCCAGCTCATCAGACTTGAGTACCGTATGCATTATCATTAGTTTTAGTTAAATTATATACTTTATGTTCAATAATAATTGCAGCCCGGATATAGAATAAATTATCAGCACATTCAAGGATTTGCCAATTTGTAAAACCTGTATCATTTTCATTTAAAGCCTGCCAAGTCTTTTAAACAATTTGTAGTAACATAACTGGCTAAGTAATTAAGTTTAACCGGCAAATACTTATTAGCATTTCAAATAATGTGAAAGTTTACATTCTTCATGCTATTTTCCAAAGTTAAAGCCATCGATTTATATATATCATAACCTTTACTGCAGATGCTTCAAAGTTATCACCATATAACTGAGAGAAGCAAATATGTTCGAGAATTTGAGAGGCAGAAGGTGTTTTTAGAGTTCTTTAGTGAGTACACATTTGAGTATACATGAAACATAATTGTATCTTTGACAGTTGGTAACCAATTATGTACACTATAAACATGTATAGTTTGTCTGCATGCTCTGGAATTTACATGACTATGGTTACGAGTTTTATGGCAGGTACTGATGCTTATTTTTCATGTTCAGTTTGCAATCATCCACTGCAGTAATACTAAAATATTGTTGAAGTATGAGAGAACATAGCTGAAAACATGAGACTATAACAAGTTTCTTAGTGCTCTATCTTCTAGGTAGAACAATTGTACACTAGAGGAGAAGTCTATGTGTGACTTAAATGCATAGAGAAAACAAAAGCTTTGTTACTGTAATATACAGCTGTACTTGGGTTCAGGCCCTTCTGTTATGGGGCAATGTGGCAATGATAAGCAATATGCATGTGCAGTGCATTGAAACCTGAGCACATGGTACCGTATCTTGAACCTTGTTTGTACGTTATTTTGTGTCCCAAATATTTCAAGTAGTTACGTCTATATTGGTGTTGCTTTCTGCAGGTAGAACTTATGAAAAGGAAGTGGGACCTTTGTCACGTAAAATAGGAGAATTTGTAAGTATTAAGTATTAATGTTAGCTTAACAATGTCACTGCCAGCGGGATAATTTCTATTGTAGAATACAGGGGTGTCAAGAGTAACCTGAGCTGAATCACAGAAATCACTGAATCACACTCTAAGACTGTAGACATGATCATTATCTTGGCAGCTGCATACTCCTGTTGGGCTATTCTTGTTATTTAGAAATTAAAAGTTGGCAAATTCAATAACTTTTTAAAATGACATCCCTGAGAATATCAGTTACCAATTGTCATTAGTTGAATGGAATGCCTGTCCCTTTAAATGGAGATATTTTTATTGCTCACTGAAAGCAACCAGAATCCATAACAAACTTCATCATCATCATCATCATCATCATCATCATCATCATCATTTATTTGCCTTTTAAGTATTACAGAAATTAAAAAATACAGCGCGTAGGTTGTAAGGCGAGGAGACCTCGGGAAACCACCAGGCTTATAAGAGAGGCCACCTCGACATCATAATATTAAATAAGATAGAGGCTGCGAAGGAGTGCGGCAGAAACTAACTCAGAAACTATTTTAATGCCAAATGATCAGATGAAACAGTACATATTCAAGGGGTTTTAACCCATCGACTCCTGTGCCGGCCATGACAAGCACTGACCTTTGTTTCACTTCTGACATCATCACCTTTGGCCATAATTGGCATCATCTGTACCCAAGCTCTGCAGGAGGAAATTTAAGATCTTTCCAGTGACACCCAGATCAGAATGATCAGCTCAGTGGAACCCGAAATATCCACGAAAATGCTCAGAAACTTGAGCGAAAAACCCAGAGCAAAATTGCCTACGACTACATGTGGCTATGTACACTCTATGGTAAAAGTTACCTTCTCGGTGATGCTTTCTCAGAAGTTTTTGAACTGGAAGTAAGCCCAGTAGAAGGTCAATCACTGCTGCAAAAAGATTAGAAAAGGAGAACAAGGAAAGGCCTGAAAAACAAAAAAAAAATTAAAAAAAAGAAAAGCCTAAGGCCATATGTGACTTTGTCCAAAACCTATTTTGAACTTTTATTTCTGTGCATGACCAAGCAAAAGTGTCATAAAACGTGGTGCTAGCTACATTTTAGTGGAAGGAAAGGCATGCTGTCATGTTGCAAAATACTGCCTTTTGAGTTGATCGGAGCAAATTGGGCTCATTTCCAGGCTGAAAATCTCGAAAATTTCCAAAAAACGCACATTTTTGGCAAAAATCTCCAGGAGTCAAATGGGTTAATAAGGGCCAGCAACTGGGCACATTGAGACCAGCATTGAGCATCAAGAAGTTCATGACAGTTAAAAATTAATGTTTTGCCAACCTGTGAAAACTAGTTGCCTTCTTGAAAACAATAATGAAACCTCTGCACATTACTGTACTGATAACTGTGCTGTCGTCTTTAATTACAGCTTCAAGGACAGACCAATGCAGAAGGTAGTGCCATTCTTGTACTAGATCACACAGCAGGAGAACTTTACAACAAGGTACCCAAAAGTATGCTAAAGTGCTCCTTTTCCCCTTATTATCATGTATTGTCAGTGGTTCAATGCATGTGCATTAAAGTGAGGCGCCCAGTTCTTGTTGCGGCTCGCCATGTTTAATTGCAGTTGTTGTGTGTGTGATTTTATCCAGTCAAATCAAGCCCTTTCTAAAACCATCGGAGGGTTTCTCAGTATTTTTAACAGTTAATTTCAATTGTGGGTCCTAGTGACCACACACCAGAACAAAAAGTACTGTAGCCTGTATTTCCTGTATTTTTCTTAAGTCACTGTTCTTCATGTAGTCTTTGCTTCAATTTACATTGTATGCATTGATCTGGATGAGGATTAAGCAAGGTTTTTTGTTTTTAATTCTGCAATAATCTGCCCAAATTAATTACAACTGAAATAAAGAAATAGCTATTATAGTCTAGAGGCACTGACCTGCCTGATGACCAGTGTAGACATACATGTAGCAATAATTCTTGTTTTAATCCCGAGATCTGAGATTGGAAACTGAGCCACTAAAGTAAAAAATAGCCAATGTATACATAGCGTACTGCACCGGCTGTTCAGTCAATTTTCTTGTTTACTTATTCTTGTGTAAATACATATAAATACAGTTAAAATAACCTTATATTAGTTAAAATAACCTTAAGCTTTTCTTATGGTATTTTATTTTCTGATCATTAGCAAGAAAGAAGAGATCGCATGGATGAGAGGAGAATTGAGGTAAAAATATATTAAATGTCTTTTTTTGTTGGTATCACCCATGCCCACCACTTTATTTTTCTGAGAGAATGGCCAGTGTTCTTATTTGAATAAGAGAAAACAAGCACAAAAACAGTAGTAAAGAGAAATACAGACACAGTCTTTAATTTGGAAAACAAGTGATGCTGGATGATTTGTATTGTACAGCTAAATTGTAATGTGTAAATGCTACTGAGTTATGTACATGTACACTTGTACAATTTTATTTAGTGTTTTTTGGATTTCATTTTCTCAGGTTTCTGGAAGTGTTTTTGAGGATTTAATTGAATCTAGGAGTATATTAAATGTTTCTAATATTGCAAAGGTAAGTTTTACAGTAAATGTGATAGACAAATGAATACAAAAACAAATCAATAAAGTTGAATATTAGGTTTCAGGTCTTTTTTTCTCATGTGTGCATAAACATGCGATTACTACATGACCTCACATCATTTCTACACTGACGAGTGCACTTTCGGCTCCTACTTGGTGTAGAAGACACAGTTGACTTAATTTAAACAATGAAGAACAAAAGGGCAAAAGAACAAGAAAAGCAATGAACTCAAAACAATAGGTTTGTGAGGCAGTGTTGTATTGTGATGTGTCATGTGCCTTCTACACCAGAATTGAAGGAGCCACAATTTCTGTTCAACAGTTGAACCAGACCACTTTACTTGAATAGGCCCTTTGCAGCTGGGGTCACGTGACCATAATTTTCCTACAAATTTTATATATTATGGGCTATAACTTAAAGAATGCCAGAAATGGAAAGAGCATATCGAAAATACCAAATTGGCCAAGTTTGAGGCCCCTGGCATTAAAGAATGAGATTTTATGACGGTTTGAATTTTAAAAAAACTAAGAAGATTTGTATGAAAAGTGTCGCTGGAGAGCAAGGCCTTGCTTAATGCCAGGGGCCTCAAACTTGGCCATTGTGACTTTCTTGACATGCTTTTTCCATTTCTGGCATTTTGTAAGGCATAGCTCATAATTTTCTGAAAAGTGGGTCACATGATGGCTTAGCTGCAAAGGGCCTATTAAGAATATGATCATGATTACTGTCTTTGTCAGCACAGCACATAACATTGAGCTATGTACATGTACATGTACATAATTGGGGCTTCTGATATTCTGCAATAATGTGATTTTGCAGAATTGAACTAAAAACACAACAAATCGTGTAATTCACAAAAAAATTGCAAAATGTATACAAAATTGCACAATTTGAGGAAAAGAAGAGGAAATAGACCTTTCAGAGACCATTCTTGCTACATAATGTGTCTTGAAAATTCTGCATAGTTTCCTAACAATTTTCGCAGATTCATCAGAAGCCCTGATGATAATATACATGTACCAAATTTCATAAACACGTAAAAGTTAGTGAAAGAGCACATCATGTTCTTGTACTGAACATGACGTAGCTCGACGATCATTCCTGAGGGTGATGGAACAAGATTATCAGTGGTATTTTGTACATGTTTTTCTCTTTTTAGGACACAAAATACAGATATGATTTGCAGAGAATAACAGGTGAATTTAAGTCAATACACTTTTTGGGCTTCTTTTCTAGGCATTGCACTGTTGATTTCTTATTACTTTGTTAGTTAATGTCAACTTTGTAAAGCCAGTGGCCCCCTGCATCTGGCCAGTGAAGCCGCACTCGCAGATAAGCCGCACCCCGAGTTTAGCAACTCAAATTTTGGAAAAAAAGTTTTTCATGAAAAAAACTCGAAAGAAATCCAAAGTCGAGATCATGAAGTGTTCTGTCTTGATCCAAGGCAAACTCGCCAACAATGGATCGAAAAATACTTTAAAGTCTTACCCGTAATTTTAGCTCTTTAGTAGAATAAACATCATGTCCACCACTTATGACATATGATTGATATTATTGTGGTATTTGTTCACAAGTATTTCTCCATTCGAGGCAGATTTTCCATAGAATTTTGCGCGTAAATTTGTTGTTTTCTTGCATACACTGTGCGAAGCTGTGTAACCAGGCATAATATCGGACGATGGAAGACTGGACACCGGAAGCACTGCGAAAAAATGTGGCAATTTTTTTATTCGTTATAAGGGGCATAACAGACACAAAGCTGTGGCTATCATATCTACAAAGATATTTGGGAGCCATCTGTTGGTGAAAAACTCATTGCACATAGAGAGTTTGGTAATCAGTTCGACAAATTTGCTATCAAAGTGCTCAACGGCGAACAAATAGTGGGCATGAATACTCGAGAATAGCGTGGTATTTTCTCGCTCGTGGAGGATCAATTACCCTTGAAGTAACAGGCCGTCGTCGACACTATAAACAACTTTGTGGGGGAATGGAAATTTCATGCTGTGTAAGGTTCTCCTGTTCAAGAAAAGCGACCATAAACCGTTAAAAGACCTGTTAACGAGGAAGGTTTAACGGCAAGAAATGTAAGCTTGAAATAAGCTTATACTTGTCACCAACGGCTTTTTTAGGAGCCACCAAACTCGCAAAAGCAATGACCAATACTCTCTTGTTGTTGTAATGTAGCATTTATTCCAGTATTATGCCATGAAAGTGTCCATTCACGGAAATTCACAGCACCTTTCCCAAATGGTCTCGCAGATAAGCCGCACCTACGATTTTGATCGCAAATTTTTGGAAAAAAGGTGCGGCTTATTGGGCAAATACATGACATTGTACATATGACATAAAAAATCAGATAGTGCAAGTCAAAACACCATACAATGGATACAGTATTGTAGGAAGAATTATTGTGTTAAATGTATTGTTTTGTATGTGTCGGACTGCATGCAGTCCAATTTGGAAATACATGTAACTGGAGTAAAACAACTCAAATTAGACAATTCCACAGGCCAATTCACTGTGCCAGTCAGCGGATTAAGCAATTTTTCTGACTCAATATTTCCAAATAATTGCTTGTACATGTAAATGTATTTGTCTTGCTGGTTAATAATGTTGTGCAGGGAAATATCCACACCCTTGTAAAGAGTTATTTTTGATGGTTTGTAAAGAAAGGTAGTATGCATGCTTGTTGGAAAGGTAGTATGTATGCTTGTTGGGGTTTCAGACTGACAATATAAAAGTGTTATTTATTTGTTATTATATTCACAAGAACAGTGCAAACAGTAATCCTGCCTTATCTTGGGTGGTATGATTTGGGTGGGTTCAAGGATTGGGGAGTATCGAATGGAATTGGTTGAGGTTGTAGGGGGTGCTTAATGAATCTAGTAGCTCTGTTAATGTTGTGCGTTGCATCTAGGATGAATTTATACCGGTAGTTGTTCCTTTTACATGTTCATGTCTCTGCAACAGATTGTTATGTGCAGTCAATGCTGTGTGTTCCAATAGTCAGCATCACAACAGGCAGTGTTATAGCGGTAGCATGTGTTTTCAACAAAAGACTTCCAGAAAAAAGGTAATACTGACTTCAAGTAAAATTTGTAGAGTGAGACAGAAAAACACTCAAGTCTGTAAACATTTTTCACTGAGTTGAATTTTCTTAACCACCCCTCAAGGAAATTTCATGGTGAGCATGTTTGCAAATGAGACCTACAATGTAGTCGGCCAGTTTCCTTTCCTTCCTTAGAGGGACACAATTGTCAGCAGTTACTTCCCATACTTTTAGTTCCAGTTTCTAACCCTTTTGATTGGTTAGTCCACCTCATCATCAGGTGCCTTCTCTAGCAAAGGAAGTTGCACAGTATGCCCCCCCCCCCCCCACTTTACACTCTGTCTCCATGCTCTTACATCCTCTGCTGTTTAGTTTATGCCCTCCCCCTCCTCATCTCCAACCCCACTACCTATCTCAGCAGTGATTTTGTTAGCTGGAAAGTTTTACAGTCACAACATGCCTCGAAATGTCAAGGAAAAGTATTTTGAAAGAACTTGGGTTTTTTTTACCAATATAAAAGAAATATATGTACATTGGCTTGACTTGATGCAAGATTATGACTGTTTATGTATTTTTGTGAATCTTACTTACATAAGCGGTTTTATACTTTTGTAATTTTAACACTTTTTTATGCTTTTTATAGATCTTTGATTTAGTTTTCTAGCTTCTTTTATGTTAAGCACTTTTAAACATTTCATAGTATTAGGGCACTTAAACATAGAATAATAATTAATAATATTTAATAATAATAATAATAATAACAATATCAATAATAATATTATTATTATTATTATTAGAATAGTAATATTATTGTTATTATTATAGAGATGTTGTAAGGGTTGTCATGATGTTTCGGATTGTGGTATTTTTCTTTAGGTTTTCTTCCTTCGATGAGGAAAATGTCCAGTTTTGTTGCGAGAATACTGCGGCACATGTAGAACACACGTTAGAGTGGGAAAGAGAGATGGTGATTAAAAGGCAACAGGAGGTACTGTAAATCTCTCCATCATTCAAATCTAAACAATTACCATCGATTGCATCTACCTGTGAACGCACTTGCACAAAACATGTTTTCACGTGACGTCAAACGTCTGAACTTTGAAGTTTTCCTGCCCAACTGTGAAGTTTTACTTCGTGACACTGCTCAAAGGAAAGATGATTCTAATCAACAAGAAAGAAACGCGTCCCACTTTCAACGATTGGCCGAATCAAGTGAAAGAACTTCCACAGGATTATTCTTCTGAGAAGTTTGGTGAAGATTAGGGTGCAGTTTCAAAAATCATTAAGCCCTACACTTCACATTTGGGCGGGAAAACTTCAAAGTTTGACACCAGAAACTCAGACGTTTGACGTCACGTGAAAACATGTTTTGTACGGGTGCGTTCACGGGTAAATACAATCGACGGTATAACCATCAAATATTCTTGCACGCTCGCGATTGATCTAAACGAGTCCTGGTACTGAATATTCCCCGGCTAAAACTGAGTAATATCCGAGTGATATTTTCCTACTTTCAAAACTACGCCGTGTTGCGAAAAATACTTGAAAGATAAAAAACACAGTAATCTCTATTTGGTGCAAGAATATGCTTGGGTATATATTTGTCCTGAATTACGGTCGTTTCGCCTACGAGTCGTTTCGCCTACTGTCTGTTCGCCTACGTCTTGAGTCGATTCGCCTACGTCCAATATGTCAGTTCACCTACGTCTTAAACTCCGTACTATGACAATTATCGATTCACCTACTTGATGTGCGATGTCGGAGTCAGTCGATTTGATTTGTACTTGGTCTGGTGAATTCAAACAACAATTGTCGGAGTTCTTGCTTAACTTTTTTCCAAAATCCCGAAACATACTGAAACCAAAAGGCGTTTCCTAGGCATTTTGAAACATTATATTATCAACTTCGAACTATCTTACTCTCCATTTTGGTTAAAGTATTTAAATATCGTAATTCTGCTCAACTTACGTTTGCTTACCTTTGCTTACGTGTCGGCCATTTTGAATTTTGTGTCTGGAGCCGACCAGCTCTTGTAGTGCATTTTCATGGAAGAAGTTAAACTTGTACTTTGGTGTAGTATATCAAGAGGTTCATTTTTTGAAAGGCGACAGTTTGCTATCTAAACACGAGAAATTATTATTTTGTGGTTTATATTATTTCACTGTCTAAAACAACTATTCAACTCGTGTCGGTGGCTAGCGGTGAATATTTACCTCCCCGCTTCACTGCTCGATCAACTTCGGTGAATAGTTGTTAAGTAGAGAGAAGAGATGCCAAAACTCGACGTGACGTTTTAAGGGTAGTTTAATTAGATACAAAATCAGTCACTGTTGCATAAAAATATATTTATTCGTTGCTTCCATATAAAATGAACTTTACAGATGCAATTTAACTACTTCCGGTATGCAATCCTCCATTAGTTGGAAGTCTAGGTCCTTAGGATCCTCTGGGCGAAGTTTCTGCCGCAGGCGGTTTGCAGCTCGCGCCATATGTTCTGGCTTAGGGAGTGCCGGACAGCGTTCATCGTTCAGCTCACTTAACAAGACCTGTAAAAAGAA
>CM042754.1:17273785-17285074 GCA_022496165.2 Catalaphyllia jardinei
AAACTCGGAGTAACAGGGAATTTTTGTCTCTTCGTTATATCTTCTTATTCAAAGCTCTACACTTTAAAAGTGTATTGAGCACTGTTTAATGGTATCGGCCACTTTATTACACATATAGTTCACTTTTATATAATTATATTTTAACTGTACATTTATAGATGTTTTGCAATTAATATTCATACTTTGTACCATTGCTAGTTATTTTTTTATTGCTCGTAGATGTTTGGTATAGAGGGCAACTAGTTTATCAGTTCAAAATGTCATGTGTCATCCTCACTTAATGACGTTGATTGATTCATTGATATCCAAACACTTACGTGGAATGTCACTTTTTTTTCTTTTTCATCCAGCATTTGCTGAAAGTTGCCAAGAACCTATTTACACTTGTAGGTGAGAGGATACATTTAAGACTAATGACATGAATAGTTGTTACAATGTAACTGAAGTTGGATCAAATGCCTGGCTTGAGGTGATGTCGTACAGGAGTCGCGCTACTCATCCATCTCTGTTACCTGATAACTACCTAACCGGGTGTACCTATAAATAGGTGATACATTCTAAGACCTGCATACATTGCCACAGTAACGCCTTAGTCTTGTTTTGTTGCAGATGACGTTAGTGTTTTACTGAGTGAAATCATGACAGAGGCACGCAATTTAACTAATGCCGAAAGGTAAAGATAAGTAAACAATCGTATGTTAACCTTGGCCAACTTGTTTATAGTGGTAAGCGAATTCAGGGTTACTATTAGCTTTGAGTTTAATTTCAAATATGAAATGTTGTCATATCTGTTTTTGTTGGTTATTTATATATATGTTGATTGATTGATTGATTGTTTTATTTTATAGTTATTTTTTCCAAGTTTTGCATTGTCGTATACCAAACAGTCCCAAGAGCGTGTTTCTATATATATTAGTATTTTATATAAAGAAATGCTATCAAAGCTAACCATTTAAATCTGGGTTAAGGACGTTCGCGCGAGAATTTTCCAGTCGATAGATTGTTTGTAAATTTTTACTGACGGTCAGATAATGAACTACTTATGTCGGAAATGCAAAAAAATAGTTGGGGTCACCGACTTCGTTTCAGAGATAAAGCGTGTGGAAAACTACCCTGATTTTGAAAAAATTAGAGCTGGTAGTTTCAATTTAGCTTGATCTACAGGGGTCTATAGTTGCAATTATAGAAGGTGAGTCAATAGAGGCAAACGATCTTAGGTATATTTTGTAGCAGTGAGTCTGTTGCGTAAATAATACCAAATGTTACCAACGTTTACATAAAACTTAACCCTTCAAGAGGCATTTGAAACCGTCTCACATATAAACGAAGAGCGACAAAGAACGGAATTCAATGATGGATTTTGCAAAAAATTCAAACTTTCATTGCATAGGTTTTCTACAGTTTTTCGCAATACATAAAAAGTTGGTGGAGAAAATGGTCCATCAAAAGAACAATAGGGGTCAACAAGTGTCCAAGATCGTTGAATTCAGGCAAAGCTGAGCAATGACTCTCTTCCCTATCATTGTTCATTTTATTGCGTAGCGCCCGCTCTCATGTATGACGTGGCGTGCGAATTTGCAGGCGCAGTAAGGATGCGCAGAAACCATTAGCGCGAACTTCCTTGAGATGTAATCTCTTTGTCCTGTTACAACTCATGACGCATTGTTTTCATGCAGGTGTTCTCTGTTTCTTTGGGACAAAGAAAGAGATGAACTTGTTGCAAAGGTGTTCGATGGAGAAATTCCCTCGAATGGAGACAAAGGAAAGGTTTGTGATATATACGCAAAGACAAGTTACATTAAAATGACAGTTAATTGCCGGTTTTCATGTAATTCGAGTCCTTTTCAATCTTATGCCGTTCTCTGATTGGCTATGCTACTCACTATCTACCCTGTGATAGATAGTGAGTAGCGTAGCAGTGTGCGCTTGGTACCAAACTGGTGGACGCTTCTTTGCGTTTTCAAGGTGTCTGTGAAGAGGATTTTGATAAAGTTTTGAACGTCGTTCATCCAAACTAACCTTTGTTTCACGCATCGCTGATTAAGAAACGGAGAAGAATTTCACCCATTGTTCGATCTGTGTATGAACATTGAAGTACATCCAAAGCACAGATTAGGATGGGTATACGTGAAGGGAGGGTGGGTGGGTGCTTAGAAGGAAATTCACAAAACCTAACAAGCAACAACATCTCCCCCGGCCTAGCAATCCCCTCCCCTCCCTACATATTTCCCTCAAGAACACGACTCGCCACACTGGCCGTGGGTTTTACGGCAAAAGAGGCCCGCAAGACGAAACTGTCTCCTGTTACAGTCTTGAATAACTTTACGATTCCCATACTTTCTGCCACATTCCAGCGTTCTGTTAGGTCCCGTGAATTAGATAAATTGCCAGTTTAACAGACAAGTAGATTTATACTAAAATAATTAGATTATTCACTCTCGATTTTTATGCGTGGTAGCTGACTTATGCTGCGTCCTCATCAAGTAAAATAAGAGTAAAATAATGAAAACAAACCCTAGAAACATTGTCAGTGAAAGACGTTATGTGTAAGTAGTGGACATAAGTTTGGTTTGGGTACATGCATGTGCTCGCGAGCTTAAAACTTGGCATTGATCGCTGGAGGGATTTGCCTTTTGATTTCTGTGTTTCAAGCCTGACTATGGAAATGGGAATCACTTGATAGATGTATACGTGTGAGCGTTTAACAGAGGAAGCTTTTCCGCCTGTAAGACAGCCAGTTTTAATTTGGCTTTTATTACGCAGGAGCCAGAAGTAAGGATTCCCATCACGCAAGGAATAGTAGGACATGTTGCCACAACAGGTAGGAAATTGGGAACTACAGTGCACTGATGTGATGCGGCCAGTTTGGTTTTAAACTTTGTATAATAGAATGTGCCTTTTTACAAGTTTACATTCTTTTTTGTTTCTTAATTATATAATATAAATAGATTCCGTGTTGCTGTGCGTCTGTTCAGTAATAGATCACAGAAGACGTCAAAATGCGGTAAGAACATCAGTTACACACTCGGCTATCGCCTCGTGCGCCACCGTTTTGTTCTTAGCACATGTTGTACTCTGTGATCTATTACTGAACAGACGCACGGCAACATGGAATCTATTTGTTAATTATAAAGCCGTCTCTTTACTGACGGTCTTGCTTTTCCATTAGGAAAGATGCTTAATATAAAAGACGTGTATAGCCATCCACTATTCTACAAGGGTCTCGATGAGAAAACCGGATTCAGAACAAGGTATAGGTTTGTTTGCTTTTCATATTCCTGTAAATGTTGCATATATGATCCAACTTGTTTATAGTCTTATTAACAAAAGTTTGTTAAAACTATTTCTCAAACTCATTAATTCAAGTTAAACTCATCGCCAATAGATGAGCTTGGGGTTGGTGCCTGTCGGTGGGTGGCGATTCCAGGGCGAGCAACGAGCAAGCCCTGAGCAGGGCACGCAGACATCCACGGCAACTCTGCGAGCGGCAACCACCCACCAGGCACCGTCACACTGACCAAGGCAGTGGAGATACTTTCCAACCCAATACTTACCAAATCCACCAATGAGAGAGGGAAGGGAAGGGGGAAAAAGCAGAACAAACTGCACCTCACACAGCAGAAACGAACAACATGTGCGATTCAAGAAACCCCGTATGATACCTTCAAGCGCATGATTCCCAGACCACCGCTGACCAGCATTGGCTTGATTTTAACTTAGCCTAAATTACATTTAGCCACATTTTAAACAAAGGAAATCGTGATATCTTGTCACTGGGTTCCCCTCAAACAATGCCCTGTCTAGAATAAGATATGGGAGAATCAGTCTAAGGCGACTGGAAGCGGGTAGCTCCCAAAGAGAGGAAAGGTCCATCGCTGCCGGGAGAAGGGTGGGTTTTGTCTTTTTGGGAATAAAATGCGACACCATTTACTACAATCTACTTCATATGTGACAACACTGAACCAATTAGTAGGGGCCAAGCATGTTTACCTATTGTATAAAATTGTTTACGTTTTTGCCTTCAAAAAGAACAACTGAACAACTTGGTTTTTCTCGTTACTCTTTCAGGAATATATTGTGTTTTCCGATTAAAGATGAAGAAGGTAAGCAACTTATGTAAGTCTGAAAAAATAAAAATTTCGGTTAAGGCTGGCCAACACAATAACACAATTTCACTTCTTTGTTGGTCTCATTCCAGAAGTGATTGGAGTGGCACAGTTATGCAATAAAACAAATGGTACGTAAAACAAACTTCAGATATTTTGAGTGTTTTAATTTAAGAGTGGTTTTCGGGAAAAAAAAATCCAAATTAGTAATCCCTTTTGGCTGAAATACGTATATATAGTTATGAGATAATAACAATAACAACAACAGCAACAATATTACAATTAACAAATAAAGAAGCCTGAGCCGTGTATTACATTGTGATAAAACATAACCGACATTTGAGAACACGAGGGAAATGTAGAAAACACGAACCGCATTCCTCGAGTGTTCTCAAATGTCCAAAGTGTTTTATTACAGTGTAATACACGGCTCAGGCTTCTTCATTTGCTTTATGATATAGATTTTACACGCGCAAAACAACAAAAGACGTTTTTCTATGTTTTATACTCTGATAAAACATGGGTTTTGGCCAATCAGAGCGCGCGCAGGGTCCTATCTATATTATAATAAATAACAATAAATAATAAAAAGTAATTTTGTAGCGCCTATCCAAGCGTGACTCAGGCGCTTTGCAATTTTTAAAATATCTTATACAAGTTATAATAGATTAGTAATAAGTGGTGCTATGTTGATACAAGGACTTATATCGTTTTCATGTGATAGGGTCTTGTTTCACAAAGTTTGATGAAGACCTCACCAGAGCATTTGCTATCTACTGTGGTGTGAGCATTTTCCATGTAAGTTGTTGTATGTAGCTTTTGTAGATTCATTGTTTAGTTGCACACATTTTAGCACCGACTTGGCGCTTGTATTTATCCTCTTTATCTCGATTGTAAACTTAGCTTACCTGTGTGTGTTGTATTATCCGTTTTTGCATTTGAATGGCTAGTAACACAAAGCGCGGGAAGGGAAGAGAAAAAATGCTTAAACCGATGCCCCAATTAAACGATAAAACGATGTGTAATGATGGTGATAGAATAGGCCTCAGTGATATATATAAGCAAAGCTCTTGACATGGTCCCTACGATAACACATGGCATGGGCATCCTTAACATGTTCCATTATATTTCAGTCACTATTATACAAAAACGCCAAGGATGCGTCGCATAGAAGCCGCCTGTCAAGTGAAATGATGATTTATCATATGACGGTTAGTATAGGCGCGTTTTACAAAGATTATATGAGCTTATGAGCGCTTTTGCCACACAGAAATGCTGCAGTTTTTGGTCGAAAGTCAATATTGACTGTCACACCCAAAGAACTTCAAATTTTGACCGCTTACTGAATTTCACAAGCTTTTTTCAATGTTAATGTCTAAAGTCAATTAGTATCCAGCATGATGCCTTCTCTGAGCGAATTTGTATGTTAACGAATAACAGTGACGCCAGCAACGATCCCTCCATGGCATTTTGAATTACTTTGCCCTTAAGAACGTTCGCGCTAATCCACCCTAGTGTGTCTTGCAAACCTTACACAGCCTACAAGCCACAAGAAAGCCAAGTTGTTACAATATTTGTCCCTGTACTAAGTATAGGTTTGAAGATTTTTATAGTTTCTTTATGCGTAAATTATGAACGTTGTTAAGGTTTTCGTGCGCTAGAAACTATGGGTATATGTACCAGTCACCATCTTTTTTCCTACGGAGGATTGTTTCTGCTCCTCCTTACTGCGCACGAAAATTCACTCCCCACGTCATGCATCGATGCGCGCGCTAAGTAATGAATTGAGCAGTGATTGGGCAGATTACCGTTGCTATGGCTATGCCTGGATTAAACGTTCTTGGAGGCTCGGTGAACCGTATTTTTCTTTCCAGAAGCAGATTTTGTTTACGATTATCTCCAAAAATGAACAAAAATCAATGTGGGAAGTTAAAAAATTTCAAGATTTCTGTCCACGTGACATCAAATCCTGCCATCTTGCGGCTGCAAGGCGCGTGAAACTACGGTCGGTAAACGCATACTTGTTCTTAAACCTCACCAGTTGATTAAATTCAGTCAATAGGTCCACTTAAACAACATTTGGCAGAGGAAATTGCACTTCAAAGATCCAATTGCAATATTTTTGGACTTGCAGACACTGTGCATGGCCTTTATTCGCTAACGAAGACCTCCCGCACATCATTTATTTTTGGCAGTTATGACATAACTAACTCATCACCCTACAGTGGTAAACGTCTCAGAAAAAATAAATGTTGGAAAATTTTCGCGCGAATGTTATTAAATTAAAGGAAACTTTAAAATAATATAGCTAACCAAGATAGAAAAAAACCATGATTGAATAAGGTTGATTAAGAATGGAGAAGATCAACTCGAATTGTACACGAAGAACTTGAAAAATGTAGGCTACTGCCTACTGCAGCACGACGTAGCTCCTTTCAGAGAAGCTCACACTAGAAACTACTGATTAGAACTTCATGTTCATGCCAATTAAAAACCGCTCTATCCCTTGATGTTTAGTGTAGACCTTCCACATGGACTGAATTGAAGGCCCATTTGTGGTAGACCTGAGTCAATGACCTGTTTTAAACCCTTTCTGATTGACGCTTTTTTCTGCTTTCTTTCTATTTCCCATCAAGGTCACTCAAGCCGAGGTGGATCCTCTAGTTAATAAACCAATTTCCACCACGCAAGAAATTCATCCTCAATTTAGTCTTTTTATCTTCGCACCTAGAATCATCATTCCAGATGCTACGATTCCAGTAAGTCTCACTTGTTACTCTGTTCTCTTTTCATAATTTTTCACCCTTTAAAATGATCCACTGTAAATATGGTTTAATATTGCCATAGTTGATATAGGGGAATGGTTGTCAAACCCGACAAAGGTTTTCGTTGTGTGTTTTTGTTCTCTTTTTTGGCCTTGACCGTGCACAAAACACAATAGTTGTTTCCTTGTGAGAAACTAACATAAGAAACGTAATTTATGTACGGTGTATGAACGCAAAACAAAAGATTGTGCAGGTTCTTCCGTGGACCTTCCAACATAAATCTTCCATCTTTGTCTGCTCCTTTAAGTTTGTCGGGCTCCAGAACCTTTCCACTCTGTAAACTACGATGCTTCTTACCCATAAGCTTTTTCCATTTTCAGGCGTGCCTTTGTATGTTTCAAGACCTTGGAATGATAGAAAGATGGAAAATTCCCAAGGAAGTTTTAGTTAGGTACGTTTTTGTGAGATTGATTTCATTCTAAAACTAAACAGTAAACCAAGCGAGGTGTTTTTGGCCAGTTTTGTAATTTCCTAGAGGAAGATGACCATATAATATATTATGCAAGCCGGTTTCTTTGAGGTGATTCCATCGAGAAAGGAATGATTAAAATTTACTAAAAATGGCCCACTAGTCCCTTTGTCGGTTTCGTTTTCGTCGTGGATAAGTCGTTTGTAAGGCGCCCGTAGTTCCTGACGTTTGTTCTAAGTTAGTGTACCAGCTGTCTAGAGTCAGTCGTTGAAAATAGTTTGTACCGTAGGCTAGGCATTGAGCGCAGTCCCAGTTAATGTTGTGGTTTGTTAGTGGGGGCTCTGCTAACAATATACGGACCTCAAACCGACCAATTTGACTAACAAAAGACGGATCGAAACCGACGAATGACTGATGACAAACTTAACACGAGTCTTTCAGCCAATACCGTTATGGCTTAACTGACCAATTGCTTTCAACGGACCAGACTCACAACATCGTCGACTGACAAACACTATTCACTTGACTCTCAATATGACTTCCGCTCAGGTTGTCGAAACGTCAGTCACCAACAACAGTTCTTTTCAGAACGACCCTCATTCGGACGATCACACAATACGAACTGTAATCAATATTTTGATTCACCACTACAACCCATGGCTTGCTACACAATCCACGGGTTAACCCCCCCGAGGTTTTCCTTGGGAACTCTACTACTCAGGAAGGGAAACATAATTTCTGATAAAGAGCTCTTTCTTGCATTAAAATATTGGAGCCGTTCAACAAAAAGAGAATATCTTACATTGTAAGTTATCTAAATTGCAGAGGAATTATGAAGCAAATTAAAGCATTGCGTTCATAACTGGCAGGGTATAGCACAATGTTCCATTTCTCCTAAACGCGCGCACCGAGGTTCACTGTGCGCATAATGATGCTTTGTGTACCCTGCTGCTTGTGTTTGAACCTGTTGTCTTGTTCAATTCAGTTTCTTCTCAACGAAAGTCCTCTCGTTCAACACGTACCTTTCACTGAAGAGAGGTCAACTTCATGAAATTTACGTTGGGTCTTGAGTTGCAGAAGTTGAGCTCATTGACTAATGCCGCTAAACTGGTAATCATCTTCTAAGAAAAGAAAAACACAGTACAATGCAATGCGGTGCGGTGCAATGCAAAAGAAAACGCCTGACTAGTTAGCTCAACTCAGAGGTTTAGGGAAATAAAACAGAAGAAATCGCATCATGATCAAGGATGAGTGATGAATAATTTAGTTCTTTTGTTGTCCTTCCCAAGCCTAGTTGCTAAGTTGGAATTTAAGGGTGCGTTTCTTGATTGGATTTTTAAATCCTAAAAAACCCGAAAATTGTGCCTTTGATGCACCATGATCCGAGAGATCTTGGATTGATCTCTTTAGTAAAGAAACACAAAATCCATTTTCGGATTTTTTCGGATTTAAAAATCCAATCTTGGATTTCTTAAGGTGATTCCCGAGTTTTGCATTGCGCATTCCTACTGCGCACAATTTTTGCGTCATCAGCGCGCGCACAAAACATAAGAGATTTCCCTCAAACTAAGCTCGACAACGAAATAAGAGCTCTTTTTCTCTTAAACGAGCACGGTAACCCTCACTTTTTATTTTATAAATTCTATGAGAACAATATCCGCAATAACTGAGAAAAAACTTGGCAGAAATCTATGTCTACTTTTTTGACAAATGAAATAAATGCTACAGATAGAGACGTAACGGGCCCAATAGAGCAAGTCTAAATTATGTTTCCTTTAAAGGATAAAAATATTAATTAATAATGCAGAGGTATTTGAAGTCAGTTTTTCTGGGACGTAGATGAATAAACAATCAAAGAAAGTCGAACACTGTGTGATATAATAGGCCGCAATGAAAATAATCGAGATTATTTGTTGCGCACTGAGATAACCGAACATCACCTAAATAACCATATTTGTCAGCATCGTGGCATGAAAACAAGCACGGTTACCTCCTCTTTTCATTACGTTTTAAACATCTCCTTGTACTGTAATGACACCATACCAAGTTTCATCGGAAATCTTTGGCGGGTTCTTTTACTCGGGAAGCACGTTAAAGAAACTATCCCTGAATATATCGAAATTGGCCGATTAGCTACGTCATAACTGATACTAACTGATAGCATTTTCTTGTTGTAGGTTCTTGCTGATGGTCAGAAAAGGTTACAGAAACCCTCCGTACCACAACTGGATTCACGCATTCACTGTAGCGCACTTCTGTTACCTTCTGCACAAGAATGCAAAGATTAGCAGTCGCTTAAGGTACGTTCAGGTCGTGTAGTGGTAGCTCTGTAGATTTTCTGCTATTCATTGTGTTTTTATATCGTCGCAGGGACATCGAGATGCTGGCATTGTTCGTGGCGTGCTTGTGCCATGATATTGACCACAGGGGAACTACAAACTCCTTCCAGGTTTCTTCAGTAGGTAGACAATCCTGGCTCTTTTGTTTTCACGTAGAGCATTTTTTGCGTCATATTTGGTTTTGTTAACGTGTTTCATTTTTTTTCTTCCTCGGTAACAGGGTTCCACGCTTGCAGCGCTGTATAGTTCAAAAGGATCTGTACTAGAGGTACACAACCACACCTTGATATGAAAATCCTTTTTATTTCTGTTAACTCTGTATAAAACGAAGGGTAAATTTTACCATGACCTTCTTCCAATGAATAATAACTATAGATTATTTGGTTTTTATGAATGTTTTTCTTTCTTCTTCAGAGACACCATTTTGCACAGACTATGAGTATACTCAACTCAGAAGGGTGTAATATTTTCAAAAATTTAACAGGCAAGGTATGATGCATGTATATGCATTTTGAAGTGATGCACTCTTTAAGCCCGTCAGCTTTTACAAAATATGAACACCTGACACTACCGGCGTTCACAATTGGTAGAACGATTTCGATAATCAACAATTAGATTATGGGCTCGAGATTTCTATCGTGTGATAGTTGACGAAGGCGCAGCCCGAGTCAACTATCAGACATCACGCATAGAAATCTAGAGCGATTAATGTAATATTTATCTAAATCCTCTTCAGTACGTCACAGACACCTCGGAAGCGCAAAGAAGCGGCCGACAGTTTTTCAACAAGTGTACACTGCGACGCTACTCACTATTTTAATCAGAGCCAATCAGAGATCGACTTTCGTGATAGAACGCTAGTAGATTTATGTTTTTTTTTAAGATTTGACATTTCACGTTTGCGCACTTTTGGGCTTCACTTACATAATTGATTGTTTTCTTTATGTTTTTAGGACTTTGAAGAAGTGTTCAGCCTTATACGAGACATTATCTTAGCAACAGACCTCGCCCATCATTTGAGAATCCTTCAGGACATTAAAAAGATGGCAGAAGGTTTGTCTTGTTTTTTGTATGTGTTCAACGTTGTATACATCAGTTCACTACCATAATGGAAAACAAACAGATTATTCATAACAGGCCTAATGTTCCTGTCTGGTTGTAGTTCGTTACAACTGCATTAGATGTATATTGCGTTGACGTTGTCCACAGCGTATTTTCTTCAACATAAACTCCATGTTGGAGTCAACTGCCGAGAAAGACCCGATTACTGTCATTTCTATTCAATCTATTTCTTTGACCGTTTGACATGCTGACACGCAGGGGCCTGAGGCTGACCCTGGTTTGCTGTAATATTACCAACAAACACTGAACGAATGCTTGTCTTTCTTTTTGTACTGATTCTCTTAATTTTGTTGACAGATGGTTTTAATACTAATTCTAAGGACCATCACACTCTCCTTCTGTTCCTCATGATGACGGCCAGTGATTTGTCCGATCAAACTAAGAACTGGGAGGGAACCAGAAGAACAGCGGTAAGCTAAATAAGGTGGCACCTCATGCTCCTCTCGTAAGGTTACGCCAAGGTAACGTGTGAACTAACTGCGATTCCC
>CM042754.1:17292033-17302717 GCA_022496165.2 Catalaphyllia jardinei
GTGAATAACTCAGAAAGCAAAATTTGGGAGTCTTTGGAGAGATATGTATAGAAATGCAGTTTAGTGAGAAGCATGCTCTTAATGATAAGCAACACAAAAAAGTCACCAAACCACATAATTCTGTCAAATATGAAGTAATATGAAGTAATATGAAGCACTGTGATACTTATACATAAAGAACATGGACCTCTCATTAGCCTGCATTTCTACACATAAGTACCGTGGGAGGGATGATGTGCATGATTTTGTGAGCTGTCATACTTTTGTGGCCTTGAAATGAGAATGACTGGGTTTTCTTTCAAGAATTTTTGAATGCATTTGACCTGTACTAGCATAGAATAAAGGCGCTGCCATTGTATTTCTTTCCCGCATTTCCATCCACTGAAAATCTCTTATTTCCATTGTTTCGCTAGGCTAAGTTTCTGCCGAGCGCGGGCTCCTTTCCCGAAAAACGGCTGGTAATCCTGTCTGTTGTGAAGCCTTATATGAAGCTAACTGCAGTTTGTGTTTGGACTATACAATTCTAAAAGAAGAATATGATTTATGCCAAGCTCATTTTACTTGTAAAAGGCGAAACACGTTGAACAACGTGAACGTAAAATAGACGCGAAAGATTGGTGTTGTTGCAAAAAGAGAAAATACGCTAGGCTTCTTATGAAGAGCTCAAATTACATTCGGTTGTCTCAAGGAGAACGGCGTTTCATCAGGGCCTTAAAGCGGAGAATAATCTAAGAAGTGAAGTCAATTCCATCTGGAGCAGAACGCTTAGAGATCGACGCCGTGCTTCTCCTCTGCTTACACCCGCTGTGCACCAAGAACTGAGCGTTACTGAGGCAACGTCTCTCGAGGCTTGTCCTTAGCTCGTACCGCTGAGAATGATTCACACGAGCAATTTCGGTTAAATTACATGCTTAAATATAAAGTAGTTGTAAAATTATGAGCTCTCGCAAAGCGCCAAACAGGTTGCTACAGGAGCTACAGGAACTAGGTGAAGTTCTTAAAATATTTCGACTTATCCAAGCGCTGTTTTGCTACGACGACGGGAGACCCCGAGGAGTCAACAGCGCATAGTAGAAAATCAATTTACATTTCACCTTCAAATTTTGCAATTTACATACATTTTTTTACAGTCTCAGAACTTGGTCAAGCGAAATAGGAAAAATATCAGTGACGTCACCTATTGTTATTAATATGCCAACCAGAGGGCTAGTGGCTGGAAAAACAAAGGGTTCTTTTGTTTCACGTTTTCAACATTTAAATACAAAATCAATGTTTGTAAACAAATATCTTCGCTAAATGTAATGCTAGCGTCCAGTCTCGAATGAAAATGCTAACAATAAGCCGCTGTCCTCGTTGTCCAAAATACGCAGAACTTCATCATTTTACGTTGTTGTTTTGCAAGGGATACCATGCGAGCAGAGTCGATCGCTATTTTAGGTGAGTCGAGAAAGAGGAAGTCGAAATGTACAAAGCTATATGAGGTAGCGTGCACAGCCACTGTTCTCAATAATCTTTTGTTATGGATGTTCTGAATCGAACCGGAACGCAACATGCGCAGTTCGCATATTTTCCAAATTAAAACGAATCTACGGAATTTTCAACCATTCGACCTCTTCAGCAGAGTTCAAAAGGGGGCCCCCCCCCCCCCCACCCAGGACCTAGCGAAATTATTCATACCTTCAGATATGCATTATAGTTCTGTGGATCCCTGTCTTCAGTTTCCACAAGGGCCAATTGCTCTTCCATGTTTTCTATCCTCGGACGTCTTGCAGTATACAGCTGTTTCGACAAAGGTTGTCTCACAAAAGTGTATAAGCATCCGCGACAAGGCCGATCAGTATTATGGGTAGTAAGTTAGGCTATGCTCGTGTTTGTGCTGTTTCCTTCCACCACGCTGAAACACCATGAGGTTCACGCAAGCAACCGTAAAACCACCATTACCCATAAAAGTATTCGACATTGTCATGTAAGCTTTTCCCCGATTGCAAGACAACCTTTCTCGAAACAGCTGTTTAAATGAGAATGTCTCAGAGACGATTCGGAAATATCATCAGCCATGTGATCAGGTCTCGAAAGTGAAGCTTAACGTTTCTGAAGTGAGTAACATATGAAATAGAGAAAGATTGGGAGAAAAGGCGGTGTGATTATATTTCTTTTCCGTGTTTCTATGGACTGCCTTATTTCCGTTGTTTCACAATTTTCGGAATAATATGGCGGCTGTCACGCAATGAATTGGTTGTTGTAAAGGCCGATCTGAAGTTATCTATCTCCAGAGAAGAATAGGAATTACACTAAGCGTATTTTGCTTCACGATCGCCTGGATTTCGCTTCTGTTCGCCTACAATACGCAGATACATTACGCCTGTCCTGTTCTGCAGGCCATTTTTTCCTCAACTAAAAAATTATATCCGTCATCTGAAATATCCAGAATTTCAAATGGGAATAATTTAGTCGATTGGAAAGCTACTATTCTTCTAATTCAAGCTTTCTTGGCGGCGTGTTCTCGTTGCCTTTGCCGCTGTTTTCTGATGGTCGTTCCTACCCTGTAACAGAGAGAACGCCCATGTGTTTTGATTGAGAAATTCAGTAATAAACTGGATGTTATATGAACGAACGCAATATTTGCAGTTCGCATTCCGTATCAAAACGAATCTAGATTCCATTTGAGTGCGTCAGCAGAGTTCAGCAGTCGACCCATTGGCAGCTGCGAAATTAATCCGTACCTTAAGATAACCATTATAGTTCTCTGGATCCCTGTCCTCGGTTTCCGTAAGGATCGGTTGGTCATCCATGCTTTTCTCTGGGCTAAATACCGTTTTTTTCCCCGTTCGTGCTGTTTTCTTAAGACATGGAAAGGTCACCTATACAAAGAATAATATTATCATTTTGACCAATGAGAGAGGAAGGGATGACTGAGACCAAAAATAGCGAGATAGCTTTGTTACCCGCTGTCACGCACTACTACCAATTTAAGAGGCGTGACAACCTCATGGGATTTCCCTTCGTTTCCCTGGCTACATTGTCTTTATAGTCTGTTTTCTTAGATTCATATTTTTAATTTTTTGTTGTTTTAAAGTTTCTTACCAAAGGCCTATTGATTTTCAGTTCCAACACCCATATTAGTTCATGTCTCCAGTTCAAAAGAGTTTTTGTTCGATTTCATGCATCACTTTTATTGATCTGCTGTGACTTGGGAAACTTCCGCTCTTCAGCGGCTATTTCTCAGAAAAGTTACAACTCTTCCGCTGACCAACCAAATCGAAGAGCCTTCATACGACGAAGACGGTTCTAAGAATTTGCATGATCTCAAATAGGAGACGTTTTCTATTTTCTCAACCATAAGACTGAAGAACTTTAAGAGAGTTATGTCCTAGTTTTTCCGTTCACACATGGGAGCAGAACAAAGTACACGACGCGATCCTCCGAATTTTTTAAACGCCGCTGATGCGTTCGAAGCCTTCCTTTCTCAAAACAGTGGTGTATCTCAACGCAGTCGACGATCCAGCCGTCCATCCGTCAGCGAGTTCTCAAACAACCCTGAGAAATACCCCGACTTTGTGTTAGTCTTGGTCCTTTCTACAGGAAAGATGGAGGTGATGACCAGACTAGAAGCTCGCTCTAGCGCGGCGAAAGTGAAAGTTCTGGCCACTCCAAATGATTCCGGGAGTTCAGACAACTCTAGCTTCTTTCGGCGATCGTCTGACGACGACACAATTGTGTATTTTGACATCAATACAGGACAACTTGGGACCTGCAAGAAAGAGAACCAGTATCGATATATGAGAGATGGAGTAATTTGGCTGGGGTAGAACAACATAGTCGGTTTCAGTTTTTCACGGAGAGGAGACAATTCATGTTTTAATGAAGGTAGAATGCTGACTCACACATCTTTTGTTCTTTAGGTTTCAATCAGTGATTCCAAGCGTGCGTCCGATGGAATTTACCTCAGTCACATATCTGATCATTATTATCAATGCATACAATTTGAATGAAAACTGCACTGATAAACTTATTGAACGATGTTAATCAACAAGGGCAACGGAATTTTCGCTTTCTAACACCGTTCCATCGAGTCTCATGGCAGACAATGAAGACGAAGGATTTCAGTGAATAAGTTTAAGGTGGCCGAACACAGTTTTCGCGCGCGCTTTTGCTGATGCAATTTAGCGCGTTCACAAGGATTTCATAAAACAAACATTCCGTCAATAGAGCGATCATTTTGTTTACTCAACACCCGCAGCATCTGTGTTATTTCTCTCTATATTGTGTATTGATGGCTTTAGTGTTTTATTACAAAGATGTGTTACCGAAAGAACCAAGTTAAATGCAACGCATGCGTAGTTGCTCGAAAATTGAGATCGATTGCTTTAGCAACGTGCCCCCGCCCGATTTCGAACGATCCTGTCTTTAGAATTTCAAGAAATTTGGCAAAAAAATAGATCAGAGACCACGTAAATGATCTATCACGAAAAATCTGAATTTTGACATAGGGAATTTTTAATAATACAGAAAACGATTAACGGCGAATTACGAAAATCGCCTATGTCAAATTTTATTAGAACAGTGTTGACAGAAGGGAATTTAATGTCAATTCGTAGTGTGCAAAAGATGAAAACAATCTAACGACTGGATTTTTTTTAAATAAACAAAAACCACTATTTAAGCCTTGTTTTAACCAGCCCTGTTGCCATGGCAACAGCACACACCCGAATCAAAATTCGAGAATAAATACTTCTGTTATTAACCTTGACTCTTGCAAAAAACGGGCGCCAGAGCCTAAATGGTTTACAAGTAATGGTGAATTGGGAATAGGCACTTGAAAACTGTGTTCGGCCACCTTAATTTGCTATACCCGTTTGAAATTCTTTCTACTAACCATGGTGCTGTTCTACGACACCACACTTCCGAAGTTCGTAGTCGGTCTTAATGGCATTTAAAAACCTTGTAAGAGAGTTTGGATAGGGGGGTGTGCAAATGTCAGTTGTCAGTTTAAAATTAGGTCATTTGTCAGTTGTCAGTTAAATTTTGGGGCATTTCATTTGTCAGTTGTCAGCTAAGGGGCTTTTAATAATTAACTTAATGGATAAAACTTTCGTAGTTCTCCTCATTTATAGAAAATATGCATATAATTAAACATGCTAAATGAAAAGCCCTTACTTTTTTTTAAAAAAATCTTTGTTTTGTACTTTTCATCATCGTACAAATCAAGTCAAGAAAGCATTGAATTTTTTTTTTTACAAGCAACTACTAATAAAAATTAATGCCTGAATTTCCATATTAACCTTGCAAGGCTTACAAACCCAGGCGATAACGAACTCGTGGTGACCTTCCAGATCAGGACACGTGACGAATCGGTAGCAATTTACCTACTGCGGAACGTGGTGGCTACTGCCTTATATGGGTTACATAGCTATGTGCGGGAGGGTACGTAGGGTTGTCCGTTTTTGACGTTCTTGATCCTTAAGGGACCGGTCATTATTTATCGCTTGGGTGAAAGCGGAGGATTTTCTGCTAAAGACAGTAAAATTTAGGTGATTCCCCCTTTAAATGTTTTCTCCTCATACCTATTGATAAATTTGTACCTTGCCAAATATGTGATTTCATGCATTTTTGGGGGCAAAGTTTTACGGAAAATGAGTTTTTTATTATCATAAAATTAGATGTAGCAAGTAGCCCTGTTTCATCTTTTTAAATACTATTTTCCTCTTAAAACGTCTCAGTCTGTAGAAGTCTTAATGCACTGTTTTATGTGAACAATTTTTAATGACCGGAGTAGGTGACCACTTTCGATTTTAAAGCTGGTAGAATTCCGCCGCCTACTCAGAACCCGTGACTAATGTCAGTTGACATACCAACAGCTAACCAAGTGCTTGGAAACTACAAAGTTACTGTTTAGTTAGGGTGCCAAATCTCTGTGGTCCATGTGACAGTGATCCCTCCCTTTGGACTCTCAGTTATAACTGATCCCCCTTCTGTCATCCTAAAAATCCAATGATCTCTCCCAAAATCCACCCCCCCGTCCCCCCAAAGGCGATAAATAATGACCAGTCCCTAAATAGTGTTTTATTTTTGCTCCTATTTGTTGTGTTCTCGGTGTGATCCTTAGATAGGGTACCTAAATTGTATCAGCCAAAATTGCAATGTGTAAATGATCAGCCAAATGGAAAACGTATGATCTGTTAAACTAAATTATTCTTAACCTTTCAATGTTACAGAAACGAAATATAATTCACCGTTATTCTTAATTTTTTCTCCTTAAATAGAGTGTAGTTTTCAGGGTGTGGGCCTTAAATAGGGTACCGAATTTTCAATTCCCTTACCCTTAATTAGGATCAGGCTTTAAAACCCTTCAGTCGAGGCACACACGGAACCCCCTCCCCCAAGTCGCGGAATAAGTAAACATATATGTTTCTGGCACTTAAAATTTAGTTGCATTAACTAAAGACTAACAAACATAAGTACATTATTTCGAGAAAGCCGAAAGAGGGTAAAAAACTCTGCCATGCTTAACTAAAATTACAGGATGTCAGGGAGAATGTTAAATACCGTTTTGTTCGCTGGCTGCTTTCACCGTCGATCGAAAATGTTTGGTAGCCCTAGTTGCCACTGTCCAACTGTAGTTATGGCAAATACTTTAGGCTACGCAACGCAAGCTCATTACGAGAGTGTCATTATCACCTCAAGGATCCGGCGGCCGGTCGTTTTCCTACAAAGACGTTTCGCTCTAAGCCATTTTGTTACAACTGGAAGTCGATTTTATATTCATCGATGGCCGCCTTAATGGCAGCAGACGTTCTTAGGCGATTCATTCCTTCTCTGGCCTGAAGTCAGTGATCTTCAATTAAGGATCATGTGTAGTATGAGTGTTGAATCGTAAAAATAATTAATATTTGCAAACTTAACATGAGACTCAGTATGACGGTTTCGGTTCAAAGACGATTTCAACGGCATGGATATTACACTACTAAAATGGTTAAAGTCAGTATCATTCAACCGCAAAAAGTTACTTTCGATGAATTTCAAACTAATGACAGTAGCTGAAGCCTTTTTTCAGTTGTCAGTAAATTTGACGAGGCTACAAGTGTCAGTTAAAATTTTTTTTTTTTTGTTAGTTGTCAGTTAATTTTTTGGTCATTTGTCAGTTGTCAGTCAACCCCATCCAGACTCTCCTGAAAGTATGTCCCTTTATCCTTAGTAGTTTCACAGTGAGTGTCTCTTTTTTACATGCTCCAAGTAAAATACAATAGCCATACTCTTGTTTGTGAACAAAAACAAAGGAGTGGCTGACTAGAGCCCTCTAAGGGGAGTTTTAGATGGCTCTATTGCATTGGAAACAAGGGTAAAGAATATAAAAATTAAAAGTTCACCTATTGATGGTACCTCTGCAATCTCCCTCCCCCGTTCTGTAATTAGTATTCATTTATACAGCTGGGTGAGGGGAGGCACTATGAGAGTACGAACACAATCCAATGCTCCCCAATCGGGGGTATTTTAAATCACTTGGCAATGGTGCCTCCTCCTCCATAAGTCTAATAACCTTCTACAGAGTGTAAGTGTGTTGATACCATTTTATCATTGTGTAAACCGATGCGACTTAAGGCGACTTAAGGCGACTTGGGGCGACTTGAGCGATTTAAAGCCCCAGAGTAGGCCTCAAAGAGTCAATGCTTAATAAGTAAGCGTTCTTAGCATCCATTTATATCGTATGTATCACTGCAACTTAAAAATTCTAACTTCGCTACCTTGTTACTCAGTTCGACTACCTGCGACTACGGTGTCTTCTGATTAATTAGTGTTATTATTAATCATCGCATGCGCGAGAGAAACAAACATACTTCAGACGAACAAGGTATTCCCGCACAATTTTAAGTCATTGCATGTGTGCCAAATACTGGTCAAGAAATTCTCCGGTACGCAGGTGAATCTCATAGGCTTCTAACCAGATGCGACCTTTCATCAAGACTTGGTATATGGTATTTTCGCTTGTCCACTGACTTGGAATAAAGTGACAAATTTGCGTCAAACCGTCGTGAGTTGAATGAACGTGATCTCTCCCAGAGCTATTTTTTAGAAGAGATCCATCTTTTTTCCTCAAAGGGGAAGAAGGAGAGCTTACAACAAGTACCGGGCAGCTGTTTGGAAAATCACTCTTGAGGTACACACGGAGCGTGTAGCTTTTGCCGTTGTTTGTGTTAACTCGCCATTCAATCCTGGTGTTTCCAGCTGATGTGGGATTAATCCACTCCACGTTCTTTAACTTTGTATCTAAAACATCTTTTTCCAATCCAAGTCTTGCCTGTTGTTGCGAACTCCAACCCATCTTCACGTTAAGCTTCCTCACTCGCTGCTTTCGTTTTAACAGTTACTTGAAGAATTACGGAAGTACTTCCGTTTTGCAAAAATGCAAATATAAGCGAACCAATCAGTGCCTCAGTTCATGCAGTCACAATCGGTTCTAAGAAATACGAATTTCTTGAAAACAGCAACGATGTAAAACACAGCTTTATGCTATCATCCCGTTCCCCTCAAACGAAAGTATAAATTATCACTTTCATCTACTTAGTTCTCTCGCATAGAATGCTCTGCATTTTGCGACATTACGACAAAATAGGAACCTCATCATTGGCAATGGAAATAAAAGCACAGATAATCGAATTTGAAGAGAAAAAAACTGTACGGCTTGGCGAGCGAGGACTGTAAACACCCGAGGTCAAGTTGTAACACAATCCACGTGATGATGTAGTAAATAAAACTGCTGTAGGTCATCCAACTTATACGATTAAATATAGTCAATAGAATAAATTCATGGTCTGCTCATAATCTAAAAAATAAAAAGAATGCAACTGGGAAGAAATTGAGCCAGGACGATTTTAGCTTTCTGACAGCCATGGCTTGTTTGGCAGGAACATACTTCCGGTTTAACAACAACGTCCTGTTTTTCTAAGAACCCTAAGAAATATCGCGTCCCCTGTCTGACACCTGAGTGGAATTCATGCTTCTCACTAGACTTTCTAAGAATTTCTGCATCAACAAAGGAAGCATTGAATCCTAACCTTAGATACTATAATCATGTTGTTGCGGTTATTAAAAATACGGATGTATATATTTGACGTTTTTAATAAAGAATATTTCTACACTTCCTTCACTTTGATACGCATAACTGATAAATCCTATTCAAATTCAAATGTTCATCCATCTGTGGTGATCTGACACGAATTGATTAACCTGATTTCCAAGAAATCGATTTCTTCGCGTCACGCCAGCTAAATACAAAAGGCCTTGGAATTAGAAGTCAAAAGCTTTAACTTGTTTTCCCTTTTTCTGCGAAAGTGAAAAGAGCATACAGTCATCATTTCAGGGAAAGGATTTCCAAAGACTTGTGTGAGTAAAACCTCGAAATTACAGCTGTCATCTATGTCGGCAAAAAGGGAATTTACAGTGGCTATATATGCCAACGAGTACAAGCAGATATGTGCCTGGGTTTTGAAGCACCAAAGCCTAGAGACTGGAGGAGATTTGTTCGGTCTGTGGTCCGACGATGACAGCGCAGTAATTCAGCTTGCATTGGGTCCGGGCGAAAACTGTCAGCGAGCGACTCACTCGTTCTACCAAGACGTGGCGTACTTGGAGAAGGTAGGCTCCAATCTGACTGGAAAGGAAGGTGTTTGTCATATTGGCGAGTGGCATTCACATCACACAATCGGTCTGAAACGGCCAAGTGGCGGGGATGAACGAACAGTTTGGACAAACATGCCTAAATATGGCTTGAGCCGCTTTCTCTTGTTTATTGCCAACATTGAGACTCATAGCCATTGGTGCGAAGCTGTGAGCGTCGGATGCTTTCTGTTCGAATTTGTGAAGGGAACCAACCAGAAGTTGGAGGTGCTGCAAGGAAAATTCCACCTGATGCCGAATGAAAGCCCCTTTCGTTCAAAATGTCTGAGCGTTATAGAGAAAGAAGCAGAGTGTCTAAACCAGAATGAAGACGTGAAGTCTTTGAAAATAATAAACACTGGAAGGAACATGGAGAACCAGCGCCCTGTGATGGGTAGTCAGAAGCCAAGAAAGTCTCGCAAACATAAAGGAGGAGCCGTCAGGGTGGATGTTAAACCGAACAAACGGTTGAAACGTGGAGAGGAACCAGACACTGAGAATGAAAATGAAGCGGGTATGCTATGTCGAATTGTAAACGAAATAAAGAGGCGCTGCCCTTTTTGTGTATTGCTGTAAAGGATCTAACTAGGGCTAATAGCAATCCAGAATTTGAACCAAGTGTGACTTTTTTCCTGGCACCGACCGACTGACCTAACAACAGAATGACAGACAGTATGTTTTGCAACCGACATGGCGATTGAGCGGCCGAACGACAGCTATTCCGTCTTGCCAACCGATCGACGGCCACCTTCAGAGTTCTAACGAGAGAACGAGCAATTATACCCCCGGTGTTACAATGTTTTGTCTTTGATATTAGTCCTTACCTTTGCTGTTCGCCTTCGGTTTGCTTGGTACAAAGCAGTGTAATAAAAAATGGGGTATGTATTTTTTGTACGATGGTGTGCCAAATTATACGTGCATATAAGCTTCATTATAAAAATGTTGAAATATTAGCCCACAAAGAACAAGTTCGGACTTTCATTCAGTTGACTTTAGGCTGCAAAAGGGACCAGGAATCCTTGCTTAATTT
>CM042754.1:17302817-17322187 GCA_022496165.2 Catalaphyllia jardinei
AGTAACATATATTAAATAAACTAAACAAGACTTGAGTCTGAAATAAATGATTTTATATATATATCAATGATTGCGAAACTTTAAGTTTGAGACAAAAATAAAAAAAAATATGAGAGGTTTAACTTGATTGATCTTAAGATGACGTTTCACTATCTGTTGGAGTTTCCCGATAGCTGATTGCTGCAAAAAGCAATTTTCTTTGTATTTTCCCTTTGACTGTGATTGATGCTAAAAAGGATATGACTGACATCAGTTTGTTAACTTTGCCGCTCTCACTTAAACTGCTACCACCAAATACTTACGTTTTGACAAGTATGTAGTTAATCATGTTGCAGGTAAACAAGAAATGTCGATGTCCTGTTTCTAAATTTAAAAGTTTCTTAATATGTAATAATATTTAATTTGTTTCTAACTTGAAGAAAACGTTTTGTCACAATCCCAAATTTCTCATTGAAAGATAGTATACATGAAGATATCGTCAGCCTTAGAAAAAAAAAAGTATTTACTGTTTTTAATTCAAATTTTTCGTCAAAATCTGATAGACACCGAAAAAGATTGATGGCAAAAGGTTGGTGTGTCAAATACGTGGCGTCATACTTAGGGCCATACAAACTTTTACTGTCACTGTCCTATGTCTCTCTCAGTTCTTTAAATGCTAGACAGTGGGGCATTACGTGTTGTTTGTAGCTAATCATGCAAAGGTAAAATGGGGCAGGAATGACCGAAAAACTCTTACATGATGATTTGCAAAAAACATTACGATTTAAAATATTTTTTCTACCGCCATATGTCTCTGTCGTACGGAAGCCGATAAGGGACAATCCCAAAAGATTTACGAAATCCGAAAAAATATTTTAAATCGTAATGTTTTTTTGCAAATCACCATTGAAGAGTTTTTCAAATCTGAAAAGCTATTACATGATGATTTGCAAAAAACATTACGATTTAAAACATTTTTTTTCGGATTTCGTAAATATTTTTACCTTTGCATGATTAGCTACAGATCTTAATAAATTTATTGAATCCAAACATATTATTTTGTAAATCCGAAACAAGTTTTCAAATCCAAGAATTTTCGCAAAATCCAGAAAAATATTTTGCAAATCCAAAAAAAATATTTTGTCACGTGTTACTTGCGCCAGCAGTCTGCAGACGTCGGCGGTTTGCCGCATCCAAAATGGCGGAGTTTCGTGTTCGACTCGTGTGGATCTTGAGTGAACCCTGGAGACAAATTTTGCTTTGAATGTGGTTCCAAAGTTGTAGAGATTTCACATCCGAGTGCACCCGAAGATGAAAGTGCTTCGTCCTCTTCATGTAAGAAATCATTATCGCAATACCTGGCCTCCAAAGCGGAAGAACGCCGAGGATTTAAGCTTACAGACTGAAACTCAACAAGCCAAACAACTTAGCCTGTTATAAAAGGAACATCAACGATCCAGGACCCAGGATCCAGTTCAGTTTTCAAAGTCCTTACGTTTATATAGATCTCATGGTACTCTCGCCCAGAGAGTGAAAAATGGTATCATACCTAAATCCCCTCAGTTCAAAGTAACGTTCTATTACCAGCCTCTCGTCTGCGGAACTGCAGAGACTCCTGTTGGTGTCTCTCTATTGTTCCACACTGCCGACAGAATACTTCATTGCTCTCAAACTCTCTGCCACATTTATGGCGGAACTGACATCGTACTCCGTGCAATAAACGATTACAAACTCTTTATAGTTAAATGATACTTAAATCATCCTTAAAACGATTATAAAATAGTGAATATATTATAACTAATCTCAATAAACACAAACAAGGCATCAGGGACGAGCATCTCGTTTATTGATACAGCAAGCGTTTTGCATCACTCACCACCATAAAGAAATTACAGCAGTGAATAAACAATAAAGCAAAGTTGAAAGAGATGCCTTCGAGTGGCTATCGCATAACTTATGAAATCTTGATAGCCTACAAGCCCCTAGAGATTCATAATACCTGCAAGCACGCCTGAAGTTAAGTACTTCTACACGAATCATACATAATGAACATACTCCAGTGTCATTGGCGAAACATTACAAAATACGGAAAAAATATATCAACCCACTCCGCCATTTTGGATAAGGCAAAATGGCGGAAACAAACTTGGACGCTGGCTGACTGCTGGCGCAAGTAGCACGTGACAAAATGTTTTTTTCAGGATTTGCAAAATATTTTTCCGGATTTAGCGACAATTCTTGGATTTGTAAACTTGTTTCGGATTTTACAAAATAATATTTGTGGATTCAATAATTTTATTAAGATTTGTAATAGTTTTCAGATTTGAAAAACTCTCCAATGATGATTTGCAAAAAAAAACATTACGATTTAAATATTTTTTCGGATTTTAAAAACATTTTTTCGGATTTCGTAAATATTTTGGGATTGTCCCTTATCGGCTTCCGTACTGTCGAGCTTAAGGTGGTAAGAACTCAGCAGTTTCATATATTTCGTGGTGTTCTTCGACAAACACATTAATGTCATGTTCTAAGGTGCTTTAAAGGGTCGTTGGTATTAGTTTGTTTCCACAAGGCTTGTTATTCATGGCAAATTCAAAGAAATTGCTCACCACGTCACTTCTTTCTTCTCATCAGAAAAACAACTGAAAAACTGAACCTATTTTACATTCTCTTGTATGAGAAACCGACCAGCGTTGAAAACGTCTACTTGGAAGGCATAAACTATAAAGACAGTCCAGGGAGAACAAATTAAAGCAACATTTACACCTTTACTACTAACAATTTAGGAGAGGGACGAAAAAGGGCAACTTCTCAGAAAATAGAAAGCGCCCAGCAACTCACGAGTTATTTTAAACGACAGGCTCTTTCGGAGCGTATGAAAAACTACTTATATCAGCAGTGAACATTACCTTATCTATCACTGCATTTCTTGGAAATTTTCTGATCATTGTTGCACTTCAAAAGGTGTCTTCTCTTCATCCATCATCGAAGCTCTTGCTGGGTTGTGTTGCAAGCATCTCTGCGTTGGTCTCACTACACAGCCTCTTTTCGTGGTGGAAAAGATCTCGCGCTAGTAGACCCAACTGGATATCATAGATCGACGGAACACGAGCCTAAAAACGGGAAATAAGAGAGGTTTTTTTTTGCTAATAAAGAGTTTAAGAAAATCAGGACGGGAACGGCAAAGGCAACGTCGCTAAACAAAAGGTTTATGAGGACAACAATGGTTGTGCACGCGCGTTTTAATTCTTGGTACACTTCTTTGCCGTCCTTTGCAAAAAGACAACGTGAAATGACCAAATTCTGCGTTGTCTGAAGAACGTAAACCACGACGGCTAATTTTTAAAATTTATATTCCGAATTTAACGCTGCGTTCCGTATTTAATTTGGAGACAGTTTTGACAGTGAGAAACAAACTAAATGACTTTAGGGTATCGCGAGATTCGTAGGTAACATATAAGTTCATTTTATGATCGGCGTTCGTGGGAGACCGTGGGACGAAACAGCAACCAAAAAATAATACAACTATCGAACTGTTAGAAACGTTTTACTTTTCTTGATGTTCCACTCGATAACACTAACAAACTGAATAATTATGCTGACATTTATGTAAGCTGAGCGACGTTCGCACGATCCTAAAACACAATGTCTTTCGCAACCTATATTCTCTTACAAAACTATTTCGATAATGTCTTTTCTACAGACGTTTCCTCGGCGTCGCCGTCGTGGTTTCTTGAACTCCCTTTTATCTCTTCGAGTGCACCCTAAAAGATACTTTGACAGCTAAAAATAGTGGCGTTTCGTCATGAGGACCCTAACTGAGTTTAGAATCCTTGATTTATTCTTCTAAGTGAGACGACAAGCACTCCCGACCTTTTCTTATGGGAGCCTTTTCTTATGTCACGCGTTGCGTGACATAAGAGACTTGTGCTTCCCGACATTGTAATGGTATTTTAGCAGGCATGTTTTCTCCCATTTTTACAATTTTCTTGTAACAAAACATCGAGGCAAGTAAAAATAATGAGAAAAAAAGGAAACGACGTTTCGGAGCCGTCATGACGCTATTTTCAAGTTCAAAACGACAAGAAATAAATTGTCAGAAAAAGATTAACATAGTAAATGATTAATTATACGCAATGTCACGCGAATAGCTTTGCTCGGTTGAGTTTGAATGTACACTGAAAGATGGTGATAATTCTCTAATAAGAAACATTTCATGTACTAAACAACCTCGAGGTCCTCAAAATTTGATGTATTAGGTTTAAGTCATCTGTGGTGGTTTTTTGACCCCTATTCCAGGAAAAAATGGCAGCTCTTTGGATATCATGATCCATGTAATTGCCACGAGATAAGACCTCGTCATCTCATGTTGTTTCTCATTTAAGGGATAAAATGTTTGGACGTGCTTTAAGCAACTGTTTACATATTCGTGACGATCAAAAAGAGCCCGATGTGAATGGGGTCAAGTCCTTGATTAGATTTCTGGTAATAAAGAAAATAGCTATCTACATATCAAAAAGTACCCGTTAAGCACAAAATTAAGCAAAGCCGAGTTTTAAGGTTCGTCCCTGCATCATTAGAAAGTTCCATGATCTTTGGGCTCGATTATCAGCCGCTGTTTGGAAAAATGAGTTCGTGCTCTCCCTTTTGAACACACTGTCTGTGGAGGACCTTCGAGAGCGCTTCGAACACATGATCTTTTCAGCGACATTAAAATGCTGATATTGACTGAGGAGTACGAGGTGACTCAACGTTATAACATATTAAGTCCAAGCTTCAGATGTGCAAAGGAAACTCTATGACGTTAGGCAGAAGACATCAATACAGTTCTAGAGTTCAGAAAGATATATATGATGGTTACCGTAAAGAAAATGAGATATATTCCGTTAAAACATTGACTCATGAGAGAGAGACTCAAAAATCACTACCATCGACTATTAACGTTCACCAAAAATTATGTGTGTTATCACTGTAGTGATAAGCAAATAAGAATTTTACATTTAACTTAGAAAAAAACGAAATAAAACCCACCCGACAAAGAGACATGGGTGATGAAAATATATAAACAGTGTTTTCCTAATTTGGAAGTTTCATCATGCACTAATATACTAGTCCTTTATGCTCTTTTATTTTCGCACAAGACTCCATTGCAAGTAAACTAGACTCGAAGTTTATAGGATTATTTTTCATTCAATGTAAATTCGTTTCTTCTAATTTATTTTTTCATAAGAAGCTATATTTAGATTAAATGGGATGGGTTTTTACATGTAGAATTCAATTAAAACTCTAAGGTAAACTGAAAGGCGAATGTCACGGCGAATTGAATCACATCACTTTAACTTAAGGTTTATTGACAAAGTCCAAAAGTGAAAACGTTCTTCAATTAATTTCAGAAGTGAATCAAAAATGTCGCTTCATTAGAACTATGATAATTGAACTTGTTAACTTTTCAGTTAAGAAGCTGTTAGTCATCCTGGGTTGAATCACCACTGACGAAACATCTGAAAAGAATATTTCAGATATCACTGTCCTGTCATGAAGCAGCGGTCTTGGCAGTTTCAATTTTGATTTAGTTTTAATTTAATCGTATTTACATATGGTTTGCTTGAACAATGACGTTGAGTTATTGAAGTGAAATAGATTTTGCTGGTGACCTAATGCTTTCTCGGCTGCAAAAGAAACCTCGTTACTTCAGCACATGCTCTACCAAATCAAATTTCGAAACAATTCGAAATGTCCTCAGTCAAAGTATCAATTTTCAAGGTTGCAAATAAATTGCCTCGTACTGGTTTGTTTCTAAAATTTCCTCACAAACTATTACTCTTTTTATTGGTAGTAAAGAAATGGACCAGTGTTATCCTAGTGGATGATAAGAGGAAAGAGAATTAAGCGGCCTCCTTGAGAAGGAAAAACAAATGATGGTAAACTAACTGAAGATGGAAACCAAGCGACAATTTAAGACTCAATTTATACACCACACTTTAATGGAACATATCAAAATTTGATTGTTTCAACTTTAACTGCTTTGCTAGCTATCACTGCATTTCTAGGGAATGTTCTGACCGTTGTTGCTCTTCCAAAGGTGTCGTCCCTTCATCCGCCATCAAAAATTTTGCTAGGTTGCCTGACAACCACTGATCTCTGTATGGGCCTCATTTCACAACCTTAACCGATCTACGTTATCTTTTTATTGTCCACAGAAATTTCAAAACGTTGTTACTATTCTGTGATCGTTAGGTACACCATGGGTTCAGTATTTTGTGGAGTGTCGTTGTTAACACTGACTGTAATTAGTCTGGACAGACTTCTTCCCCCGATGTTGGGACTAAGATACAGACAAATGGTAACTTTGAGGCGAATATGAACTCTCGTTGCTGCCTTTTGGCTTTCTAGCACTGTCCTTGCAATAGCATTACTTTTTGACATCCCTGCAGCTAAGTATATTTTGTACATATCAATGTTTTCATGCATAATAACCTCCAACTTTGGTTACACCAAAATTTACCTCACGCTTCGCTCCCACCAAACTCAAGTACAAAGTCATGTTCAGCAACGACAACAGAATAGAGGAGGAATTCAACTGAATATAGCACGATACAGAAAAACAGTCTTCGCTTCTTCGTGGGTGCAGATAACATTAGTGGTTTGTTATCTTCCTTATTTCATCGTAGCTACATTATATGTAACTAAGCAACTTGGACAACGCCTTGACCTTGCCTGGGTAGTAGCGATATCTTTCGTTATGTTGAACTCATCTCTGAATCCATTTCTGTACTGCTAGAAGATGAGGGACGTAAGGCAAGCAGTAAAGAACACGATCATACAGCTATGTCGTTTTCCAAGTTTATTTTCTCTATAATTCAGTGAAACAGAATTACCGAAAGCGGTCAGAAGTTAAATTCTGCAACCTGCTTTTTCTCCCAGATCACCTGTTTTCCTCGCTATTTTCTTCGATGCCAAAATAACGTCGCCTTTTAAAGGTAAATAATAGCTAGTCAGACCTCTCCATTCAGAAAAGGATTGTTCACACAAGGAATTGGTGTGAGGCTATGGGAGAATTCTACCAACGAGGTTGAGTCCTGTCAACTCCCCCTCTACCACCAATCCAGTCTCATGACTGGACAAAGAAAATTGCATATATGCGTTGAAC
Organism: Catalaphyllia jardinei; assembly: GCA_022496165.2. NCBI lineage: Eukaryota > Metazoa > Cnidaria > Anthozoa > Scleractinia > Caryophylliidae > Catalaphyllia > Catalaphyllia jardinei. The sequence continues at coordinate 17,309,947 of CM042754.1, forward strand.
TTTAAGCTCTAATTAAGGCCTAAGCTCTAGTGATTTCAAACGTTTGTAATTAATTATAGTTTATAAGATGAAATTGTTACAACAACAACCAAGAAGCGTTCTTTAATATTCTAAACCCATGAAATCAAACAAGACAACAACAACTTTGATGGGAGAAAAGGGGTTGGGGATGAAGTGCTCAAGTTGCCAACATTATTAAGCAACAACCCCCAGGCTGGAAAGAGGTCCTAAACCTCTCTCTGGGGACCTAATCCCCTAGCCCTGAGAGGTCATAATCCTCTCCCTCCTTTCCAGGAGTCCCCAGGCTATGGAAAGGTCCTAATCCCCTCTATGGGGGCCTAATTCTCAGGCTCCCCTGGGACAACAAACAACGGTGGCTTGGTTTCTTGGTAACAAGGCTATCCAGTGGGCCTTTCTGCCACGCTAGCTGGCTTTGTGAGTGTATGGGGTAAAGGGATGACCTATTTGGAGCACTTCATCCCCTCCCATAGTTTATTTATTCAAAGAAATCCAACAATACGAAATGTTCTAAGCCTGTTAAGCTAACAAATCAGTAGTCACAATCTGTTGTGACCAGAAGCAAAGACCAAAATACTAGAGGCAGCCGATGCCAGTTTCCAGTTAATGTTATAACATTTGTAACTCAACGAGCAAGCATGGTTCATGAGTCCAAAGCAGCACGTGGCGTCACACTAACAGTAACAATTACAACAAGTGTCTCAATGAGCAAGTACGCTGTCAAGTCCAACAGCACTAAGCTGGATAACTACAACTACTACATAGCAGAACGATTCTGTGTGGCAAAACAGTTGATAAAACTGTACTTAAATGTTAACATTATGCTCAAGGGGTTGGATTCCTAGGGTTGGGTGGGCGGGAATTTTTCACAACACTTTTGGAGGTCAGAGAACTTGAAGTGAGCTACAGATGTGAAGATAAGACCGCCTGATCTTGATTGACATAACGGGAAAGCATCAACTTGACTGGCCAGGGAATAACACGCCATAATGGCTCGAAAGGTGAATTTGACCTTTCGACACAATGAGACCGTGCTTGTCTTACCTGGATACTGCGTGACAGAAATGTATATTAAGAATAGATGGGTTATATAACTTCTCTGGCCTCCCTTTTATGGTTGTTCACATTATCTTAAATTTATATTTCTTATAAATTGGCTTAAATAAAAAGTGAATAGAATAACTTTGGTGCCCATGCAAAACCAGATGTTGTCACTATGCCACAAAGGTTATATTTCACTACTGGGCTATACAAACTAGGTAAATAAGTATAATAATAGGGTTACATGTTGTCCAATTTCGAAATAATTAAATGAAAAAAATTCCAAGAACAGCTAAGGCTGGCCGAGACCGTAGGCTGGTGCTGACTTACACCAGTCATGACGATTTTAATATTTGAATAGCAATTGAAAGACTTTCATTTTAAATGCTTTCTGGCGAGAATTTGCTAACCTATATCTTTGCACTATAGACTTATCTTTTTTACTGATGGTGACGTTTTTAAACGGGAAACAACTGCAAGATGGCTGATCCATCTGGGCCTGTTGGATATCCAGTATGTGATTGCTACTCGACACGGCCTTATTATCTCATGTTGTTTGCTGAGGCGAACGAATAATAGAACTGATTAGAAAACAGTCCTAAGGAAGCACGCGCGCTGATTGGTTAAAAAGCCTGTTTGTATAACTCGATGGAGACACAGAACTAAGCGCGCGCTGTTGACGTAGTGATGGCGCGAGCAAAGAGAATTTACATTTTGATAATCAAAGTTTACAAGTTGTTTTCCTTTTTCTCGTCGTGGTGTTTTCTAAAAGAAATAGAAAACATGTACTCCGTGTTTGTATCGAGTTATACAAACACTCGTGAAAGTTTGGGAGAACTCGAAAAAGCTGTGGAAACACTCGCCTGCGGCTCGTGTTCCCACAGCATTTCTCGTTCTCCCAAACTTCCACTCGTGTTTGTATAACTCGATACAAACACGGTACATGTTTTCTATTTCTTAAATGTTACCCACTTTATATGTTTACTCAATTATGAGAGATAAACATTTTGAGTACATTAGTATATGCTTCTTCATGCAATAAAGAAAGTATTACCGATAAGTACCAGTCACAGTTTGAGTGCCTTTTCTACAAACAACACGAGCAACTCACACTAGTCAGCGTTACAAAATATTGAAACGTAAATGGAGAAAGTTCAAATTTTCTTTTGTTGAGCATACTTGAGTATTTTAGTCCTCTCTAATTAAAAAATTGACTGATCAGGCTGTGAATAGCTGAAATGCCTCGCGTTCCCAAATTGTGTGGATTAACAAGTTAAAGAGCATTTGGCACCCTTCTGCGCATGTGCAGCAATTTGATTTCTCATCTGACGGAACAGTTTTCAAAGTTGTTAATTGTGAAAAAAAAATCCTCCTCCATCGACCTTGTGAGGCGTGTGAAAATAGTAATACTGATATTGAAGAACTGTTTAGTCATCCATGGGAGATTTAAAAGCCGTATTTTGTGTTTTGAGCTAATGCCGTCGAGAAATACAATGCCCTCGAGAGGGTTTTCGAAGCGGCTAGAGACGAAAGCTACTTTTACCTCGTAGCCGTCTTGTTCGAAAAAAAAAAGAAAAAACTAAGAAAAGATGCAAAAACAAGGACGAAAATCGGAAACTTTGTATATATAGCTGCAGATGTGCAAAATGGAAGAAAGTAAAGCGTGTGTGCTTGTAATCAACCGACACGGCCTTCACACGACATAAACATGATTAATATTCTTTACAAACAAAAGGCCAAAGGCCGGCGGATAAAGAGATGTTCGAAAGGCACGTACAACTCTAAGCACAGGGAGCCCTCGCATCCGTTTAGAATATGAATAAAAGATCAAATTACCTATATCGCGCGAGTTTTGTGTTTTGTGGCCGCCATTTTGAATTTTTAATACCCGCGCGCGGTAAATTGTGCGTTCTGCTAGTGCGAGGTCTGGAACCGAGATTACGGAAATCGTTCGGAGCCTGCTCGGAGATCTAATAAAGTGACAAGGGATGAAACTTAAATCACAGCGTTTCGAATTTCGCATTAGTTCGAGGGGAAATCTACTTCGCAATTTGCTGAAAATTACTCTGTAGGAAGAGGAAGCATTAAGCCACAGGGAGCACACAATCTTGCTGAGTAGGGAGAGTAAATAAAGGAACGAATAGAATAAACACTTTGCCTTTGTCTCTTCTTGTCATCTCTTATCTCACGCGATTCTACTGGGAAAACATCCTGCGTAACACTGAAGCGCTAAACCCGTACCTAGGCCTTACCGCGCTCAACAAAATGAGGTCGGAAGGTTTCTCTACAACTTGGCTGAATTTGTTTTCGAATGCTTTTACAACAGTCGGAGAATTTTAGCGAGTTTTGCAAAGTTTTGTCTCAATTCGCTTTTCGCAACATGATCGTACCGTTAACGTTACCCTTATCCCAAACACGTCATCCAGCGCGCGCTCGCGATCCCCTCAGTCTCCCACGCGGGTTTTTGGACGGAAAAGGTTTTACAAAATCCGCTAACTAGCTCCCATTTATAATCCCCAAATCTCGCTAAAATACTTCAGGTATTAATTTACGACAAAATTGTTTCCGTGCGGAGATCGGTTGACTTCGAACACCTAAGAAAAACAACGAACCAGGGGAGGGGTTTGTAGAGATTTGTTGAGTCAAAAACGCATGTGTGGGAGAGGAAGGGGAGCGCACGCGCGCGCTGGATGACGTGTTTGGGATTCGGGTAACGGTACGATCATATTGCGAAATGCGAATGCGAAATGCCAAATTGTAGAAAAACCTTCCGACCTCATTTTGTGTTTGTTTGGTTTCGTGAAAGCAACGAAATTTAGAGATTCGAGTGAATATTCGCAGTGCGTTCAAAATGTTTTGGCAAAGAGTTGCCTCCCTTGTCAAACTTTATACAAACAAAAAATATTTTTCCTGAGCGCGGTAAGGCCTAGGTACGTGTTTATCGCTTAAGTGTTACGCAGGATTTGTAAGCGGCAGTTTTCCCAGCAAAATCGCGTAAGATAGGAGATGACAGATGGAGACAAAGGCAAAGTGTTTATTCTATCCGTTCCTTTATTAACTCTCCCTACTCGATAAGATCGTGTGCTCCCTGTGATTAAGCTAAATATATCTAAGTTCATTTAGCGAAGACATCCAGAAGGTCTGCGATATTTTGGCGTTATTTTTAACTAGCCACTTTCGAGCTATGTCTCTGCCAGTTGGGGGCCACGGAAGTCAGAAATGCTACAAATTGAATGACAGGTTCGAAGCGGAAGTCATAGTGTCGCTTGTTCTGATTGGTCAGTTTTAATACCGGAAGTTTGATGATTGTATTCCGGAAATAGAATGCTGCCAAAGACCAAGGTCAAGGCCAAGGCCAGATCTGATTCAGGACGCCACAGTGGCGGGAAGATTTCGAAAACTTTTTTTTTTTTGGAATTTCACGACTGTTATGTTATAAGAAATTTCTTCCTCCGGACAACATAAGGCACGTATTAATTGCTGGATCACGCATACCTGCCAACCCCCAGAGTACAAAAATCTGGAGACGTCTAGAAATCTTTGCATTGTGAGAATGTCATTTTCGACAATGTCCAGGAATACTCTCTGAAAATCACCGGAAAGACCTTCCGAATGTTCCTGACGTCTCTCGGTTAGAACAGCATTTACCTACCGTATTGCAATTGTTCCCCGCATAATCTTTAATGACAAGTTGCTCAGTGATTCTAAAGTTTTACAAGCTCTTTCAACATCTCAGTGCTATATCAATTACAGTGTTGGAACCACATTTTTACAGCACTCGCCATTCGGGCGAATGACCCTAAAAATCCACTCGCCCATTGTAATTTTTACTCGCTCAGAAACATGCCTCTTGTTCTCACGAGGGCCCAGCTTGCCATTTCATGCTGAGCTTTCTAGTTCTGGCCCACTTAAGAGAGGACTCCTTAGGATCGCGAACCAATTTTACCATTTCACCCTCGCTTTTATCATAAAGTTTTAACACTCTTTGTAAACTTATCGTTGTTTTAACTGAAAAATAGCTAAAAAAACAGCTATATCCCTAGAATTAAGACAGGCTAAGACCGTCGTTTTTTCCTTCCATGAAAAATTGTACTATAAGACTTAAACTCCAAAGGAGGCACTTTAACTCGCACTTGAAAGCAGTTCCTATGAATCCAGCTCTGTGAGATTTGTCTCTTACCAAGCAAACATCCTTGAGCCCCTCTATGGATACGTGCGATCGTCGATTTCGTCGCGCTTTTTTCATCGAATCGCCGATTTTTGAACGAAATCATTGATCTTATATTAAAGAGACTTCAAAGCTCTTCACGACTTCTCCATGCCGGATTTCTCTTAGGTCTGACTGGCCAATACTTTGTCTGAATGCAATAATTCCTAAATCGTCGTCTCAATCTCTAAGATCGTCGTTTCATCAACAGCGATCGTCGCGTCTTCGATTTCGTCGGAAATACCCATAGAGAGGCTCATCCTTGTATCTCTCGTGGATCTTGTGTGCCATCTTCACTAATTACTGTCGGTTGAACTAGAGACAAGCAGTATGGTCCATATTCACTTCGTATTGTGTTAATTATGACTGGAGGAAGCCGAAATTCATTTTGTCTATTTTGAAACACTATGTTGCGTATTACTGGCAAATAATTTGGGCTCTCGGAAGATAAAAAAGGTAAAAAAAATGGTACGTTCTCGTACAGAGACATTCTTGCCAAAATGGAAAATAAAAAGGGGTGTTGCACTCGAATTACAGTGTTGGAAATTAAATTTCCAACGCTAATTTCCAACACTGCATTATGATTTATGTTGAAAAGTCTACATTGTGCATTACAATTTCCACTGTAAGGCAGGTTCTTGTAAACAGATAATAATACACCTTTCCTCTCGCATAAACAACAAGAAAACGTGCAGTACTGAGTCTAGCTTAGGTGGTCTATCAAAGCTAAGTAAGAGTAATAATGCGGAGTTTGAGTGAGTTTGCAGCCTGAATAGATCTTATTATAAGTTTGGAAGCCATCTTAACCGATTATGGGAAGGTAAACATGTCTAAAAATGACAGTGTTTATATGGAAATCTGATTTCAAATTATTTTCATAAAATGCGTTTTGGAAGAATTCAAGAATTGGAAACGTTAAACCCTAGAAAATCCTTTGCCTAGTGCCTAAAGCTTCCAATTCATTAATTTTTCAGAAATTAATTTTTTTTATGAAAACTATATGACATCGTGACTTGCAGCTCTAACCCGCCTACATTTCAAAGCGCTTGAGTATCAATAAACACCCACAAAAGTAGCTTACCTCGTGTGTTTACAAATGGCTGGACGTCAAATAGAGAAGTAATTTCCACTTTCTGCCAGCAAGTCTCTTCACTTTCTCAAAACCCGAGGGAAGGGCGCCTGAAAAACGTTAAGAATTCTCTTGGCAGTGAACCGAAAGCCATCATGCTGACCATCTGTAAACAGCGTGCGAAAATCGGGCCAAATTTTCTACCATTTATTGTGCAATTTGATGAGTTGATCTCTGAGCAACTACAATACCCGTCAGTAATATATCTCTATTTCATGCTCTTGCCCTTCTTGTTTAACTTTCGTTTTCTAAATCTCGAAAATAATGAAACTAATGAAAAAAAAAATGAAAATAACCATGGAAGGTATTTCCTGGGTGATTTGGTGCTCTAACCGGGAGACCTGGAGATTACATTAAGAACTTGGAGACTCCCGGGAAAACCGGGAGAGTTGGCAGGTATGTGGATGTCGTTTTCGCTGGCCACAATACCTTTATTGCTGTGATCGCCGGTAGTGGGAAGTCCTTTCTCATAAAGCAAATTTCACTGTGTGCAATGAAAACGGTTTATGTAACAAGCACGACTGGACGCGCAGGGAAAGCTTTGAAAAATAAAGCCAAAACAATCCATTCATTTGCGGGAATTGGAAAATGGCATGAACCTAAAGAGGTATGTTTTGTCTGGCTGTTTTTTTGTTGTTGTTGTTTCAGAAAAATATATTTTTAAATAAATAGGTGCACGCTGCTGGTGTACATGAACGTAACAACAAGACAATGCACGAAATTCGTAATGATCACACAATTGCATACAATGTCATGTGGGGTGAAAGTCGCTAAACCATCAAAGCCTCTCTTTTTGCCATGCACATTCAGCTTCTTGCTTTAGTCACTTTAACCGCCGAGGATGATGGATGCAAATGTTGATCGTGTAAAAGTGCCCGGTGGTTCCACTGCCCTTTAAATTTTCACAAATCAAGTTTGAAAAAAGATTACACAAATGCTTTCATTACAAGCGATAAATTTTATTCCATTTTTCCTGGATTAACTAGTTTCGGCCGACTTTGCCCGTATTTTCACGGGAGATGTCTACCTTGGTTTTGTTTTTACTTTACTGAAGTGAAGTTTTTAGTCGTGTAAACACAGTAATAAACCTCGGTAAATGGCGGCAAAATCAAAAGTAAGCCAACCTAGGCTTGTTGACAGATAAACGCCTCATCAGGCATGGTTTAGCTCAGTAACCGACGGCAACCGAGGAAAAACAGACGTTGTCGCGACATCTTGGCAGCAAGTGTTCACGTGTTCAACGTGTAAGAGAAAGATTCCTTCTAACATAAGTAAGCTTCAAGACAACGGGCAAAAAGGCTAAATTAACTCATGTTTACGCAAAAAAATCCTGGACTGCAGTTTCCCTTTCATTGTCAAGTACCGTAAGTGTTTCCTTTCTGTTAGAAGTTCACTAGCTCGTTAGCAGTCTACAGCCAGGCGCAACAAAAAGAAGACCTACCCCAAAGAGAGAGAAAATAATAATAATAATCGAAGTCTATGGAGAAGAAATCAAATTGTCAGAGTGGCCCTGAATAAGAAGAAGTACGGCTAAACCAGGGCGGAAAAAGGCCGCCCTACGTATAAGCGCCCTGGTTAAACGTTTACGTAGCCCGTGCTCCGCGGCAGATGCCGTTTCAGGTGAGATATCAAAATTCCTTGCCACCACCATTCATCCACAGAGCTTTACATTTAAGGAGGGTTTAGGTCGACATCACTGCTTGCTAATTGACAACGACCTCCGTTCGGCATTGGAGTCAGAAAATTTATAATTTTCCAATAGTTTCTGTGCAACATTGCAGCACTTGCTTTCCGAGAAAACTTCAAACCGCCTGTTGTATGCGGCCTACTTTAGTTAATAAGTTCCGTGTAAACGGCGTCTCTAATAACTGTGATTTAGTTACGAAACTTCGGTAAGCAGTAACCGTATTAAACCTCTCTCGTGAAAACACGGCAAACTTTCCGTGCAATTTGCTGTTACTGACGTGAATCCGAACCATTCATAAATATTGTCAATAACCCCAATAATTCCGCTAAATCAACTAACAAGCCTGGGGAAAATTTCTTTCAAATTACACTGAACAATTATTGATATTTTAAAGCTAAGACCAGATTTTGTCCGACCACATTTGAAATGATTTCGCGCATTACGTACGAAACCCGTATTTTGACTTCCGGTCTCTTTTTCACATCTTATTTCCGTTCCCCCCACCCCCAATAGTACTAATCAATAGTACGCTAGCTGTAATTGCATTTTTGGGGAATCTTTGGGTCATCGTTGCTCTTCAAAAAGTGTCTTCACTTCATCCGCCATCCAGACTTTTTTGGGGTTGTCTTGCCAGCACCGATCTCTGTGTGGGTATCATAATACAGCCTCTGCATGTTGCCCTTTTGATGTCCCCACAAGATACCCAAGCTCAAAATTTTATTTCGATTGTTTTTTATGTCTTGGCTGTTATGTTCGGGGGAGTATCTTTGCTAACACTGACTGCAATAAGTGTGGACAGACTTCTTGCCCTGTTAATGGGACTAAGGTACAGACAGGTGGTAACCTAAAGGTGTGCATTGGTTTTTGTTGCTGTATTTCGGCTTTTCAGCATTGCTGTTGCAATGGTATTCCTTGTCTACTTTCGTGTTACCATATCCATCATTTTTATAGTGATGTTATTCTGTATAGTAACATCTACTCTCTGTTACACGAAAATCTACTTGACGCTTCGCAATCACCAAGCACAGGTACAAGATAATGTCCACCAAGGACAAACGAACGGAGGAGGAATTTCGCTGAACATAGAACGGTACAAAAAAACTGTGTCTAGTGCATTGTGGGTACAAATTACATTAGTGGTTTGTTATCTTCCGTGTGCTGTTGTAGCTACAATATTTACTATCGCGGAAACGCCCACAGAAGTACTTGAGCTTTCTTTGGAAGCAGCGCTAACTCTTGTTTTGTTCAACTTATGTCTGAACGCATTTCTATACTGCTGGAAGATGAAGGAAGTAAGGCTTGAAGTGAAGGTCACGATCAGAAAGTTTTGTTGTTTCTCATGTTAACCATACAATGCCCTACTTCTAAATGCAGCTTGTCAGTGTTTCCGAGAATCAGCGCTTAGTGTGCAGTACCACATTGGCCATTTCGGAGTGCAAGCCTGTTAAGATTGGCTTTTTGACCAAGTTTGAGGCTTTTGGGTTGAACTGAAACCAAGTTATCGACTTTGAAACGTGGATTAAAATTAATCTACGTAAACGAATCTTTAGCTTTGTGACAACTGTAAAATCATTAATCGTTACTTCTTCTTTTTGGGTTTTCTTACTACACTTTTGTCTTCCACGCTTTTCCCTGCTCAAAAGATTTTAGGGTGTGTCTACTGTAGGGGGAATACCTGCAAGCATGTTAACCAAAACGTAACTCTTGATAATCAATTTTCATGTTTAGAGAGATTACGAAAATTTTTCTTCAGTATAATTGTAATATTTATATTTTAACACCACAAATACAATGACTGTTGAGGTAGAGGAGGAACTCTGCGGGAAAGGGGGTGTGGTTGATTATTAATACATGTAAATATAACCCTCCTCGACTATAGGCCTTAAATACCCGGCTACTTCATTTGCATGTGTTAGTGGGCTTTGAAAATTGAGGTATATAACATTATAGCCCCCCCCCCATTAATTTTCGCGTGATTTTATTGGCTACTTGACGTCACGTGATGTAAATCACCGGACAGTTATCACCCAATACCCCCCGCTCGCGTCGATATTTGTCTTCCGATTGTTTCCGTCGAGGAGAAATATAGTCAGCACAAGAATTTCAACTTTTCTTTTCTCTCAAAATTTCACATTTGCCCTCGAAGCTTCGCTTCTCGGCCAAATGTTCATTTTTCGGACAATCTCTCAGCCACGGACATTATCAGCCGACATACCAGCCGCCTGAAGGGGTTTATTTACTAAATAGCTGCTATTCTTATTCAATGAGATACAAAGAAGTGGCCGAGAATGAAGAAATTGCAAAATGAAAATGCTAATTCAATTTCCACCCAAAATACTCCAGTAACACTTTAATACAGATATGTGACGATTTATGATCACGACTCTTCCGTCATGTCTTCCCTGTGTCTTGTGGCAAATACGTATGGCCTTAATATAGGTTTATCATTTTGTTAGCGAATAGGACTTTAGGCGCGGTGCCCAACGAGTTTACCAAGCAGAAAGGTCTCTATGAGTCCCTTGGCCGGGACAAAACGAGCTTCGTAAGACTTAGCCACGAAATTAATATAGGTTGTTACCTTTTTATATTTGTAACTGAGCTTAATGAGGTTGAAGCTAATCCTCGAATGCCAAGTTAAAGCACACGTTTAATTCAACGAGTATTTATGAATCTTGCCATAGTTATGTATACTTGCAAACTTGCAACATGTTACCTTGACCATATCTGGTACAAACGTTTACCGTTGGAACCATCTCAGCGCCATAGTTTGAGCAAAACATCTTGGAAGTCATGGGGACGCAGCCGACGGGGCCATATTGGATTTAACCCAACAACCTTTGCGCGCACAGGACCAACGGATACAACAACCATTCTCTGGTTTTGGTTTTGCCGAGAGCGCTTTGGTTTGGCCGTGAGCGTTTTGGTTTTGCCATGAGCTTTTTGGTTTGGCAGTGAGCGTTTTGGTTTTGCCGTGAGCTTTGGTTTTGCCGCGAGCGTCTAGCTTTTGGTTTTACCGTGACGTTTCGGTTCTGCTGTGACGTTTTGTTTTGGCTGTGGCTTTTTGGTTTTGCCGAAACTTTTGTTTTTGCGTTGAGCATTTTGGCAGTTGCCGTGAGGAATTTGTTAATTTGAGCAAAACATTTGGGAACTCAAGGAACTGGACGTAGCCATATTGGATTTAACCCCAACAGCCTTTGCGCCAAGCCCAACAGCTTTTACGGTCCAGGACCTACGGATACAACACCTTTCTCTGGTTTTGGTTTTGCCGTGAGCCTTTTGCTTTTGCCGTGCAGCATTTGCTTTCGCCGTGAGCTTTTGGTTTTGCCCTGACGTTTTGCTTTTGCCGGGAGCTTTTGGTTTTGCCGTGGCTTTTTGGTTTTGCCGTGACTTTTTGTTTTTTTCTGTGAGCATTTTCGTTTTGCCGTAAGGAATTTGTTATTACCGTGATACTTTTGGTATTTGACATTGCGTGACACTTTTGGATTTGTTATTGCCGTGACAGCTGTGGGCTACCGTAGTACGACGGCAGACTACAGACTTCATAAGTATATATTGTGTTATTTCTATTATCAGGTGCTAACCGTAAACATGATTATTCAGGCTAATTGTAATGAAAGTCTACACTCTTGTTAACCAGAACAGTGGTCCGGTTAGACTGAATAACACTTCCTGAATATCTCTCAGGTTAGCTAGCTAATTAGCCTAAATAACACCCCAGTTTTCCTGTTTATGGTTAGCTCTCAATGGTAAAAATGGTAACCGATTTGAAGTGGAAAAGTCTATAGCCTGCATTTTGCCCCCAAGAATATATTTTACCGCCTCGTCCACAGTATGTAGTCTGCGGTCCACAATTTGGACCAAATAAAAAACCTACAGTGTAAAATAGGCTTACTTACACTTAAAACTGTAGTCAACCTTGGAAGATAGAAGGCTACCGCTATAAACAACGAAAATGAGAAACAGAGATATCATATGGCTCGACGTTCGCGACCTGAAAAGTGCTACTCGGTCCCTCTCGAGTGGGGCAATCTGCTGAGCAATGTGAGTGCGGGCGCAGGGCGTCTGTCCAATACATAAAATCTTGCCTGTTTTTACATATAGTCGAACTCCATTAAGCGCCCACCTTCGGGGAAATAGCCACTTAATAGGGGTTGGCCGC
>CM042754.1:17322197-17362905 GCA_022496165.2 Catalaphyllia jardinei
TTTAAGTTTGGGTGGCCATTTAAGAGGGGCGCAGACAGTAGAAAAACCCTCATCGGGATGACGAAAAGGTGGCTGCAGCAACTAGTCGCTTAATAATAAAAACACTTAACAAGGGGTGGCCGCTTAATAAAGGTCACCTGAACTTCAATTTACTTGGTGCATACACTTCAGCTCAATAGCTCTTTTAATTTAATGGTTAGCTTTTCTCATTGTGCAATTTCGGTCTGAAACTAGAAAATCGTCCAAAATTGCCTTAAATGTTGGATTATTTTTAATTATTATATGGCTGTGTCTCACTAGGACTAGGAACTACCGAATTCATGAATTTGATTGGCTGAAATCGATATTGACCGCAGTTTAGATTTTCCCATCTAGACCGGCATCTACATGTAGACCGGCTACATTTTGCAGCAAAAAAGGTGCAAACTAGAATACAAACACGTATTGTTTATTTTCTTCTAGAAATATAGTAGTGTTAGTGTTAAAACACCTGATGAGAAAAAAAAGCAAAAAGGACGCGAAAGTTTTGGCAGATTTAAGTTCAACTTATCGCCGTTCACAAGGCAAATGTCAAATAGTACAAACCAGTTACATTAAATGAATTAAGTCCTTCTTATTTGCCATATAATAAACATCTTATCAAACGAGCTTAGTGGGTCTGTATGGGAGAATCTTGTTCTCGATCGTGTGTACAGACCTCACTGGGTTCGGTCTGTACTGACGAACTCGGTAAAGATTCTCCCAAACAGACCTCCATCTCGGTTAATAAGAGCTAATTATCAATTACACCCAAATAAATAACTGCGGAGCTCCGCAAGCTTGGCTAAATCTCTATAGATGACTGGATTTTTAAGAATGATGCTAACGTCAAGACAACCATCCTGACACTTTTCCACGAAAACACAGAGGATTTTTGCTTCAATCAAGCACAGGCAGTCTGGCAACCCACAGTCTACTCACTCACCTTGCTTGTGTCTGGTTGGCTGGCTTCCAGCAACTAAGCCTGCAGGGCATGGCTGGCCAAGGCTGTGCTGCAAAGAAAATAGGCAGTTTCTCTGAGCAAAAAGCCTCTCTCTGTGACCCTCCTCACCCCCCAGGGGATAAAGCCTGGGCCCTCCCCTTGGTATCAGCTGGTAGCCACACTCCTAGGCTGTCTTCCCCAACCCTCCTTGACGGAAGTCCCCCTGCCTTTTCAAGCACCGCAAAGGCCTCCCTGCCGGCTATCGCCAGCAGGCAGGCGAAAAAGTTTTGCCCAAAATTTGACACCGTTCTCAAAATCCAGACATATATATTCCCTAATTTTCAAAACTGCGCGCGTTGCGAAAAAGATTTGAAGAACAATAATAAACACAACTGCCTCCATTTGAGGTGAAAATATGCTCGGATATTTGTCTTTGGAAATTATCTGTTCCTCGAAGCTCACAGTTTTCCTCGATCTACGCTCTCGGAAAACTGTTCTGATCTCGGAACAGATAATGTCCGCGGGCAAATATCCTAGCCCATTTTCACGCTAAGTAGACGCTATTGTTTATTTAAAAAAAAGATTTTCTAAGAAACGTAACTTACAAGTAGCTTGGACACAAAAGAAAGGTGTCCTGTTGAGGGCAAGAACATTTCTTAGAAAACGCGGACCAGTTAAATTATAATAAAACTGTCAAATATTCAAATGAGGATCGAGTTCTTGACAGGATATTTTAACAAAAATAACTATTCAAAAAGATTTCGTTGACGACAAAAATACCTACAGCAAATACTTTCATAATGAAATAAGTTTTTCAAACCGATTGCTGTCATTAAAGTAATTTAAATTGAGTGAAATTGAAACTTTGACATCGTTTTCTCAGACATCACGCCATATGGATGACTATGGATAATTGATAATATGGAAAGCATTGCTTGAACATTTACAACGATTGTCGCCGCATTTACCGTCCACGATTTAACGATGAACGCAAGCAGGTATCAGCTGCCAAAGGTTTACCTGTTCAAAGAAGATCATGATATGATAGAGGAGCTTGTTCGTTGTCGCCGAGCTGAAGAGACCGGTGGAGATTTGTTTGGGTTGTAGACAAACGAAGATGAACCTGTATTGCACATTGTAACAAGGCAATCAGAGTCCTCTGTCAAGAGCCACGACACGTTCTCTAAAGAATTTCAAAGACTTGAAGAGCTATTACATTGGAAGTTCCACCTAAATTATATGGGGAAATGGAAGTATATGCGTCGATCAGAACGAAGCCGGCGGAAAGAGCATTTTGTGGCGCGTTCGATCAACGCCCACCTCAACGGAGAGCCACGCGTTTGGTGCTACTAACAGCAGACTATGACGCCGCTTCAAAGCAAGTGGAGCTGTCCCTGTACCTTTTCCCGGATTTTCAAGCCCTAAGGAAGGAGAAATTGTTATCCTTCCTGGGGAAAGAGTGTTCAAAATGGAAGATAACGCTGAAAAGCTCATTAATGCCTGGTAAAGAAAAGTGGTCTTAACGAAAAAGATAGCATTACAGAGAGCTCAGAAGACTTATCCCATAGAAATCCTTATAAAATAAAATCTGAAGTCCCTGAGGGCACTGGCCAAAGTGAATACAATTCAGGGTGACAGGAGATGCAACCCGAGTTCTCATGTAACGAACGTGATCTTAAAGTTTACGTGTGTAAAGATGACTTTGAAATGATGGAAAATCTTGCCCTCCGTTATCCTCATTTAGAAACTGGCGAAGATCTGTTTGGTTTGTGGACCAACGAGGGTGAGACGGTAACACACTTCGTACTGGGTCCTGGCCAAAGCTGCAGACGGACAAATGTCTCATTCTACCAAGATATTCCATATCTGAAGCGCAACGGCGAGCTCCTAACTCAAAATTACATGCTGTGCCTCCTTGGAGAATGGCACTCTCATCATCAACTACGCCTCTTCCAACCAAGTCAAGGAGATCAGCCATTAACCGTTGTAAGAAATTACCCAGGTGGTGGAACACGCGGTTTTATTTTGATCATTGCCAACATCGTGTCACCAAACAAGGTAACATTTTCACCATACCTTTATACAACATATACCAGCTTTCGTTTCGATCAAAAGGGGACAGTTTTCTCTCTGCCTTATCGCAGTGCTTTTAAAAAAGGTGACGTGATTGAGAGGAGTATTAAAGAAGGAAGGAAAATTAACAGAGCGAGATTTCCTGTGATTTGACCTGGTATTCGTATCATGGCTCAGCTTAAATGGGAACGCGCGCGTTCCCTTCGCCAAAGTCAACTCCCTAAGAATTCAACAAACCAGTACCAGAGTAGCTAAGATGGACGTACCTGCATGAGAAGTAACATAACTGCACGAGAAGTAACCGGGGAAGCAAACGTTCTTGATATGACCACTGATAGGCTGATCTGCTTCCTTGGTTCCCTTGATGACGCCCTCGCTAATAAAAGTGTAGAGCAAGGATTTAAGATCAAGACGCCTTGGTTTTGAGTTTAATATTTAGTGCGTTATGGTACACCACTGTGCAGTTACGATCACTTTTTGTATTGTCAAAACCAGGGACCTTTAAATCACCAGTTTCTTTGGTGCTCAGCTTTTACAGTTTTCTTTCGATTAAAGAATGATTCAAGCTGATAACTCTGTACAGCTGAGTTTCTGAAAATAACTTAATAGTTAAGCATGCACAATACTGTTGGTCACAAACTCGTAGCCAAAACAATTTCCATTGATAAATAGCTAGAGTGATAAACTATTAAAAATTGATAAGATATATAATTTCTATTGCCACAGTACTTCTGTGCAGTAGCTAAGACATGCAGTTAAATTTGAGTGAATTGGGATGGATGCTCTGTTTGATAATTACAACTTTCAAATAAAATAATATTTTGAATATTGCACTTTATCGTACTTTGACTGCCTAACCGCTCATACGAGTGTCCCAACTCCTAGCAGATGAAATTCTGGCGCTGGTGTAAACTGGAACTGCTCATCTCGCTGTTCTGTCCTTCGTTACAAAATTTGAGAACTGACCGTATAAAGATTTAATACTTTCAATCATAGTACACAATTCCTGAATGCATTAGTCCGAAGTTGCGGTTTACTTAGATATTGCATTTGTTAATGCAATCTCACACATGGTAAACGTTAATTTTTGGTCATAATAAGCAAATTTTGTCACAAATCTATCCTGAAGATAGACTACAGTAAACGTTTCCCTCGCTGTCCTAAAATAATAATAATAATAATAATAATAATAATAACAACAACAAAAGCAACAATAACGATAACGATAATGATAACAATTATAATAATAATAATAATAATAATAATAGTAATAATTAATCTTCTGTCCAACTTCAGCTTACAAATAAGTTAAGAACTAAAACAGGAATACGCAACTTAAGCCCTCAGCGTAATGGATTGTACTCGACTCCGCTACACTCGGCAAGAAAGCTACGTTCAATCATTGATTCTGTTGTGGCTTCAGTCGCCATAAGTTCTCCTGTCGAAAGGGTCATGCACTAAGGCAGACCCCATTTTAGGATTCTGAAACTACGACTGCACCGAAGCAAAGAAGGCAATGCATTCTTTCATGATAAACTTGAAACACGCCGGCACGACGTTACCGTAGATACTTTCGTGGTAGGGTGTCGATTATATCTCTATTGCGTACGATTGGCAGCAGACGAATAAAATCCGTAACTCCTATGTAAGGAGTAATTTATGTGAAGCGGTTAGCGCTTGGAGGAGAAGAAAGCATTTCAGCTCATCTTTAATGCCCCCAACTAAAGAGTAATGCCCTCTTGTTCTCTCCTAATCGTTAACATAAAGTGTAGGAACACGTTCAAGCAAGACTTGCTACAGTAGAATGGCTAAGCTGTCGCGCTTATTCGAACATAGAATTTAGAAGTCACACTGTTGACTTAACTTGTTGAATAACAAGTAGAAACGATAACCTTAAAATAGACAAGCGATTTCAATTGACAGCTTCCGCGTTTTCTAAGAATTTGCGTTACTTTGTATGACATGTCTCTCTTTATGTCACACATCACACTGCAGGCTTATTTTCGCAGAAAATCTACTTCAATCTAATCTGAACCTTTCCCAAGCTTTGACTCATTAATGGCCTTAACGTTATGTAATAGAAATCTTCATGTTTAACGAAGCAGCCCAATAAAAAATTTACGGTGCTGTCGACCGATTAAACCGTGCTTCGGTACATGAGCTATTATATTTTCTACTTTAACTGTTTTCGTTTTGTGCTAAACATGCAATGTACTGAGTCACCTTCATAATCTATAAGAGACATTTAAATAAATCAGTTCAGTTCGTTTTAAAATAAATTTTCTTGCTAGTTGATCGCACTAGACTACTATCACGGTTTCGCTGACCCACTAGTTTGAAATCGAGTCTCGTGCAGTCAATGTCACTGCAATCACAGTAAGCAATAAGCTTTAACACAGGCGACAGAGTCCTTGCAACTTTCGATGTCAATAGAAGAAGTGAATTTACAAGTTTTCCGCTCGTGAAATGTAAGTAATCCTGTTGAAGAATCCCCCAGCTTTCTTATCGTAAATTTTGGTAAGGACGTGCAGATCTCGTCTCCGCCTGGCCTCTGCCTTTGACACGACTTTGTACTTCCCGGCATCGTCCATTGCCAGATCGAATTCTTCATATTTGTCAGGGTTTTCCATGTACTCCTCATGAGAGGGCGAAGAATTTGCCATCTTAACTCGACGACCTTTAGCGACGAAGAAGTTGCTTCTAGCAACACTCACTGACGAAGTCTTCCGGTCTGCCCGAGTAGATAGTCGCTGAGACTCTCAGTTCTGTAGCCAAGCAATTCAATGCCACTGGAGGGAATCTGCTCGTTTCCTGTCTTGTCAGGAGTGGGTGCTTGCGCTTTCGATTTCAAGCTTCCGTTCATCGAAGCTCTCAAGCATACTTCTTTAAGGAGAAACTTTTGCCTTATAAGGAAAGGTAATGAAATATCGGTAACAGCGATAGGGCCTGGTAATGAACCTGGGGAGTTCCCAACGGGGAGAGGAACTTTGAGTGACTTGTGTTGTATCAGGTTGATTTTCAGTTTCTTTAGTTATTCAGAGAATGCTCCAATTTTCTCAGTTGCGTGCAATTTGAGTTTTTATTGCAGTTGCGTATGGTAAAGAAAAATCGTAATGTAACCATAAGGAAAAAAGTTACGAAAAGTCCGCAAAGAAGTTTCTCGGATCGACCTTCGAAAGACTTCTTAGGATTCAAAATCAAAGCTGAAAATAATTTGAGTTTGCGTGGCTTTACAGAATGGATAGTTTATGCCCCGTCTACACGTATCCGGATATTTTTGAATCCGCAACGTTTTCTTTCCGGATTCAACAATTTCTCCGTCCACACGTAGCTTATTCAAATCGAATTCGCCTGCCTACACGTATCCGACGGCATCTGGATTCACTCTAGTACCTCCTCAAGTTAGCAACGAAAGTATAGAAACGTGTAATTTGGAACTTTCGCCAAATTAAAGCCCATTAAAGAACAATACAGGAATAAAAAGAAACTCAAAAGTCAGTTGGACGAACGCCTCGTTGAAGCGGGTCAAATGATGGAGTAGGGCCGAGAGGAGGAGAGCGTCCGTCTCAAGATTTAAATAGCTCTCCCTCAAATTCCCAAAATACCAGAGCCATACTCCTGGGCATAACAGGACTCGTCACCAGCAACCGGTAAAGTAGGAATTACACTGATGTCATCATTTCCTATTAAAACTCAGCCGACAAAGAAATCTACCAGAATGCAGATTTCCTGTCAAGGATACATGTGCAATGAAACTGAGAAGCGAATGTGCAGCCGTCCAAGAAAAGTTGCATGATTCATCAGGTGATCAACAAGAAAAAACACAGTGGAAAAAGTGCATGATTTGTTGGTCTATCGGAAAGCCGGGTTACTTCAGTTCAGTCTTGACAACTTTTGCTGGGAGGTTCTGCCTGGACGTATTCACACTGAAGTGAATTGCCAAATTGCTGTAGGCGACTCTTTTGTTCAGTTGCATATACATTCTCCTTAGAATGCTGATATTGAGCCCTTTGGTCTTCAAAAACTCTATAACGTTCAAATTCACGAGATAAAATTGAAGATCAAATGATTACATTATATACTGTCGCGCGTCAATCGGGAGCTGAAATTGCTAAGAAAATGTTTCTTATATTGCCTGGCTGAAGCGAATTGCCAAATTGCTGTAGGCGACTCTTTTGTTCAGTTGCATATACATTCTCCTTAGAATGCTGATATTGAGCCCTTTGGTTTTTCATCACATCTGTTGATAACTGGGAACTTAAGCACTGACGGCGGCGACGCCTAGCAAAAAATGGATTTAACTTTTACTCTTGAATTTCGTAAATAATTAAACCCGTTCAGAGCGCAAATCTGTCTAAAAACCTGCTCAAACTAAATATGTAATATTAGCGATCAGTTCGATAATTAAGGAAACCCAAAACATTTTCCGTCGTGGCCTAGGTTCCCCAAAATACGCAACTGAACTTGGTCATTTCACGTTGTTGGTTTGCAGAGGACGATAACGAAATGCACAAAGAGTTATAACGCACGTGCACATCTATCATTGTTCGAATGCCGGTTAACGTTAACCGAGGGTTAAACGTTATCTGAAGAATTGTTTTTTATTGTTTACAAATGTTTTTTACCTCTAACGTTTGGTGTAGTTTGAGATTACTACAGCTCAAAACTGAAGGGCAAACAATATAAACCGAGTATCTAACCAAAAAGTTACAAAACTGAAATTAAAATTCCCGTTAACCCTGGGTTAGCTTAATCGGGCTTTGAACAACCCGGAATTAAGGCCCGTTTCTCGAAAGACCCGGTAACTTAACGGGCCCGAAATCAGATTTTGAACTCAAAATCTCAAGAAAAGTAGGGTGTGCTCTAAATTCTAATAAAGTCCATCTTGTTTCTTAAGCTAATAACTTTACTGTTTAATATTCAAAGCTTTTGAAACTCCCATCTGGAATGGAAAACAAAACAACTTAACGGGCCCGGTAATTACCGGGAGCTTAGAGAAACGGGCCCCTGGTCATTAAGGCCCCATCCACACTACGCCGGAGGAATTTTTAAAACGGAGGTTTCACTCTGAAAACGCATCAAATGTTTTTCGTCCACACTACACCGGAGAAATTTGAAAACGGAACAATCACAGGCAGGGGAAACCCTTAAGTGCACCACCCGATTAGTGTGGACGGAAGGCCTAACCGGAGAAATAAAGCTCCGTTTTCAGATTTCTTCCGGCGTAGTGTGGACGGGGCCTAAATCTTTTGTTTAGCGAAGTTCCCGTTGCCGTTGCAGCCGTTGCCGTCGTGGTTTTCTTAAGTTTCTTAATTACAGGTTAACGCATTCAGCGAGTGAACGAGTTCCGCGAGTTCACTAACAATGAACGATAAATTTCAATACCACACGAGGCCGCCAAGTGCGGTATTGAAAATTTCGAGCTCATTGTTAGTGAACGAGTCCAGGTAAATCCCGATAATTCACGTGCAATGAGTGCGTTAACAATTTTATTATTCAAATTGAATACACTACAAACAAAAATCGTCAAACTTTGATTCAGCTGAAGCCATGGAGTAATGACAGTGGTGTATTCAATTTACACTACGGCTACCAATCAACCAATCAGAAAATCGGATTTCGTACAGTGTATGAAATTTGAATAATAATGTAATTTACCTCTTACTTTTTGGCGTGAATTTGGTGCATCGTGAACGTTTGGATAGATGAACATCTATTTTTGTCTTGGAATAACAATATATTTTCAAGGGCAAAAGTTGGGAGAAGAATGAAAACCACTTCCTTACATGAAAATATTGTCTTGACGAGCCAAAATATTTTAATGGACGAGCATATTGAACTAAAACCACAACCAGTAATTAGCCACAGAAAATTCGTTGAAGGTTTCCATATTTTAATCTGTACATTATTTTCTTTCAGTGTCTTCAACAAAGCTTACTGAATGCGGTGCGTTCATTTGAGGAGACAGGCTGGGAAGAAAATAGTTCTTAAAGAAGTCAGGGATATGAGGCAAGATAATTACAGGTTGATATAACTCAAGATTATTTTCTTCGATCACCAGAAAAAAATCAATGAAATTTTACAGTTGATCTTACAAACCTGCGGGAATCAAGTCTTCTAACTTAAACCAACTAAGCACCAAGGAAGGAATAGAACATTCTCAGGAGACGATAGAGTTGCTTTCTAATACTCTCACAACTAACTGTTTTGTTTTCATCAACTATTGTTAAAAACTGACTGAACAACACTTTTTCGACCCTGCTGATATCAATTTCCCGCTCATCGTTTTGAACGTCTTAGTCTGATGCTAAAAAATCTTTGAATTCGTGCCAAATACGAGCGAAATATTGCCCCCACGGAGTAATGAAATGGAGAAGGTTATCAAAACATGTTCTGTTGGGTTATTTTGCTGTGTTCCACTGTGTTATTTTGTGACGGCAATATTTCGCTGTGATTATACCGAAAAATTGTTGCGAGTATTTTGCACGAATCCAAAAGTCAATCAGCTCTATCTCCTTATTTTATTTGTAATTTTATGACAGTCATTGATGAACTTTCCCCAAGAACGTAACGTAAAAGGCTTTAAAGACTGCAACTGAATATTTTGTTTCGTTAAATTTTTTTCATAAGCAGTCAAAAACTTTAAATACTTGTTGCAACCAGTAAAGTGTTCATCAATCCAGAATCGTTTTAAAACTTTATTTACTAAATTTTTACCAGTTTTTGTTTTTATTTTCAAACAATCTCTTAGACTTGGAAACTTAACTTGTGAAGCAGTACCACTCGTTAATTTTTCCATTTCCGCCTTAGTTATTTTCCCATATTGATGCTTGAATGTATTTCTAGTATCCAGATTTAGCAAGGGAAAAACATTGTAATCATTACTTATATTCAAATTTTTTTAGCCAACTTTACAGTTTATTTACTTCATAAAATGAAAGCACTCAATAAAATCTCTTTTACTATTTTTTGACTATGCAGGGTTGCCGCGAAGAAAAAATTCTGCGCTTTTGAACAGGTCTAGTCAGAAATCAAAGATATAGGTGGACTTTTGATGCGAAAAACCATTTGCAAAGTGCAAGATTTTCCGCCAAAAGACTTTATTTTTGACTCAAAACCAGACACCGTTCAAGCGCCCAGACTTCCTTTCCTAGGGACAATTTTCCCGCCAAAATACTTTATTTTTCTCGATTTCTTTCTTGGTCCATTTAGAAAGTGCTGAATTTTCCCGCCAGACTTTCCGGCTGAAAGTCTTACTTTCTTCCGAATTTTTGTAGGCGAGGTTCCACAAAATTTGTAACAAAGCCCACTCACCCTAAAACTGTTTAATTTATATGCATCCAAATAGTGCAGACATAAAAATCCACCCGAATCCGACCATGGCAACCTCTTCATTTCGACCATCGAAAATCCACGATTTCCGCCAAATCCAAGATGGCCGCCGTTTAAAAAAAAAATCAAAATAAAATGGTTACACAATTACACTTGTGGCATGTTTATTGCCTTTCTGTACATGCAAAACCAGCGTCGAATCGAAAACTGAGCTAGCAAAACAATTTTTTAAAAAGTTTTGAAATCCAAGATGGCCGCCGTCAAACTGATTTAGATATGTATTAAGCACTATTTTACACATGAAATAAATACCAAATACTACATACTTGGATTATTTCAAAATATTTTTGATGCGTAAAATTGTTTTATAAAAGCAATTAAACCCATGCCAATTCCCACAACGCCTAGTTTTCGATGTCAGATGGCAATGTAATCAATTCTCTTATCACACTCGCGAATACAAACACTACCTAAACCCGGCAAATGTGTTTTATTGCTTAATAAAATGTGTTTCTTGCAGGCTTTATTAGAGCGAGTCAGTATATCATACCGCACAGCTCGATCTATTTGACGAAACCCATTCCCCTTTCTTTCTTTCAGATCCAAAAATGTTGATTTTGCTGCTCGTAATTCTAGTTATAAATGTGGCTGCAGTTCAGCCAAATTGTGTCAGCGGACAGTGCTAGGTAACCGCTCATTAGTCTGGCTTTCCGCCATGTTTTTTGTTTTTTGGGTTTTTTTGCATCGCGTGGTGCACCACTTAGCTTCCATACATCGCCATAAAGGTCGCTCGCCATTCACGATCCCAGGTGGCCTTGAGGTCGTATCACAGCCGCTGATAGCGTGCAGAAAGAAAAATGACTCTGATAGCTGGACATCCACTCTGCACTTGATGTTGGTAGTGCAGACAGTTCTATTAGCAGCGACCATTTACACATTACTATAGCAGCGGGATCTGCGTGCTGAACTAGCAACTGGAAAACATCAGAGTTAAGCAACGACAGCTATTGGACTTCTTATGGATTCCAGCTGGAACCATTTCGTCGGCCAGGAGGTAGATGAGGGCTGCCCTGGCAGAAAGTGCTGCAACCTTTATGACGAGCGAGTCTTCAAAAGTGACCCTAGGCAAAAATCTAACAAAATATTTACTTGACTAAAATGTACATAATGTCCATGTAAAAGTAAATTTAAAATTATCATTTGATGTATAAAACATATTAAAAAGTATTAAAATTATGAAAAGAACATTTCGTCTTACCAACTAGAGAAGAAACAGCAGTCTCTACAGTTTCCTTCTTCAATCAGTTCTCATAAGGTTTGTTTCCTAAATACAACAAGAAGCTATTTCTCAGAAGGAAATAGTGTTTTGATATCTTGGCCGTGAGAAGTCCCGGGGTGGAGGGGATTTGTGCCAATGCACTGCTTTGTGATTCGCTTAGTTGCCAGAGCCTGGGGTTTTTCGTGGACCCGAGATATAGTACCGAACCCAATGTAGAAAAGGAAGAGCTATAAACTAATTCAAGTTTTCTACACATTGACACACCTCGAAATGTATATATTTGTGATACTTCCCTTAGGCTCTGCCCAAGGAGAAAGGGGTACTTCCTTATCTGGGTATAGGTATGTCCAGCCTTTTAAGAGATTTAGGTCAGAAACAGAGTATCCATTTTGATCATTTTGGTCTCAAACTGGGCATGGTTTTTGCACTTTAGTCTTCAATTTGGTATGTTCAGTATTTTTTTAAAGAAGCTAGGTGTTCATCATTATCGATAAGACCAGCAATACCACAAGGAGATTCAGGAAGCTAAAATCATGGTATACGGCACTAAGGCAGGTTTGCGATAGGGCATAAATTTAAGGGTAAGGTCATAAATAGGATTGAAAAATCGCAGGTTTTGCTCTTAAGCAGGGCAAATGCCTCGGGAAGCGGGCCTCACGGCCCCGCCAATTTTTCTTAAATTCAAAGTATTGTGTGTGAGCTAAATAACGCTAAAACAGGTAAAAGCATTTGACGCATAATTTTTCCATTTCTGTGTGCCAGGCAGTGCTTGATTCGAATGCCGGCTGCGTTTTGTTGTCGTTTATGCAATATATTTTTCTTTTCAAAGATCGATAGAGGACGTGTTACGTGACGAGAGTTGTGCACAGTCCACCTTTGGCTTATTTAGGAAGCCAAAAATACAAATGCTATCGGTGTTTTCATGGAAACCAGCTCAGACACGGTACGTCACAACAAAACGTTTGCTATTTCTTAAGAATGGCTGACTTTTAGGATCGAGAAACACCGGTCGACGACCCATTTGGCAAGTCGCTCATATTTTGCCGAAAGATAACCTTAGGTTACCTTATTCTAAAAATCATATTTAAAGATTCCAGCGAGTTTTTATTTTTTTAGAAATTCGCGAAAATTTGAAAGCGCGGTCGAAGTGCGGTTTTTTGTGCAATAAAATGACCGAGATAAGGTCAGAGGACGAAGTGCTGCTGTAGTCTTAAAATATATTCAATTTTCTCCAGACTTCACACAAATGTGGAACAATCACTCAAATTTATTCCTAATTTTGAACTTATCTCAGAGATGTTGATACAGTGGTTTTCCAAACCATTTTAAAAATACCTACGGAACGTGCTTAAAATGGCGGCAAAATTTAGGTCATGTTTAACAGCATAAAAAAATGCATCTGGTATCTCACTTTTCGATGATTTTACTTCACAGCCTTACAATAACATAACTTAACATATACCATGCCAAGTTTCATGCTCGAACTCGCAGTATTTCCTTTTGAAAAAAACGAAAAACTATGTCAATGTGTTGTGCGCAAATAACTCAATATACTTTTATACGAACAAGAGACAAATCAGTTCCAATAGCAAAAATAAAAGGCTGTCATTAATTCACTGCCAACATAGAAAAATAATGTCCACTATATAAAAACTTTTTTAGATGTTTTCGAAACACTGAGCTAGCTTTACTTTGCTTAATTTTCTGTCCGCCATCATGTCTAGTTTGTCATCGCGGGGTATGCCCTTATTAATTCCCTACACAGTGAATGCTTGTTGTCATTAAAACTTACACGCAAGAGATTTAATGGAACCTTAATGATTTCGATTCATCAAACACTTTGACTTTGTTAAGACACAAGAATGGGTCAGCTTAGAAATTCCTCTTATATATGTTAATTGCAAACAAGAAGTGAAGCGGTCCGACCCCAAAACAAAGAAAAAAGATATTGATACGACGAATTAAATCCGAAAATGTTAAGGTAACATACCTAAAAGTCATCCGTTTCCCTCAATATCGCTCCACATTGCCTTAAAGAGCCCAAGCTTTCTGCTATAAGAATCAGGGGCTACATGAGTCTGTTTTAATAATATCGGCAATCGTGCTGATCCGTGCTGCGTGGCTCGGATATTCGAGACTTAGTAACAGTATCACACAACTGTACGACCACCCCAGTCACGCTTTCACTTCTCTTGTGCAAATGTTTATTTAGCAATTTACATCAACAGATTAAAGGGTTAAAGTGGTAATAGCGGAGCTTCAGCGCGCGAAGCGCGCCAGCGAAGCACCATGGGTAAAAGAAATGGTAACCATCAAACTCAGAAAATTTGGTTATGATGTCAGCGTACGAGCGAACGCCGTCCGTACAGACTCTGGGGGAGGAGGAGGGGAGGAGGAGGCGCGAGTGGAGGTAAGCCTCACGGGGGATCTAAGGAATGCCATCTTTTTCGGCGGGATTTGTCAGAAAACTCATTTGCATTTGGTATGTCAACAAACGATCGTTGATCTAACGTTTAAAATAGAGTTTATCTGAAGCACGATATGAAAGAGAACGACAGAGAGCAAGAATTAGTAGCCAAAAAGTGGCGACGAAGATCGAGAAAGAGCGGCCCTGGGCTAGAAAGGAGGCAATATAGTAGTGAACAATGTCGTGAATCTTGAATCGAGCAGTCAGTGCTAGAGAAAGGAGATGAAACAATACCGAACAAAGCCGTGAGACAGGGCAAGTGAGAGCTTTACAAAAGAACTGAAATACCAGAAAAATTGACTCAAAAGACTACAGAACTTCAGTCGAGATATGATGTGCAGCCGTGCAAGAAAAGACGCATGATTTCATCAGGTGACCAGCAAGAGAAATCAAACGTGTTTTGTGTGTTTAGAGGAATTACAAAACGGTAAACACGGCAGTGGGAAAAAGTCGTTGATTCGTTGATCCATCGAAAAGATTTGTTTAGTTCAGTCTTCGAAACTTTCGCTGGAGGTTCTGCCGATAGGGTGCACACTGAAGTGAAATGACAAATTGTGGTAAGCGACTTTGCTACATAGAAACTTTTGCGTTTTCCGTAAAAATTATCCAGTTGCTTCAGCGAGATAAGTTTTAAAGGTTGTATCTTCAATGAAAGGTCTTAAGTGTCCTTGTTTTCCTGATTTGGAACCATGCTCTTATTTATTGCTGTAAGAAATTTGATAAATTCAAAAACTAGAGTTGTTGTTGAATATAAATTTTAATTTTTTTTTTAAGCATCTGAGCGGGCCGGATGAATAAATCCTCGAATTTGATTGGCTAATCTCGCACACGTGACCGGTACAGCTTTTTACGATACGGCCCACGGGTCGGATTTTTTCCCGCTGCCGGCCCCGCTGCTTGAATTTCGCTCTTAAAAGTTGGCGGTAATCGTCAATCTTTTGCTTTTTTTACACATCCATCGACGATTATTCACAGCAAGTTTATCTGTTCTCTTTAAAATGGCAAGGAAAGCCACTGTAAGTAAATTCAGTTGAGTGTTTTGAAGTTGTGTGAGTTTGCTTGTTTTTTTTTAGCTTGTCGCTGTAATGGCGCTTAATCCTGTGTTTCCCTTGCCGTAGAATTTGAGTCAATTTCAGTCAAATTTACGTTTCTGATCGTTTCTGTATTTAGGAGAATTTCCATAGAATACACTTAACGAATTTCCTCGCTTTCTTTCTATTCAATTTACGGTAGAAAAGTCTGATTTTAAGTGATTTTAAAAGTGACGTCTGACAGACATTGTTTTTGTAATAAGACTTCAAACTTCGCACGAAATTTCACACCGGAAAAACTGTTTTGGAAAAGTTAAACTGGTTAAACAAATGCAACTAACATAAAGTAGTTCGTAAACTATATGTCCTTTAATGAATCTTTCTTTGCCTACTATCTGAATTATTCGCTCGTTACCACTATTTTTTACAAATCATTAGTAGACGGCGCGCAGGCCGATTTAATGACAAGAGTTGCGTAAACAAACCCATTAGTACTCTATAAAACCAATTTGCTGCAGGAAAAAAATAAACAAGTTATTTACCGGGCTAGGTCGGTCCGTATGGGAAAAAACTGTGCCCGAGGTCTTGAGTACAGCCTCTTGGCCAGGTTGTTCAAACCAGGATAAGTGAGAATTTTTATTTCAGTTTTGAAACATCGCAGTGAGGTTTCCTGTTGATATTGTTTGGACTTCTGTTTTGAGTTTCAACAACCTCAGACTACATAAAATAAAAGCAGTGAAATTATACCTTCTGAACAACCTGGCATTGGTTAACTTGACTTGAGCTGACAATCTAATCAAAAACCAGTAGTTAGTCAGTGGTCAACTTTAAAAATAAAACGTGTGACTGATGAGCTTTTAACCTGAGCCGGTGATATGGTCACATAATACTGGTCAGCTGATACCTTGCTTTGACAGCTGTCAACTGACCATAACATGGATTTTCAATATCATACGTACAATTAAACCAAGGCTGCAATTGCCTTGGCTTTAGGTGCAGTATGGCAGCCATGTTCCACTGAAGGGGCGTTGTTGGGCGCACATGCACACCATCCACAATTTTAACCATGTAGGCCATGAAAAAAGAATTGTATGGTTTTCTATTCTATGTATGCATGTGATTGTTTCTATATAGTTATGAGGCTCTGATTTGTGGCAGCCAATGCAACAGAGCTCTGCTAGAAAACAACAACATTCTAACATAGCTCCATGGCTTTCAGGTCAAAATTGACAATTTTTGAAGTTTCTTTTTTCTCCAATTGAAGCTTATAGAGCTGGTTATTAAACTAGACCAAGAGTTTTGAAATGCAATGCCCCCTAATGGGAGCATCTGAATTATCTTTAGAACTACAGGTCAAAGCATTTTTTGCCAATATTGAATTTGTTAATAAGGTACCAGTCCCAAAGTGCTTAAACAATGCACTGGTATCTGCAATTTACCAAAGTCAAATTCAGTGAAAGGTTACAGAACATCTTTTAAATAGGATGACAAAAATATCTGTGATAGTACAGAAATCACTTTTGGGAAGAAAAATATTTCTAAATAAAATGTTAATTGTTATTTACATGTCAAATTGGCTATATCCTATAAACTTAAGACACCTCAAGAGGTATATGGTGATGCTAAAGTCACTATATTTAACAACTTCAGACTGCATACTTTCCATGACCTAAGGGTAAGATCAAGATCAGATCCACTGACTCTTTTTTAAAAAGAGGAACCTTGGGAATATGCAGGGCTGTTAGTAAGTTATTAGCCACCTGTAGCCTTATTCTTCACACTCATGGCAAATTAATAGCAATCATAAAGTTATCATAATCATAATGACTTTTTTACAGTACACTCTGTATTTCCACTGAAAGGTGGCTTTCCATTGATAAAATTTACATCAATGGTAAGTCATACATAGTTATAGTTGTTTGTACTTTATGGGTGAATTATATTGGCATTAGGCAATTTCACCCAGAGCATCAAGGGAAGATCAATCATTCTCAGCTGTAACAGGTTACAGCCCTTAATGACAGCCCTCGATATGCATGTCTGCCAAGATGAAGACATGCATGTTTGCCCCTAGACATCTCAATTTGTGTATAAATTAAGTTCCAGCACATTCAATATAGACTAAGGGCAATGAAGCTACCAACTGGAATGCACAAAGTTTTAAGACCTACTGTAAAGGGAAGTTCAGGATATCTATATTTGGACTAGGGCATTCAGCACAAACTGAGAAGAAATGCAAAGGCACCAGATGAAATGCAAACAGCTTTTAGACACTGCAAAAGTGTTACTCTTTTCTTCAGTCCTCACTGAGGTGTCATCGTAATGTATAATTTTCATGAAAAGGTTGCAAGGATAATATTTGAAGTAAGTTTCCTAATAGGCCTATTGCAATAATGGATGACCTTGCCTCAGCAGAAAAAGCAAGTTCTTTTTATGGTTAATTAATTAAATTAGGAAGAAAGCACTGACACAGACAGCGGTCTAGAACTGGTATTTTTTTGTTTGCACTGTCATACAATAACAAATTAATTTGAAAACCATTCAGTGGATAAAACCAAGAAACTGTAAATGTTATGGGAAATAAATAAACTACTCCAAGTTTTAGTTCTACAGGCTGTGCATTTTTACAAGCTTCAGATATTTCTCCAAATATTTTGCCCAAATTTACAGAGCCCAGTATGGGTTAGCCTGCATCACAGACAGTTTAAACCGCCAACTATACTGGGGATTTTGTGACATAATCAGCTGCAATGCAGGCTAAGTATGGGTATGGAGCAGCCATGTTGGTGTACCTCCATTTTACACCAACATCACAAGATAAGTAAATATTTTTCTACAAATGCTTTCCTAGCTTTATGTCCCACATTGCTATATTTTTGAAATTCAAAATGTGCCTGTTCCCAGAAAAAGCAAGCTATGAAGTTGAAAAGTTGTTAACAGATACGAATGTATCCCCCTTTTAAGCCTGATGAGGATAAAAATGGTGGTGGCTCTTTAGTTTGGATTTTAGTAAATAATGACCCCATGTGTAAACAAAGATTACTTACTTGAGGTCAGACTGGGTATTCGAGACCTAGATTGAATGTATTTTTAGCATGAAGGTTTCAATAATTGTTATTCAATTTCAAACCAATTATATGTAGAACCTAGAAATTGACTAAATGGCTTAATTATTATTTAGTATGTATTCCCTGTAAGGCTTATCAGCCAAGGGACTCAAGAAAATACCGTTGTTCTCTGAACTTATTAGCTTTCAAAAAAAGTTGTGTCTGATAGCATAAAACCTAGAAGTTCCTTGGAAAATGTTTTGAGGAAAATAATTCAAATTACAGAAGTACTGTAAGAGATGAAATTTTGGGGGAGCTAGCAAGAATGTCTTTTAGGCAAGTACATCATAGTTACAGTACATGTACAGTTTGCCCAGAGGAGAGGCCAAATATTGGTTTTCATTTCTTCATACCATGATCATAGTTAGATGCCCTACTTAAACTTAGTTTAGGAGATGATGCAAACCATCCCACCAGGAGTGAAGAGCACTTATTGTATGTTCAAGTTGCATACAAAAATCTCCAACCTTACAAGGGTATACTATTAACTTTTGATATTTTTGGGAAAGATAAAGTTGAGATTTAGGAACTGACTATAACTGTTAACTAGTAAAAAATGATATAATGATTAATTACTAAAATGTGTAATTCCAGAAAACATCCATACCTCCCCCACGGAAGGGATTTTTTCCAAGATCCCCCGCCCCTCTGAAAATTCCAATTAAGCTTCATACATGTCTTTTTTTTGGCCTTACAGAACCCCCCACCCCCCAGGAAATTCTAATACCTTCTGTGGGGGAAGTAAGGATTTTTTCTGGAACTGTACAATGCTGTCTTTCTGCTTTAGAACACAGCAAACACAAAAGACAGTTCTGTTACATAATCAAAATTTCCATTACTAACATTGAAAATGCATGCTCTTTTGTCAATGATCAAATCATGAGATGGATACAGAAAATTCAGAAAGAGGGAGCGAATTATTTTTTGGCAAGACTATAACGTCTTCCAGTTTGCAGTATATGAATATCCTAAATATAATGGGGGATTCTTTAGAATGTCTGATATAATAACTACCCTAAAAAATTGAAAAACAAACAGATTTAAATGGAAAGGGCTAAATGATGTTGCTTTAAGTACAAACACCCCTATGAAGTTTAAGCTTGCTTGTCAAGAGGACATATTGTACAATATCTTGTTCACTGTACTTGGTGACTGTGACTTGTGCAAGTCAAAACTACATAACACAGAAATGGCACAAACAGCTACTTTTTTTAACCTTGTAAGCCCTAAAGGCTGCCGCACACTAGCCGATTTTTTGTCACAGCACTGCAGATTTTTTGTCTGCAGATTTTTTGTCATCAGCTTGCCGCATACTAGCCGACTTTTTGTCGCAACTAACTGAGTTTAGGCTTGGGGTCAAGTCGATCTCCACCATGTTGGAAAAGACGCTTGTTCATGTGACTCTCATGACAATTCCTCATTGGTTGAGGTACGTGTGAGCCCACCAAATTATCTTGGTCCACCGCACACTAGCCGACAAGACGTTTTGAGATCTGTCAGATATTGCCCGACAAGCCCCGATCTTGTTGCAGACTTGTCTGAATTCATCGCATACTAGCCGACAAGTGAAGGTTTTTTGTCAGTCAGCAAAAAATCGGCTAGTGTGCGGTAACCTTAAAGGGTCTGCCCTTTGTCAGACAAGTAAAATCATCTGGCCTTAGACAGAATAAAATCTATAAGTGCACTTTTAGCGTGTACAGGGGTTAAGGGAGATAGTTTTTTAAACATACTAACCATTGTTTGCCCCAAAAGCACCTATATGTAGGCTTATCAAGGGGGCTCACCATAATATCATACTTGGTAATCAGGCTTACAACAAAACAGACACACACAAAGAACACACAAAGTTACAACAAAGAAATTCACATAACTAGAGATGTAATAATTTCACGAAAAGACCGTAGCCATCAAAAAGAAATTAGTACTAATTATAAAACTCTGGACTTTGCAAAATATAGTACAGTTAATATCATAATTTACAGATTTAATGCCATACAATAAAAAAATTTTTTTCCTAGCATCAATGCTCTATCACCAAGTTTCACCAAGAATACTAGCAGCAGAGGTCAGGAGGAGATTACATTGAGCGGCATACCTGGGGCAAAACAAAAGGAATTGTTTCACCAATTCAGAGTCAAGACCATGCTTGCAAAAGGGCAATCCACAACAGTTAATTTAAACAAATATTCTCTCAGACAAGAGAAAAAGAACATCTAAGGCAGGTGTGATAAATAAATGCACGCCTTGAAAAAAAGAAGCTTACTTGTTAGGGGTTCAAGCAAAGTTTCCCACTAAGGTATCCTTGAAACACAGGAAACACTATTTTGCAAAGAGATACTAAATTGCAGTCAAACTCACAAAACCGTGAACAGCTTAATAATAATAATAATAAATAGGTGCTTATAGGGCGCATTTCTAACCTCAATGCGCCTAACAACAAATAATTCAAATAATAATAATTAGTTAACAGTAATGTTTTTGAAACAAGAATGTTTTAAGCCTAGTTTAAAATGTTTCTACTGTCTCTGCTCTTTTAATATACTCAGGAATTGCTTAAATATGCCCTGAATGTTTGTGTATTTAACCAATCACAAGTGAGATCTTTAACTACACAAACCACAGAAAATGGATGTATTGCATCAGTCACACAACTATAGATGAGTCATTGTATAGTTTTGGTTTTCGCTTTGTCCCAAGATACACCTTCTGTCTTAAAGTATTACTGAAAGTCTAAATAAATTCTAATTGCTAAATTTGTATCCTTTTGTATTGAGAACCGCACCCAGTATTTGGTTTGTTAGATTTTGGAAAACAAGAATCCCCGACTCAAACAGTTACTTGTGTGACGCGAGAATTAATTTGACATGGCTATAAATAGTAGCCACCAGTTGCATCAGCCCAGCACAATGGTTATGGGGAAATAGTTTTCTCATGTTAAAAATATCTCAGACATTATTTGCTAGTGTTTAAATAGCCTTTATCAATTACAGCGGTAGTAATTACAGCAGCTGTATCTAATGTCTTGTACAATTCAAATACTTAGAGGATTTATTTTGAGACCTTTTAAAATAAAACAAATTTGTTCCGTGACTGATTGAAACTCATGTTTCTGTAGTTTCTGTGGTTGAAGATCTAGAAACAAAGATTCTAGAAACAAAGTCTGCAATGATTACAGACTGATTGAGGGTTGTTATTGCTTTATTCAAGCAACACACACTTATTAAGCTTTTAATGACAAGGATAGTACAAATCTGAAACGGTACTCCCACAACTGCAGTTACCTTTGTACTATCTAAAGACTAATGAAACCACAATCTGCTTGCCTCGTGTAATATTTGAGTTTCAAATAGAACCAATAAATTGTAACCATTCAGCATTCTGTAAACAGAAAAAAAGTATATTACATAAACATATTAATTTCAAAACAAAAATAACACAATAGCCACCTAATTTGTTATAAACTACAGTATACTTAGATTCTAACCTGGGACCTACAGAAATTTGATTACCCCTAATATTTTGAACTTTAACACCAAACATTTGAGTACATCATGGGAGAAGAATCTTTTTCCTTTCTGTTCTAAAGATACATGTACTAATTTATGCAGTGCATCATTTACTTTGAATGAAGACACTGTCCAACAGTTTAGCTGTTCTATTTCTGTGGCTATTTTATGAAAGGGCCATGGGAATGACTGCACAATCGAATATTCTTTGATGGCCTATGTAATTTAGTAATGTAAGAAGATGTTCAGACTTCACTTCCACTTTGCTGGCAATCAAACTGAAAATCATCAGTGTAAAACATAGACTATGGGCTGCAGACCAGGGTAAAATGCAGACTGAGATTAAAATGTGGACTGCAGGCCACAGAGAAAAGTATATATTATTGTGTTTTAATAATAGTATCAGGCACCAATCTTATCAACAATTTTATTGATATGTGAGCCCCACATCAAAACTCTCTTGTGCATTTGGCATTTCTCTTCTTCTTGGGGAGAGTAGACCAGACATGAGAGAGCGGCGGAAATCGAGCCTAGATTGATGGAGGCAAATTGCCCAATGCTAGTGAGAATTTTGATTCAGGGATTGCATATCAACAAAATTGGTGGTATCACATATACAAAATGTAGTGAAAGACTGCACTCCAGTCAGCCTAAATCATGCTCTAGACTCAATAAGGAGCTTAAAAGTATGTGCGTTTTTGAGATGCAGACAGCAACCAGAAGAGAACATTTTGTGAGCTGGGACCATATTGTCTTCCAGAATTTACTACTTATCTCTAATGGATAAAAGATTTAGCAATGTGAATGTGGTTGTGCGAGGGCAAGTTAAAAGTGAAAATAGCTCACTGGTTGCCATCCACGTCTCAAAACAGCACGTGCTTGAGCTCCCTAATATCACTCCAGTTAGCCTAAATAATGCTTCAGTTACCCTGTTTACGGTTAGGTCTGAAAGATGGAAATAGTAATGTCATTCGGTTGAGGTGTCTATGCCCTGCAGTCTGCATTTCACCCTCAGTCTGCATTATGAAGACTGATTTTTACATTTTGGTCTGCAGTCTGCTGACCAAATAAAAAATCTAGTGTAAACCAAGCTTACACTGTAGAACTGTAATCAACCCTAAAGCCTATCGCTATCAACAATGAAAAACTAGAAAAAACGATTATCAGATGGCTCACCTGTTAATCTTTTCAAGCACGTTTCAAGAAACAGAGGAAAGTACCCATTCTTGTGTCAACATTTCATGGTGTTCAACTCCGAATTTTCCAAACGCAGGTCTTGCTAATTACCTTTCTTATACGCGTTGCTTGTGATCTGATATGTTTCAAACTGAGCACGAATTTTTCCGATACCTAATTCCGAGGAAAATCGCTTTAGATGTAAATACTGTGTGCTCCTCAGTCCCTCTCGAGTGGGGAGAATCCGCTGAGTGCAGGCGCTGGACTACGTGAAGTGGGACAGAAACATGAGAGGACTGGGACGAGTCTTTTTTATATTGCTTAGATGAAATGTTACTAAAAGGAAAGATAGCCAGCCAAGTTTAGGAGTTTTCGGAGGAATATTGTCTGGGAGCGTTGCAAAAGTTGCAAATATCCATACAAACCCTTGTAATTTTGCGGCCTGTCTAGACACCCAAGCAATACAAATTCTTTATTTTAGATGACATTTGAAGAGCTATCATTTTGCCATTTTCCTCCTCTATATACTTGTATTCTTGTTGAAGACTCTCAAATTTAGTTGATCTTTCATTTGAATATCTTAGTTTTTCGAGCAAACGGAAAACAACTATTCTCTCTCTCAGCCGTCTCACGTTTTTGCAATGGGCTATGACGCAGTCTTTGATTGTGTAACTAACGTTCAAAGAGGTCAAAAGAGTACTTGCTAGCTAAAAGCCAATGACTTATCGTCTGAAGAAGATTCAATCCACGAAAACAGACGCGGAGGGGGGAGGGGGACGGGGATGGCATCTCAGGCTCCCATGAAACCTGCCCATGAATTAGGGCTTAAGCTAATTCCCTTGACATTGTTCTACTATCAAACTTTTTTTTGAAACTTGGCAGGGTTTTCAACTGTTTTGTAAAGTAGCGGACATACTTCTGAAAGCACCGGACGTGAATGTTTTCTTGGCGGTGTATGGCGCCTCGCGAGCGCCGAAGGCCGAAGCACCTAGGGGGGTTTGGGGGCATGCTCCCCCAGGAAATTTTTAAAATAGAATACTCAGAAACGCCATTTCCAGCGTTTCTGGGACTAAGGAAACAGTTTCCTAGGCAATGCTGGCGCTCACTGAAATTCTCTTTAAAAAGTAAATTCGCCAGTATTGATCTCAAAGTACCGGACGTGGAATGGCAAACGACCGGACGAAACGTCCGGCCTCCGGCCTCAAATGAAAACCCTGACTTGGCGTAATTAACATTCATGATATGAATATTAAAAAAATGAAATAAAAAAATGGGGTCACCGTGCTTGTTTACGTGTCAGCGGGCTCTTAAAATGGGGTATTTTTACTGGTTGCGCGTTACAAATTCGAATCACCTTCATACACAACTAAGTCTTGGTTACCTGGAAAACGCAAAGTTTTGTCTTGAAAGCAAAAGTTCATTTATTGACATAAGCAGTATTGCTTCATTGAAGCTGTTTTTGATTGTTTGGTTGCGAGAATATTTCACTTTTTCGGATAGCCCCGTGGTTAGCTTGAAGTCCTCGTCTTGGCCAAAATACACCCAGTTGGGTATTTTCCAAAAAAAATCGTGTTCCACTATCAACTTTTTTCTTCTTCAAATATGCTCTTTATTAGACTGTTCTTAGCAAATACCTAACAAAAAATATCGGGGGTCACCGTGCTCGTTTAAGAGAAAAGAAGAATTTATTTCGCTATCGAGCTTAATTTGAGGGAAATCTCTTACGTTTTGTACGTGTGCGCGCTCATGTGCGCGCGCTAGTGACGCGAAAATCGTGCACAGTAGGGATGCGCAATGCAAAACTAAGGAATTACCTTAAGTTTAGGTAAGTTTAGTTTTCATCATCGCATCAACTAGGCCGCAAGCAGTCTCTCCCGTGGGGAAGAATGCAAAAAACGAAAGCACGAGAGCGTAACTCGTGACTGTGACCGTGGCGTGCGAGCAACGATGCCGCGATCGTGAACCGTTAGTAGCGCGGGCGTCAGAAAGCAGTTACTGCTGGCTCGCGGCATGGAGGCTTGTCCCTCGCCTGGCGTGCTGACAGTAGGGATCTTAAGCACGCGCGTTTATGAGACACGGACGGTAACCGGAAGTGAGTTGTTTTCACTTTTAACTTGCCCGCACACAGCCACATTCACATTGCTAAGTATCTTTTCTCCAATAGAAATGAGTAGTATAAAAATCTAGGAGACAATACTTTCCTAGCACGCGAAATGTTCTCTTCCGGTTACCATCCGCGTCTCAAAAACGCGCGTGCTTAAGGTCCCTAATGATGCTCGCACGCTTACTTTGTGTTCTTCCCCGCAGTTTTTAAGAAAAAGAGTGGCCGCTCGCAGTCTACGCTACGCACCATCACAAAGCTCTGCTGATCAGCAATCCTATAGAAAAGTTCATGCAAGTTGGTATGTCATGCCTGGGGCCACACACACGAGGAATGTGTTTAATAGAGAAAAACCCTAACTCCCTTGATTTATTTAGTGCATACAATTCGCCCAATGGCCCTTTTGATGTAATTTTTAGCTTTTCTTATTTGCATCAAAATCAAATCCAACGCCGGTGCAATTCATTTTCGTGCCACAACTACATCTGGTTGTTCACTGACTTGCCTCACATGTTGGATTATTGTAATTATTAACAAATGAAGCTCCGCTTTGGGGCTTGGCTAAATCTGTATATTAGTAGACTGAAATGCGCTTTTTACAATTGTCTTATCCTGGAGCAATTATGTCTTGCTCTTGAATAGCTCTTAGTTGTAGCTACAGTCGGAGGGGAGTGGGTACTCCCGGAAATTTGGGTATCTGTATGCTGTAGAGGACTGAGCGGTCTCCCTTAACACCAACACTTAAACACCAGATAAGCCCGAAGTATCAAAGGGATATCTAAGCTAAATAATTTTTAGTTTAGCTACGCTGAGTCAATTACCTGTCGGCGGGCGTATTGGATTGACTGTGGAGACTGAAGTAGGAAAACAGTTAAATTGGGAAAAGCCTGTTGCGCATTGTAATTTAGCATTGCCCAACACTCGATCGGTCGACTGGCCTGGATTGTTCGAAAGTTGGAGACCGCTATCCACAGGATAAGTCTCTATCCAGTGGATAGCAGGGTTTGTTTTGTTAGGATTTATCCACTGGCTGGATAGCGATTTATCCGGTGTATGGCGTTATCCAGCGTTTGAACAACCGGGGCCTAGTTGTAATGCTAATCGCATTTGATCGAATTTCTTTCGACACACTGGGAAGACACACATCTGGAAGGGTGTGGCCGAAAATCATGAGTCAAGTTAGTCAACTCGCAAAGATTAACAGAAGAGTGATAGTGAGCCACTAGTGGAGGGATTGCAGATTGTCTTATACGCTTTACTCTAATAGACCTCTGTGTCATTGTAATAAATTGATGCAGTTACAATGATATTACTTGCCTTTATGAGCGTGTTAGTAGTCAAGGGTTTCTTTTGCAATTTAGTCAGGCATCGCTTTTCTTTATTTCTGTGTTCTCTAAAGGGAACTTAAGGTTATTTTCTAAAAAACCGCAGGAACACTGCGACCTCAACATCAGTGCCATTATCAACAGGTATGACCGAGGAGCTTCTGCTGATGTTTCTATGGGTACTGATCATGCAGCAGGGGTGTATTATGTCTCCAAGGCAGCTGCATTCGTGTATTTTATAGGCTTTCTACTTTAATGAGGCACTTGTCTCTGAATTAAAATGTACTCAGTCGGTAGAGAGACATTCCCTTATGGACTTAGCCAAACTGTGCTCAAACCCTGCTCGGAGCAAGCGTTGGCGCGTTACTCAAACCAAAATAGGTCACCAAAAAGCTTTGTCAGTGATAAGCAGCAATCGTTTCTTATGGCAAATGTCCGCATATGTGTCTCTGAATTCTTCACAGCCGCCTCGCAGGTTGCTAGTTTTTCTCTCGCTAAAGTATCGCTGTGCTCCAAAGTAATCCTGAGGAGATGCATGTTTAGGTATCTGAAGAGGAGAGCAATTTTACTACCTCGCAGGTTGCTATTTTTCTCTCCCCAAAGAGCCGCAGTGCGTCAAAGTGATCCTGAGGAGATGCATGTTCAGGCATCTGAAGACAGCAATTTTAGTCAGACTTAGGAAGCTGTAGAAATAGTTTATCTCCAGCATGTACGATCAGCTCGCCCTCTGTGCCTTGGCGATGAAAGGTACGCTTAAGAACCTGAAACTGCATATCCTACACGGTGAGGGTGCGATAACCTGAGATTAGATATACCTCTCCCACCAGTGTGCTAAAAGGCTCCGGCCATACTCGGCGCTTCTGAAGGACATTACTAATTACTGCACTTGATGAAAGCACCTTAGGAACTGTCGGTGTCTGGCTTTCTCGGTGTTTAGCAAACATCTCTTAAGGAGGGTGAAGGGAACGTAAAATTTCTGTAGAGAGGGAGAGGGAGAGGGAGAGGAGGAGGAAGAAATTCCTTGGGAGGAAAAACTGAAGGCAGTAGATACGATATACTTATTATCATGAAGCCCACCGCCAATTTTCTTTCTCTTTGG
Source organism: Catalaphyllia jardinei (assembly GCA_022496165.2). Classification (NCBI taxonomy): domain Eukaryota; kingdom Metazoa; phylum Cnidaria; class Anthozoa; order Scleractinia; family Caryophylliidae; genus Catalaphyllia; species Catalaphyllia jardinei. The sequence goes on from CM042754.1 coordinate 17,349,655, forward strand.
GGGCTGGAGGTGGAGTGGAGTCGCGGATGGGAGGGGATTAATTCATTCTTTTTTTTTAAAGAAAAGAAGCAGTATAAAATAATCATAAATCACTCAGCTTCTTTTTTGTGGCAAAATATTTTCTATGGAGAAAATTCTCTGTTCGCGAGATCTGTATGTTTTTAGGTGATTAGTTTCTAATAGAACTGTTGGGTTGCGTCTGCGGGTAGTGCCGGAAACGAAGTACATAAGATCATCTAGTTTTAAGCTGATAAAGGTAAATTAATTACTGCAGTTAATTTGGAATGGGCCGTTAAATTGTTCAGGAATTGTTATGTTATACCGTATCCTGGTGAATCTGCGGCATTTGGGTGTGTCTTTAGTTATTCTAAGGACGGTAATTGTAGCTCGCAATGAATGATCGGGTTTACCTCGGTGTAAAAACCTGTGAAGTTTTTCTTTGTTTTGTAGCTATTGCCAGGGTTAGGGTCTATTATGTTGACTTCTTTGTTTTCTTTGTTTTACGTCACTGGTGAGTGTCACAGGTTTTTACACCGAGGATGAGCCGAATGATCGTGAATTTGTTTACAGTCCAACAATTTTGCTATATTTCTTCCGTACACGATTATTTATCGAGGGGTGGTATTTGTTGGAAAGGTTTATCTACGCTCTGGCACACTCTTTTGAGCATCTACTAGATTTTAGCTAGAAGTATATTGTCATAGTACATCGTGAAGCATTCGACATACCGACCAACACGAGAAACCGTATAACTATAAGAAAGGGACAAAACGATGTATAGTTCTCACGAATTCTTATTCGGCAAGTAATTTTAGGTCCTTCAAGCCTATTTTGTGAACTGCTTTCAGCTTACACGGTATTTAGTTTTTTCCACAATTGTATTAGATAAAATGCGAGATGTTACGAAGGTTACGATTGAGGAAATTTGCGTTTGGGGCAAACCTGTTAATTGATTTGCATAAGCGATCGCGAAGTTCGGCTGATGATACCACCCAGAGGAATTCCGAGCTTGAAATTCGGCTTTCTGCACAAGATGACCCTGGTGATCACAGGCAAGAAGCTACAAGAGGATTTTTCCAAAGGCCTAAGCTATAAATAGACGCGGTTAAACTAATTTTAGTTTTTATTTAATCCAACCAATTAATTAAACTTGTCAACCCTTAGTTCGCAAATAATCAAGTGTCATTCGAGCTGAGTAGGTTACATAGATTTTCAAATTTCTCAGAAGGAAGCGTTGCGAGTTCGAGCATGAAACTTGGCAAGGTAAATGTTTAATGCTAAGAGTTTAGGCTGTAAAGTAAAATAATCGAAAAGTGAGGTACCAGACACACTTTTATTCTGTGAAACATGACCTATATTTTGCCGCCATTTTGAACACGCGTCAAAGATGCTTTTAAAATGATTCGGGAAACCACCATATAAACATATCTGAGATGGATGGTTGTTCCACATTTATCTGAAGGTTTAAGTCATTTGAACTCATTTTAAGACTTTAGCAGCGCTTTGTCCTCTCGCCTTATTTCGGCCATTTTATCAAACGAAAAACCGCACTTTGACCGCGTTTTCAAATTTTCGCGAATTTCTAAAAGACAAAAATTCGCTGGAATTTTTAAATATGATTTTTAGAATTGGGTCACCTAAGGGTATCTTTGGGCAAAATATCAGCGATTTTCCAAATGGGTCGTTGCCCGGTGTTTCTCGATCCAAACAGTCAGCCAGTCTTAAATTTCTATTGCAGATGTTTTCTGTCTAGGTTTCAGACCCCCATTTTTACAGTATAAATAGCTTTCCAAAAAGTTTGTAACGGTTATACTTTTGAAAATGTATGTTGACTAGCATACGAAACGTCAAGGTTATAAAATGCATGTTTTTAATACGTTTATAACCGCTGTTTGTTGAATACAATATAGCATTTCGTTTCTGAGGAAACGAAACAAAAACACGGTAATACACTGTTAAATTTATTCTGTTTTATCACGTTTGAGGGAATCGTTGATAATAGAATAAGCTTAGACGATTAATTTGTCTAACAAATTATACAAATATTTCTGCGAACTCAACGAGGTATGTAAAATGTAACGATTCACGCATTATACCTACAAGAACACAGCTTCTAAAGGCCGATATTTCCTCTAAACTACACCAAACAAATTGCTGATTCACAAAGAACTAAATCTAACCACGAAACCACACATCGCACATTTCAGGCAGTAGTGAACTATGTCGGTTGGGGACGTAACCAATCAGGAGCCAGCATTTGCCTATTGTTCTCAAAAGGTCAGGGGGCACGTGACGTCAAAATGTTTTGGGTACGTAACCAATGGGAGGGTCTCATTCGCATCACGTGGGTGTCACACTCCGTCACGCACAGTCACGCACACTCCAAAATCACACCAAGTCACAGTTTTCAAAGAGTTTAATGACAAAAATAAAATCAATCATCATAAAATATTCGCCACATTCTCATGAAAAAGGGTGGAAAAGTGAGAGGTGAAGGATGATAGTTCAATGTTCCATCTTCCGGGAAACACTCGATGTGAGCTGTTACCCAACGATATCCGGAGGCCTTGAACTTGGCAGGTCGTACACGAGTCGAACGGTAGCCTGATCCGTCTGAAAACCAAGTGTAATAACTGGGTAGGTCGAGAAGAATCGTGACACCGTCCGGGTTAGGGACTGACTTGTCAGCTGAAAATAGGAAAATGGATATTGGTTGTATCGCACTGTTGAATCGTTATGTTAATGCACAATAAATGAGGGGTCTGTCTGGTGTGCCACGGCCAGCGGATGGGAAACTGGAGTTTGGCATCGTGTTGTTCTGAAAAGAGGATAATTGAATGTTATTCGTCTGTGAATTGGTCTGCAAAGAATTGTACTAATTGATGCGGTAATTCCAGATGAATCAAGTCTAGGTTGGTTTCGTTGCATAGGTAATGTTCTCGCGGTTGGGCTAGCCACCATTGTTGAGGAAAGTGAAGCCGGTTTCCTGCAAGACAGGGTACACTGTGTTAACCTTGAAGAATGGGACCGTGATGAGGTGGACACGCTCGCCTCCCACAATTATCGCAATAACCCGCAAGGAGGAGGCCACAGAGGTCTGCAAAGAGGACATACAGTTAGGTGGCGCAAGGTGGTTTGTCGTGATGAAGAGGATGTGTATTTAATCCCGCTAGTGATAATGAGTCGCACAAGTCACACCAGAAGGGAAGCCTTAGACCGTAAGCTGAAAGGAATTGGAGAATTTGTTGTTAGTGACACCGGTTCAGAATAGCTTGTATCTTTTGTTGTAATGACATCGTTGACACAGCAGCTTTTGACAAAGTTTGCACCAGGGCCATTGCAAGTCGCCGCCTGAAAAGCGATGAAAGAGATATCTTAGTAGAGATACTTTAGCGTAGGATCCTTCTTGTGTCTTTTAAAGTATATCTTTCTGTAATTTAGGCGATGTGGGTTGGAGATATCGCCATCCACCATAACTGATGATAGATCGCACTGACGATGCCAATGACCGACATTGTTGATGGTCTTGAAGTGGAAAAGAACCGTGGGAAAGACTGGAGAGGAAAAAAGAAAAGTGGAATTAGCGAGAGATTTTAAAAGTACTTGGTCTCAGATGACCAGGAACAATGGAGTGGCATCTGTCGCATCCCCAAAAGTGTAGGTAATTGGCAAACAAAGTGTATTGAGAATCGGTAAGTAACGCTCTGTATCCAGGTATCTGTATCACTGCGGGGTGAAATTCAACCAGACAAGAAGGAACTGATCTGATATTGAAAAGGTTGCAACAGACGTGATAGTGCCAGTGGACCTGCATACGTTTTTCTTCTACCAGAGCGTGAAGGTGAGGGGCTTTGAGAAGCAGAGATCCTGAAGAAGAGAAAGAAAAGGAAATTAGCGAAGACGGTAATTGAAAGGGTGATCTTCAGGGGATAGAGTGAATGGACCAGTATAACCGGGAACGAGCGAGTAGTTACCGCCTCGACCCCAATAGTATTTGTAATTAGCGAAGAAAGTGTATGGCATGTTGTGAATTCTGGGAAGGGATGCGCGGTCCGGAAAAGGAAAAGGTACAGGACAAGATGCAACTGGATCAGTGAGGTAGAGGTTGCAGGTTGCGTGATAGTGCCAGTGGTCGTGCATTTGTCTGCAATTGACCAGCCCGTGAATGTTAGGAGCGTTGAGAAGCAGAGGGCCAACAACCCTTGGGCCTGAAGAAGAAAGAGAGAAAAGCGATTAGAGAGTTTCCTGCCAGCAATCCCAATGGAGAATGTAGGGAGACCAATAAGGACCGTGGAGGGCCTGTCGGATTGCAAATCCTACAAGAAAAAAGAAAAGTGGTGACTGTCAGGAGTCGGAATGGGTATCACGGGAAGATTGTAACAACACCTGCTGTGGCGAAAGACAAAGGGTTGATTTTGCCTCGTTTCCTGTAGGTCGAGGGGTGGATACGAGCGTCGATTGCACTTGGGACGGGCTAGAAAAGAACCCAGTTCGCCGGGCCAACCACCATACCAGTACCATTTAAGAGGGCGCATCTCTCTGGCTGTAGGGAAAAAAAGAAATGAAAGAGAGGGTTTAGAAGGAAATGGAAGCGAAGCCTGCAATCATGGTGCAATCATGGTGGCAAAATTCAAAGGGTTGTTGGCGTTGGGCTTCTCGTAGGTCAACTGGTGGGTATCGTCTTCGATTGTACTTGGGACGTGCTATAAAGGGTGGGTAAAGGTCTTCGGGTCCCAGCTGTGTATACCAATACCACTTGACGGGTCTCATTTCTTTCTCTGTTTGGAAAAAAAGAAACGAACTACTTTAGAATGAATCGGGATAGCGGTTGCAGTAGGGTACGTATTTGCAGAAGAGAGTGTCGAAAAGAGCCGTGTAGCCACAGATTACACTGTTTACACTTGCACTATCGACTCTGAGAGGTAGATGACATTGATGGTATTCGTAGTTGAGGGTCCAAGGCCAAGGGTCCAAGTCCAAGGGTCCAAGACACTGTAGGTGATAGTGATAGTGCACGAAGGCAACCTTATTTTCGAGATGTGCGTAGACTCTGGGCATATCTGAAAAGGTGAAGAGGAGAATCATGGGTTACAACGATTGTAGTTTCAAAGGAACATATTTGCAGAAGAGATTTGTGTGAAGGGCCTGGTATGTTACTCGGTGTTGGTCATTTCGAACTTTCATCCGGATTGTACATAGATGGGCGTCTAGAGCGAGGTTTCCGTGTTTTCCAAGGCACTGCTGGTGATAATGATAGTGTAGGTACATTGTGTGGCCGTTGACGTAACCGAAGATACGCGGCATATCTGTAAAAATGATGATGAGATTCAGTTGTTATTAAAGAAGCTTCCATTAACCAGGGGGAGAACCTTTGATTATAGAATGTTTTGTACAAAAGGTTTCTGATGCCTGGGGGAGCTTTGAATACGGGTTGGTTGCCATCAGCGTGATAAGTGCATAACAGATGAAATAGAAAGAACTTTTCCGTGGGGTAGCTTATGGCATCATCTAGAATGGTGAAATGCAGAACAGGAATTAACTCCACAGCAAGCTCACCTGAAAAATAAGGCGGAGAAAATCAAGTCGATTTGTGGAAGAATTCTGCTTCTAGTTTTTCTTTGCAGGGACCTGCATGAGCCAGTTCGTTCTGGAAGAAGACTATGAAAATAGGAGGTGGGATTTGGTGGAAGTTTCTTTTGTTGCTGGGCCAATGAGCAATTTCGGTCTCGCTGTATTTGTAGTATCGGTAGGGACGCATTTCATCTTCTGAAATGAACAACAAACTTTCTATCGAGAGTTACAGCAACAAGGTACCCACGTGGAAACAACACTACACTAGCACAAGTCATGTGACACCACCACCATTCATCCGGTAGCCTGGAGAGATTGATTGGTTTGAAACGGTCTTTGGGATGTCTGTGTCGATACACACTGTTTCCACTCGCCGCCCTCCAATAACCGATGGGAAGGAAGTAGCGTAGCCTCCCTGGAAAATAGTCAGAGGTAGGGAGTCAATTTGCGCAAAAAGCCTTGGGTGAGGACCGTCAAAAAGCATGGATATAATTTGGTAGGGGTGAGAGTCTGGAGATGAGGTAAACGACATATGGGGTAATCGCTCAATCTCCTGGGTCGGCAGAAATGGTGAAGGTGAGAGTGACTTGACTTGCGACGACTCGTCAGAATTACAAGAGGGGGTGGTCCTGAAAGAAGTGAGAGAATAGACTTACATTATACTCGAAACAGATGTGGGGATAAGGACACACTTTAATGGCATTGTAAGTGTTCTCATCAGCAGCGGGGTGCAGGAAGCAAATGGCATGGGCATGAAAGTGTTGCCTGCAGTCGGACATGAATTTTTCCCACCAACTTAGTTTGGTATCGGCCCACGGTATCAGGAATTTCTGACGGGGTAGGAAGATACGATCTGTAAGAATGGATATGAAAACAACTTTTTTATTTGTAATAGTTGAAATATAACCATCGATCACACATCGGGATCGTTTTTAAACAAGGTTCTTTATGAGCCTTGCAGCTTCCCATATAGTGTCTCATCATCCACATATCGATGGTGTTGCATAGGTTCATCTCTCCTACGAGAGAAAAGAGTCAATTAAGCTAGGCCATACAGTTCTTCGGCCAAGAAATCCTCATCATCGCTTGCCTCACTGGAGTGAAAGCCAGAGAAACTAGTATCATCGTCGGAGGAATGGTAGGATTCGACAGGAGAATCGGTAAGGTAGTCTTCCCAGAATCCTACCGCGGCACACCTGTACTGGTAAGGACCGATTGACAGTTGGTAGTGTTCAATGGTTCTTCCGTGGATGGGTAGAAGATGAGTTATGCACTGGGTATATTCTGAAAGGGATAAGACCTTCTCTGACCCACTCGTCCAACAAATTCAACTCTTTTTGGGTGGGCGGCGTTGCAGTCAGGATTATGAGCTATAAAATCTCTGAAACTTCGTGGGAAATCGGGTGGTATCTTGTTGCACACTGTCATGAAGCATTCTTTATCCCACACGAAGTATTTAGGAAAGCACAAGGGCGAGTACGTGATTTTGAAAATGTTACCACCTACGATGACTGTAAGGAAAACGAGAGAAATGTCAAAAGCGTCTTGGCCTTGTTGAATTGCAGACCGGGTGATGTACTATGCGATACCTTTTTCCTTTTGGCACGAAGGGAGGTGCTCTGCGGTAGGCAGTAATGCGGTTTGCATTGTCCCAGACGAAGTAATAAGGTAAACACAAGGATGGAAACTTGAATCGCACAAGAAATTTACGTAACTTGACTGTGAATCGAAAGGAGAAAAGTATTTTAGAAGGTGACCCACCAACCACGTTCTCCTTCCAGTCGAGTCAACCCTTGGTGGAGATTTGGGGGGCAGATATTAGGTGGAATGTCTTCCAGGGGTGTCCCCCAAAAGGCTATCAAATAAAAATCAATTGAAAGATATAAGTCGCAAACTCATCATGAAATCGGTAAATTCAGCACGAGGCAAAAGATCAACGAGATGTCTGATGTAAGTATCGTAACATTCCATGTGATTGCCGAGTAGTATCCAGGAATCCGCGATGTCATATCTTTCCATTGAATAGTACTTTGAAAGGCATAACTTGTCTGAAAATTAATTGAAAGCCATCAATTTACAACTCATCAGGAAGTCAACCATTTCTTGTGCAGTGTGTGTCATTAGCTGAACGTAATTGAGTAGCCTGTCATGACATTTGGAGTGACCTTTATTGCCTTTGTGCGTGACAGGTATCAGCCATCGTTTTGGATAAGTGGAGTCGATTGACTTGTAAAGCTTTCTGAGTAGAATTTTTCCTAAAAATCAATTGAAAGAAATCAATCGACAAAGTCCTAGGAAGCGTGCCCCTTCTTCCACACTACTTGTTTCGTTTATTAAGTTATCAAAGAAGCTTTCGTAACAATTATATTGTCCGTTTTTGCCCTGATGGTCGAGTACCAAGATTACTTGAGTTGTAAATCCATGACTTTGGGGTGTATAAAGTTTCTTTATCAATATTTTACCTGAACTCGTGATTTCTCCTGATCGTGGATCATCGACTTGGACCACCACCAAATTGCCACATACGGAACAGGGTTGCAAAGCATGATGAATCTGTGTGAAGATGCCTTCTTTGTATTCTCTCTTGGCATTCAGCATGGCATGATTGGCATACGAGACGATGATGTTACCGATTTCAGAGGGGAGGTGCTTGCCGGTTAACTTGACGCACTCGTCATGCAAGGCGTCCAGGGCATTCTCCTTTTGTTCTGGGGCTGGATCAGAATCTTCATAACTCAAAAATTCCAAGATGCCGCTGTCATGTTCTTTTGGATTGAATTGGTTCCTTGAAAACACGGTCCATTGGTCTGGGTCGGGATCAGCTATGAGAGTACTGGGATGACGGTATCCCTTGAACTTCTCAGGACGCACAAATGGTCGTTTCTTACAACACTTGGCATGTGGCTCCCTAGACATGATGAGCAACTGAATGACGCGTTCGTCTTTTGTTTGGAATTATATAGGTGTAAGTAACGTGACCTGTGACGTAAAAATGAGTCACAGAGGGGGTAGGGGGGTATCCCCCCTCTCCTCCCTACTACGTCATGACATCCCAGAATGCACTCTCCCTTTATATTAGTCGAAGCCATGCGAGTACTCTTCAATTACTTTTCAACATGGCGAAGTACTTGATTGAGACTACCATTAAGTTTCCTTTGGGAGGCGCGGCTGCAACGCTGGATGAGGTCACTTCCTTGCACCAGGTGGGTGGACTTTTCATTACGGAAGAAGAAGCGCGTATCATAACGGAAGTGTACGAGGGAACTAAGGACGAGACTCAATTACCTTGCCGCATCCAAGAGGTCGCAGCCTTTTTTGTCCCAACACCGACTATTCCTGACATCCTCGCTGGACAGGAAACGTTTAATATCTGCCGTGTTGGGCTGGGGTTACCCTTGAAGCAATTGGAAGGTATGAGGAAGACTTTCTTCGAGCGCTACGAAAAGGACAAGTCATTCCAGAAGAGAGCAAGACCGATAAATCAGTTTCTTTATTTCCTACTTCAAAACAGTAAGACTATGACTGAACAATACATTGAAGATCACTGTTTCACTCTACCTTATTGCCAAGAGCATGAGATATGTAAGGTCTTTCACCCTTCGCGTGCTAACCCGAAGCCTTGTCGATTTTGTTGTTGTAACAACCCTATTTGTGACTCGTTTATCAATTTCCATGTCATGAAAGCTAGGAGGGAGCGTAATGCGCTCGTCAAAAAGCAATTGTTAGTTCTTGCTTAATGTTCCATGGACTTGTCAGACCCTTGTAATAGTGTTTTGAAAGCCTGGACTAAATTTAGCTGTAACTCGTACATCGAGAGAGGACAACCCAAGTCCACTTTGTAATAAAGTTGTTTTTGTATGTCACAGACCAACTGTGGTACTCGTAGTAAGTCGGCTATGGCAGTTCGGCACTCGTACCCCAACCGCTCGGAACAATAGATGAAATCATTGGGTGTGAAATGGTTCGGGTTGCATAGCGCCTTTTCGAAGACAAACAGCTTGTGTTCCTTCTCGTAGTAAATGTCGAAATAATGTTTGCCATCGAAGAACAAAGTACTCTTATGCATCTGGTGCGGGTCACATGCTTGCGCTATCATGGTAGGAATGATCCATTGTTTCCATTCGGGTCTTCTTTGTTGTAGCTCGTCGACACGGAAACGAATGTAATCGCGTCCGTTGGGCGGTATGAGACTCTGATCATAGATGCATAGATCTTCTATCTTGGGGCAGGTAGAGACATTCACGTACTCCACGTTCACCCAATCCTTCATCAATTCGAACACCTCGTTGTTGTTGGTGTAGAGAGTGGCTTGCATCATGATGAAGTCAATGTGAAATGAAGACCGCAACAACATCTCGACCTTTATAGCAGTCATAGCGGATCGAAAGCCACCAATCCCTGAGGGTTACGTGGCGCGTAGAGATTGGTTCACAGACCCAATCGCACTTTGCCTCGCATAATGAGTTTCACCACCTTTTCGGTTTTTGTCTTTTTGCCAGGTAGTTTTCCAATACCGTTAATCATCTTGCGGTCGGCTTTCCACTTGTCGCGTATGTTTTTGGCCTTCGAGTAATCGATGTCGTGTTGTTTGGCCAGTCGGTCCAATCGATTGATACCCGGATCCCCTCGTTTGAGACGCATCTTGAGTTTAGTGCCAGGTCCCATGTATTGATAACCCGGCCAATGCCACTCTCTACCTGTCTTGGCAATCATTTTTTGGACATCCAATAAACCTCCCTTTTGTCGCCTATTTCGAGAACGGTAACCATTTCTTGAAGCGTTGGAAGGGCGTTTTCTTGGGTTGTGCCTGCTCCTCTTCTTCATCGTCGGAAGAATCGGTGTCGTCCGAGTCGAACTGTAGTTTTTGAGAGACCTTTTTGCCACCACCTTGCCCCAATGTTTGTAATTCGGTTTGTCTGGAAAGCTTGGGCCGTTTTCCCTTGGCTTTATAATGACTTCCTGTTTGAGTTCTCCTTCGTGGCTTTTCCTTAGGTAAGGGGATGCCTAATGAGTCCGCTGCCCCTTTGGCCGCCCCTTTTATGAATGCTTTCTTGACGCCGCTCTTTTTTGACACTTGGGTTTTTTTCTTTTTAGTGACAACACCGGAGGTGGAAGGCTGGGCCGGTCTCTTTATTCTTCTCGGAACCGTAGCGGCGGGGGTGACCGGCTCTTGCTTGCGGAGTGGAGTCAGCAGTTTTTTTACCAAAGCCTCGGCAGGAGTATTGACCAAAGGCTCCGGGTCGTCTTCATTCACGCCATATGAACCGTCGACATTGCCCCCCGTCCTCAATCGTTTGGTTAGCGTGCGTCTTCTTCTTTCAAGAGGTTGCGTTAACTGTATCGCCATACTCGCCGGTAAGTTACTGCTTAAGATGGCATCTTCTGTTGCACCCAGATCACCCACTTTCTCTAAAACCGTATTGGTGGTGGCCTGTTGCTTAAAACGTTGTCGCAGGCTTTCAAAGTCACGGGCTGGTATCATCATCATGTCGCGCATCGTGTAATTGAATATTCAATTCCTCGACTTTGATTTTCAGCTTTTGATTTTCACCTCTGAGAAGGACCACTGTATCTTTTGTGTCGTTGCAGGCGTCACAGAAAGAGATCGTATCACCCGGAGGCGTCGTGCGCAAGTGTAACTGGCAATCTTCACAAAGGTACTTATTGCATAGCTCGTTGTAACGTAGCAATGTCATTCTGTGATTGGCTCTCTCTTGTTCCAAGAATTTTTCTTCTTTTTCAAGCGACCGTTCCATTCTTTCCAATTTCACGTTCATTTCTTGAATGAAACCCATCAGGCGTGCCACGAGCGATTTACGGGGATCGACATCTAAATGTGACATTGTCGATGACAACACTCCAAACCTTGCCAAAAACCACCCCCTTTTTGGGCCTTGAGTAGTTTCTTCCTCGCTCTCAGGGAAGTTTTGCGTCTGGATAGCTTGCGAAGCACGTTTTTATGCCTTGCCAGTTTTTTGTAGGTCTCCTTGGAGATAGGTACGCCTCCTTTCACCGTGTTCAACACCAATTCGCTGACAGCATTGATTTGATCTTTGTTGGCATAGTCGATGAGAGCCTTGCGTCGTTTGGCATTGGCTTCCCGCAGAATGCTCTGCAGAAAGGGTTTCTGCCTCACCATCCGGTCTTTACTCATAGTCACTTCTGCGGTATGAACGCTTTTTTCCTTTCATCAGTCTTTTAAGGGCTTTCTTTCCCCCGTAGGAAGCAGCGCCACCTATAGCGCCCAGTGAGGCTGCTTTTCCCGCGGCAATCAGAGCAGGCACGAGAGCTGCTGCTGCAGGGAAAATGCCACCTCGTTGTCGTCGTTTACGTCTCACCGGTTTGCGGCGTCGTGTCCTCTTCGGCATTGTGGAGAATGAGTGGTTCGACAGGGTCCTCTTCCCTTTTATGGAGTGGTACGTGATGAAATGTTTCGGCATATTGTCGAACCAGCTTCATGTCGACCGGGGGTGCTAAATCTGTGATGGTCTCTTCATTCACTTGACATTTGACCAAAAACGTTTCCACATCGTCGAGACTCAGACCTCTGGTGTAGTTTTGGATTTCTATTTTAAGTTTCTCGTACGTGGTGTAAGCGAAACGACACGTGTCCATCTTCACGGGAAGTTTTTTGAAGTCCATCCACCCTTTGATCATGGTACTCAGGGCCGTCAGGGTGACCATGATGATGCTTTCCTGACACACACTGCTAATGACCATGCCCACGGCAATGCAGAGTAAAGCCAGACCGTTGAAGATGGCATTCAACCTTTTGAATCGCAGGTACATCTTTTGGTAGTACCACATCTTTTTGTGAAACTCAGAGTGTAGTCCGTTCAGGGTCTGAAGGGATTTCGTCTCCATCTCCGAACTCACTCCCAACAATCCCACTTCGATCATCTTGCTTTGATTCATCTGACAGAAATGAGGGATGAGTCGCTTTCGTCTTCTCTTTATATGTGAGAAACACGAAAGAGATGGCTTTGTTCCTTAGACGTCGCACCAAGCGTAAAGTGTGTACCCAATTGCCATGTTCTCGCACCACTTTTTCCACTTGTCGATAGCTAACACAATCTACCACTTTTCTCAGCACATCATGTTCCGGGTGGAAACGATTTTTATACTGCAGTGTGTCTTTGCACAGCACTCTAAACCTGGGAAACCACGTTTTCTCCCGTCTCAACATCTTCTTCTTTGCGATCTTGGTGCGATTGTAACGTCTGGCACGCGTGTAGAGAATGTTTTTATCCATCTCAGGGTCTTCCCCTTTTATGCGTGTCCCAATGGAGGTCAAGTGAATCCAATCGATCACTTCCTCTCTGAACCAAGTTTCGTTGTGATTCCAGCAAATCAAGGCCACCTGAATCATCTCTTTTACTTGGCGACTGCATAAACATCTTACGGCCTCGTAATCCAGTTCGTCCCAACTGTCCCATAACTTGTATTGAGACCGTGCAATTTTCTTGAACTTCTTGAAATCAAAGGTTGGTCCAACAAGGAACCAATCCGAATAGTAATCGATAAATTCACCGTTTTTGTCTTCAGGAACTCTTTGCCACAGGTCTTTCATCGTTCTGATCCACTCGCTCTCGAGGAAGTGCGATGGACGGTGGGTGGACGACCGTCTTTATACGTGGTGGTGATCGTATCGGTGTGTGTAATTCCCGCAATGTGTCTCCC